>VZRZ01008269.1:17209-59404 GCA_013398175.1 Climacteris rufus | reverse complement strand
TCTAGAAGGAGAGGAGGAGATGCTGCTAGATGGACACCCAGTGGGGAGTAGCCTTAAACCTTGGTCTCGCCCTCGGATCCACCCTCAGGGTCAGAGTCCTGGGTGGGGAAATCCACCCAATGGATGTCACTCAGCCCCAAGGTGTGCTGGGTCACTGCAGCAAGTGTGTGAACAAAAGACATCTGTAACTTGCTTTGCAAATGTCCGTGTGGGGCTCCATAGAGGTTTTAAGAATCTTTAAAGGTCAAAACATCAAAAAATTCCCCTCCAAGATTTTAAAGATAAAGGTAATAGAAAGGACATTTAGTAGCATTTGAAAGCTCCAAAATTCTAAGTTAATTAAGAAAGAAAATCTAGTTCAGAAAAGATTTTTATTTTTATTTTGTTTTCACAGTTCTACAATTTCCATAGAAATCTTTCTGTCCTCTAGAAACTGTCAGTGCTGAATTTCAAATATATGTATAATTAATGCATACTTTAATAATTTAGAGTTAGTAAAATCTGATTTTATAAGCCGCTACTATACTTAGGCATATGACAGTCTTGCATATGTCACCAATATTATACAAAACATATAGAAACTGATTTATCTTTGTGATCTCACATTCACTGTAAGATATCTTTGAAACTGGAATTCAAATTATATGGGCTAGAAGGAAGAAATTAAAATGACACCGTCAGAGTAAACCTAGGGAACTGGGCTTAAATCATTGTAGTTTTGCCAATGTTTTTATTTGACTTCAGTTCTTATAAATTGCCCTACTTTATGTACCAAAAAGTAGTGCTTCCTGCTTGCTCTCCTACAAATGATTTTTATATGCAGTATCTATCAAACCACTAGCAAGCTAATCTTACTTGAGGTACAGTAAATAGAACTCAAAACATAATGCAACCAAGTGCTAGGCTGGCATAATGCCAATTCAATTTGCCTGATTTAAAATCAACTTCATTATTATGTGCATTTTTTCATTCAATAATCTTAATTATAGATTGAAAACATGAAAAATTGCATAATAAATCTGTAGTTAGGAGGCTTTTGACCAGACTTAATCTCAAATGGCTTTATATACAGCAGATTTATATATTAATATATGTTCATATACATCAACTGATGACTGACCACCCAATGATTTTGCTGGCAATGGAATGATAACACTGTGTTTTTCCTTTCAGGATTTCATACCTTTTCAAACTGATCTTTTTCCTCTTGGCTCCTTAAGCTTCTGCTTAGAAGGAGATAGAAGAGAATAGACCAATTTAATTTGAAGGGACCTACAATGACCATCTAGTCCAACTAACTGATGTATTCATGGCTGACCAAAAGTTGAAGTACATTGTTAAGGACATTATCCAAATACCTCTTGAACACTGGCTTTGGGCATTGACCAAGTCCTCTACAAAGCCTGTTACTATGTTTGACTGCCTTCTCCTAATGCTTCCTAATGTCCAGTCTCAATCTCTTCTGGCACAGCTTTGAACCATTCTTGTGCATCCTGTCGCTGCATCTCGGGAAGAAGAGATTAGAACCTGTCTCTCCACTTCCTCTCCTCAGGAAGCTGTAATGGCAATAGGGTCACCCCTCAGCCACCTTTTCCCCAAACCAGACAAACCCAGAGTCCTCAGCCAGTCCTCACAAGAAATGTCTTCCAGTCCTTTCACCAACTTTTTTTCCCTCCTCTGGATGCACAGAAGGCCTTTAGATCCTTTGCAAATTGTGAGACCCAGAACTGCATACGGTGCTGTAAGTGAGGCCACACCAATGCTGAATACAATGGGATAATCACCTCTTTTGACTGGCTGGTGATACTGTGTTTGATGTATATTCCCTCCTAAAATCTACATTCATGTGTACTTTTATGTTTCTTATGCCTGTACAGACATTTTAACAGCTCATTCTCGTAACATAGCAATTTCACTGGAAGTCTGAGCCAAGATTACACAGCTGTACCATATCAGTGCAAGTCTTCAGATCCTTACAACAGAAACAGCCAAATCTCTAAGAGCCAAAAACCACTGTAGGTAGACGTTATGGAGAAAATTGCCACATATATAACATAGCTTTGAACAAGGAAGGTGACCCAAGAATCATTCCATTTTCTTTAAACATGTAATGGATGAAAAAAACATAGCTGAACTTTGTTTATTATTTTACATATCATTTGACCCATACATTTCCTGCACAGGCAATCTTGCAGAAGACCACTACAAAATATGGATATTTATTTTAGGATTTTTTTAAGTGCTGGAAAGCAATGCATTTTTGTTTAACTTCAACATCACTGAGCTGGCAGAACCGAATAACTTTAATATTGTATGTGTTTAAATAAGATAAGAGAAACAACAAGTGATGATGACTTGAGATGAAATATATATATCATTTAGAAAGACCAACCATCCAAAACTCCCAAAACATTTCGAACTTTCCTCTGATTATGTATTAAAAAATACTCCAGAAAAGCAGAACATGACAGGTGAAAGAGAAAAGGAGAGAATATTAAAGGAAAAATGAAAGGAGAGATAAAATGAATGTAAGCGTTGTCAGAAAACCATTATCAGTATAATTTATGCAATTTTTGTAATTATGTTATTCTTTGCCTGGGAAAACCAGCTTTGGTAGTTTTTTCTCAAAACTATTAGAAAAGCATTGTGATAAAATTTGGGTTTCTACACTAAACTACACATCACAATGGCAATATGGTTTTAATTTTCTTATCTAGTTTATGTAAAATGGCTTAGCTAAATTAATATTTTAAGATTACAAGATAACTGCCTATCAAAGGTATTTTAAATTCTGTACTTTTAGCAGTTTATCAGCCTGAGATAATTTGGGGTTCTTGTGTTCACATTTGAAATGTTAGAATTGCTTCAAAATCTTAGCTGGGAAGAATGTGAAAAGGTGAAAACTCACTTGATACGCCTAAAACGTGGTTTCTAAGGTCAAGTCCACGTAACAAAAGGTGATATTATAGCATGGATTCATATAAAGATCTTAAGGGGAATACCTACCCACATGTATGACAAACAAAGCCAAGTACCCATGCATCCTGGATAGTCTGTAGTCCCACTTCAAAGCAAACCTCCACTTTGCGCATATTTGCGGACCACCATTTCCCAAGAGTAAGTTGATGATTGTAACTGCAATATTGAAACAGAAAGAATATCAATAACTGCACCAGAATCCACATGAATTTTGTGGTTGAAAAGACAATACAGAGTTGAATAAATGTCATTCATAACATGTCAAGTCAGATTGAACAAAAGCAGCTAAAATTTGTTTATAATCATACTGATCTTTCATTTATTTGTAATTAGAATTTAAAGGCTTTTTATTCCGTTATCCTTTCACCCTCTTCCATCTGTTTCTTTGATTTCAGAGCATCTAATTCCTTTAACTATCTGTCAGTTCTTTCAAATTTGTCTTGAGTTGTTTTCTTGGTATTGATTACCACTGAACTGCAAGAGATCTTCCATCAGTTTGCCCTCTTTACTGACACATTGCCACAGGAGGTAAACAGTTCAGAAAGAACTTGCAATACCAGTTCAGTGTGTCCCTTAATCAAATTGTCATTAAAGGCCAATATACTCTACAAATTCCCATCCAGAATGTCATTTATCCCATGAATTTCTGTCTCAGCCATCACTGTAATGACACCTGTAAAGACTCTTACAGACTGTTTAAGGTAGACATTAAGAATTTACACCTACAATGACAGTCTTTACACCCAACTAAAGATTAACTAGCTGGGAAAAGCAATTACTTTAAAAGTAATTTTTTTATTATTATAGTGGCGGTGAATGAGCAGTCATTATTTTATCTAATGTTGCTGACCTCAAACAGAATGTGTAATAAAATAACAACTGAAGGGAGTCTGGAAGTGGTTTTTTTAGGATCAATAAGCTTGTAGGAAAAGGTGTACTAATGATGAAAAATGAAAGACTTGTCAAAAGTAATAAAAATAACTGTATCTGACCTACATAATAGGATGCTTTAAAAAAAAATGGCAACTGAAGATCATATGGACTTTTTCAAGTAGGTCTACACTTTTCCATTTATAATTATCACAAATCAGACATCAGGACAGTAAAATTTAAATGCAGAAATGTAATATGAGGAAAAAAATCACCTTAGTATAAGTGCTTCATATAGTGCAGCTCCTGAATTTCATTTTTGCCCTTTTTTATTATTTTATTTTATTTTACTATTTAATCGTTCTCAAGGACCAAGAGAAGCAGCTTTTTGGAATCTTCACATATTAAGCCCAGCTGCTTTAACTGAAGGATGACTGGAAATAAAGATATTTACTGCTACCATGACTAGGAAATAATTACTATTCGTCATTGGGTGCTGATCCACGTTTAGGTGGTAATTGATGCGATCTTGATACTGTACCCTTACCACTGGTAGTTTCATTCTAATTTAAAATACAAAGGCAGTCTTGGACATTCAGGTCTGTCACTCCCAGCTGTGAGATGCTATATTGATGCTAAACAGCGTGCTGGATCCTTAGCATTCATTGTCTTTTTTTCATTCACTCTAAGTCTTCATTCCTTGTGCCAATAACAGAAGGAGCTGTGGAAGTTCTCCCACCATTGCCCCAAACTTGTTAGTGATAGAGTGCTCCTATTTAGCATGGGCCAGCACAGGTGAGTGACTTAACTGCAAAACTGAAGTGGAAAATGTAAGCAACTGCTGCATCATAAACTCCCATCTGCTGATGTTCAACATTATGGCCATCATTCAGGCCTAGAGGAAGATAATATTGTGTATAATAATGACTACCTGTTGCTGTACCTACGGGTATTGACTAGATATCTAGTGAAGACAGATGTTATCTACTATATTATTTAATCATCATCAAAAAATGTAGAAAACTGTTGATTACAAAGACTTTATGACAAGATTATTTTCTAGGAATTTGGCACATAAATCCTCAGTTTAATGAAGACATGATATTATTATAGTTTTCTCCTCTGATTTTTCTCCTTTATTTGTACATCCCACAGTTCCATCTTCTTCCTCAGCCTCACTTCTTTATGAATTAATATAGGCTATATTATGTATATTTAAACAGCATTCCACTATATTAAATTTAGTTATTTTGAAGTGGGACACAGACTAGATGTAACCAACTAGTCTTTTTAGACCAGAATTCAAATATTTGATGTCTCAAAGGCTTTTATCTCCTCAGATCTCTTAGAGCTACTTTTTAAGTAAATTAATTTGTATACTACTGTGTAAATATAGAAGTGTGTGGGGGGAGGGAGGCTGATAGGACTCTTGATAATAAGCAAAATACAGTAAAATAAATTTCTGTTCTTTATAGAATCATAGAATTATTTCAGTTGGAAAGGTCCTGTAAGATCACCAAGTACAATTGTAACCATAATGTAACCAATTGTAACCACTGCCAAGTCCACAAATTTTTGTTACCTTCAGTGTTAGTATCATTATATTAAATATTATGCAATACTTATTTGTTAGTCTTCATATAATGGTACTGCTTCAATTCATGATTGAATCATCTGTTCTAAAAAAAAAAAAAGAAAAAAACTAAAAGTTTTGAATGTCCTTTAAATAATCAAGTTGTTTGTAATTTTCTATAGCTGATAATCAAAGGTCAAGAAACTTGATGTAGCCAAGTGCTCACACAAGGCTGTTTATGTAAGTGTCATATTAATTGTGTTGATGTGATGTGTTGTGCTTATCAAAACATTAATCATTTTGGAGAACCTGAACTGGCATGTACTTATTTTTTTGCACTTCTGAGAGTAAGTGTTATCAGATGCCATACCAGAATTGGTTTAGAGTGTGGGAAAAATAGAGACTGTTCTGGTTTGGTTAAAAAGTTTGAAGTTATGATATTTAGGTATCTATTAAAAAACAAACCATCAAATAAGGTGCTAATGAAAAAGGAAATTGAATGAATGTTAGTGCATTTTTGCCATCCATACATGTCAAGATATATTTTTCGGGCAGCTCCAAAAAGGAAGAATAGAAACCTCCACTTATATGTGGAATATAACATTTTATATTGATTTTGTCATTGTAATATCAATAAAATTGAAAGACAAAGTGGAGCTAAAAGTGTTTGGAATTTTAATATCTCATAGAAGCTTCCCCAAATCTGAATGTCCATGAAAAAAAACAGTCATTCAAATAGTAACAAAAATTATGCATTTGTCCAGGCTTGTTAGACAGATTGAACAGAAAACATAAGACACATACGTTTAAATGTAGTGTTGGTTGAAGGTGGTGAAGAAGGATAAGTTTTTGATGTAGCAGAACAAAATGATTTGCATTTGGATATTGTTTGAGTAACTATGGGAGATGAATAATGTGACATCTGCTCTTGGCAGAGGAGGCTCTGGTCTCTTCTGCCCTTCAATTTCATTTTGAATGCAAATTAAAAAGTGAAGTCTTTATTAATGTCTAATTAAAATATTAAAAATACTAAGTTAAATTCTGGCAATCAAAAATCTTAGATTGTCAAAGATTTGTTACTGGATTTATTTTGGAGAGTTGCTTAATATTGATATTGGAATTTTTCCAGTCAAAGCAGATAAACCCAAGTAAAGAAGAGTCAAGACAAGAAATAAAATTATATTTTTTTTTTTAACTACATGACTGAAAATAAATATAAAAAAATAAGAGTCCCAGATCATTGGCTTGCTTTCTTAGAGATGGAGCATGGAACTAGATGGTAATATATGAAGAACTAGATTATTTGATGGCCAAAGTTAAAGACTGGCCAGAAAGTAAATGTTTCAAGATTCTAAATCATGAACTGAGTTTTAGAACTGAGTTTTAGATTAAGACAGATGAGAAGCCAACTTAGAGGTTCTGATTAGACATCATGAATCCCGGACTAGAAAATAATGACAATGTTAGAAGTAATTTGGAAGTGATGAAACTATCTAACAATATCCATTGCTTTTGCTTTAACAACGAATTTAACATGATTCAGACAGAGGAATCAAAAGAAATACTGAAAGCTGTTTAACTTCAGGGTAATTCAGATATAGGGTTGAAAAAGTTGCAACAAAAAAAGCTGAAAACAAGAGCAACCATGTGGGAGTAAATCCTGCACCAATTTAGTATGCTGACTAATGTTGAAATCATTTATATTCACCATTATAATCAAGCGAAGATGAAATTTCAGTGAGTCTAAAAATAGAGGTTTGGTAGATATTAAAGATCCAAAGAAACTTTTTTCTTTTGGAAATATTTTGTTCTTCTCTCAGTCTGTCTGACAAATCTTAGTTTAACATCGACTCATGACTGCCAAAAGCAATTTGGAGCTGATTTTCAAGTAATGTTTCAGTGGATATGCCACTTCCCCCACATAACGAGACTTACTACCTGTTCAGAGAATGTGAAGAGGGAAAGAGAGTTGAGGTTTCCATAGTAACCTTTAGTAGTTCAAAGTAAAATTGCATAAAATGAAATCATTATCACTCAGCAACTAAAGAAGACAGCTCAGCTGATGAAAATGCCAAGTCGTAAATGGCTACTGGTGAGTATCAGTTCTTTTCCTACCTTTAGTATTACTATGCTCTTTATGATTAAAAAAAAGCAACAAAACAACTCCCCCCCCCAAAAAAAAAATACCAAAAGACAAAATCTATGCTTCTATTTTGTTTAACAATTCTAAAAACTGATTTTTAATCCAGAAACAATGTAAATGACTTAGGTAAAATACATGTTGGTATCCATGGTAACCCAGGAGTTCCTAAAGATCACACTGTTCATTTGTCGGGAATATGAGCAGATTGTTTGTCTCCTGGTAGACTGCAAAATGTCCTGTTACTATATGGCTTGAAAACAAACTCAAAATGGCTAATAGAGCTTTCATTTCTCTTGTACTGCAGTAAACATAGACCTTTATTCACACCAGATAATAGTAGTATAAAATAAATAGAAAATATTTTAAGGTGTTAATTTCTGAAACCCCCGTAAAAGACTGAGCTGACACATTGAACAAAAATGCCTTCTCACAAACAATAGAAGAATGCAAATCCTTGAAAAAAAAAATCTTTTTGAGACTTTTTTTCTTTCTTCTCACCTGCTGATTGAAACTAGACAATCTCTGCAATGCTGTTGATCCCTAAGGGAGTTTATCACTTGGACTGACAAATGTATCAGAACATTTATTTATGAAGTTATTTCTTTATACAGATAATCTGATACAAGGAAATGGGAAATAAACATATTTTAAGTACATGGTGGAGAATGGGTTTGCTGATTTGGTCTTTTTGGTTCATTTTTTTTCCCCGACTACATATTTATTGATAATGAAGGGAAGAATTGTGTGTATTTTCTTTTATCTTTATATCTGACATTTCAGAGTCCTATTATTAAAATATTCTTATGCAATTTACTGTGTTGTCAAAGTGATAGAGCTCTTCAGCCACTGGAAACTTAAGAAAACATGTACCTACTGGCCATTTGCCAATCCCCTTTGGGCTACTCAGTAAATAATTTGAAACATAAGACAACAATACCAAGAAAACAAAAAATCACAAGTAAAAAATAAGTTTGGTATTGTTTGTCTGATTCTGCTGTAACCTCTGCTGGAGTAGAAACTTGTGTGCAACCTGTTTCTGAGGAAAATGTGGACAGTTCCCTGTCCCTGTTCCATGGTCTGGATTGAGAGAGGTATGCAAGGATTTTGGAAGCATGTGCATCTTTATAACTTCCAGCACAGTTTGGTTAGGATTTCTAAGTTGACAGTAAGACAAATAAGAGATTTTCAGTGTATTTGCGTCTGGTACGAGGTTTGAAGTAAATTTTAGTCATATCTGAAGAAGATATTTCTAGTTTAGACATTGCTGCTAAGATAGAAGTAGGTTTTGAGAAATGTTTGGGCAATATTACTAAGCTGTGTGTTAGGATGTGTCTTCACACAGGTGAGGTCTTGACCTTTACTAACCAAACATTCTCCAGAGGGGAAATCAAATCTGATGCTGTGTCCAAGCTAACAGAATGGTGCTCCAAGTTTCTCCAAGATCTTGTGCACTCAGCACGGCACTGCATTGCAGTAGCTGTGTGCCCACCATACATCACCTCTAGTTAAGTGCTTCATTCATGCAATGACGTGATTTCCTTGGGTGGAAACAGAAGCTGAAAGCCTTAAAACAACATCTTTGAGATTTTGTATAACATTTCTGTAGAAGGACTTTGCTAATAGTGCATAGCCTTAGAGTGGAAAGATGAAAAAAAGATGACTTTGAATGATATACACCTATTTTTGGACTGTTTTAGTCTTCTTACACGCTTTAGTTTTCTAAGTAGATTAGTTTATATACAGAAAACACATCTATTAATTCACACATCAGTTGCTTTATTTTGTGTGTTAATTCAGCAAAAGACTAAAATGAAAGTAAAGGACCAGCAATTCTGAAAATAAATTAAGCTTTATTTTCCTCTCAGTCCTGGTTTCTTGATAGTTTCAAACAACCTGTATTTTTTCTTCCACAATAATCAACTCTCCAAGGAATAGTCAAACCTCCACTTTTGTCAAATTGTGCTACTTAAACATATTTTTGCTTCATAACATTCTTAAAGAACTCTCAAAAATTTTCAACTCAATTCACCATATACCATAATGAATTTCAGAAAAAAAAAGAGCAAGACATTCTTTCAAAAGAAGTTGGAAAGAAACCTAATTTATTGAAATTAAAAAATACATTTGAGAAGAAATTGAAGTGCCACTCTGTAACACTTTCTAATAAATTTTCTAAAGAAAGAATGCATAAGTGCAGTTGAAGTAATTGGAACCAACTAAGTATTTAACTTAGTCAATATTATGTCTAAGAGCTTTTACAGAAATAATATTAAAGAATATTAAAAATTTTCAGTCCAGGCAAATTCACCAGCAGAAATTAATTTATAAAAAGCAGTGTAAAATGAGAAGTGAAACTGTATATTGCTGCAGAAGATCATTCAAGATTGAAAAGTCTATTTTAGAAATAATTTGCATAAAGGCTTTTTAACAAAGGAAAAGCTGAAAAAATATAAGACATCCATATAGTACATTAACGCTTGTTCCTTCTACTAAATCTTCAATGCCTCCTCTTACATGGGTTTAGCTACTGAGTTCTTCTCAAATACAGCTCTACAAATTTTGACTCAGACATGGCAGTATCCAGTCCTTCTTCCTTATCAAGTACTGATTTCTGTGTGTTTCTATGCATTAATTATTTAATATTTTCCCCTTCCACTCTCAAAATTAGCAGTCACCATGACTTTGTGCTGTGGTTACTGCTCCTTATTTTTCTCACAAACATCTCTATTCCTGTTGCCCTTCAGAGAAGAGCATCCATTTCATTCTTTCCTTAAACTCTTCAAGGCCTCTTTTTTTGCTAATATTTTACATAGTCTTGATACCACTTAGATTAAAAATAACATCACATTTCTAGCAAGAACATAGCATGAACGTAGGTAACACAGCTAACTAACCTTATTCTTTAATGTGTTTTATTTACAGGTGGTTTGTCTCAGTAACATTTACTTACATGAAGTTGCTAGTGCAACTAATAAATAACAACAGGAATGGAAACAAATCACTATCTATAACCTGGAATCATTCCTGCAAATGATGTCTCATTCACCTTGAAAACAGGATTAATCTCACCCATTTTTACATGTACATATTTAAGATAATAAATTTTGTCTTCCTTTAAATGAAAAGGGAGACGGAGGCTCACAAAGGCATAATTCAACTAATTTATTTTAAATTTCCTTCAGATGGCCACATTTGCTTAGAATAAGTGTATGATAATAATTCAGATATAAACATCTATGACTTTGCCTGCACTTAGACACCTAGTGTTCTTTGAGATATCCTGGGCTAGCCTACATGGATGTAACACAGTCTTTTTGTGAGCTCTGGGTTTCTGTAAGTCCCTTCTATTGTCTGCTAGTCCTGTGAGGATGTTTCTTATGCCTTAGAATGTCTCTGGTGGTTGCAACCTTCAGGATATATAAATTTTAGTGTCAATGTGTGAGGTAGGGGCCAAATTTTGTTATCCAAGCATAAGCACTGAATCTTACAGGTATTGAGGCTCATGATAACTTGCCTGGCTCCCAACTGCTGCATCAGGAAGGTGTAGGTCCTCCATAGATCCTTTGTAGTAGCTTCCAGCAGCTATCATTAAGTCTTCTTCAATAAAACTAGATGCCTCTGTAAAGAAAACTGAAGAGATCTTTGGATGTGGAAGCTGGCATTATATCTAACAGAGAACTAGGACTTTGTTCTGTTGCCTGAATGTAGCTGCCTAAGAGTGTTGGAAATTTCCCAGGTTATCCTAGCCTATCTCCAGACATCTCCTTGGAATAGCACATAACTGCCTTCTGTCCCGTGTAGTGCTCTACAGCCTCATGCATGTCTCTGCCATTTCAGTACAAAACAACTATATAATTATCTAAAATTTCACTCCTGATCAATATGTTCTGTGTTGTCAAAGGTGAGTACCAAATGGAGACCTGCCCTGTTTTGGCCCAGATACTGGAAGCCAGACCTTGCAGCAAGAAAATTAACTTCAGGTATGTGAAGTTTTGGCAACTGAGAAGGTAGCTTAGGGTGCTTTGTATAGAGGTGCCCACAGACTCCCTTTAGGCTGTTGCTTAATTCTCCACTGATTGTAATAGATGCATAAATTCCTCTTTCACAGCAGTATACTTCCATGTAGAAGTTTTAATCTGGAGATGATTCCTTATTTGATCAGATTATGTGCTGATTAGACCATAATAATGAAGTACATATTAAAATAAGAATTATAGCTATCACTTCTGAAATTAGACTTCCATATTGTGATCAATAAGCTAAGTCACAGAAAGAATATCAGAACTGCAGTCTATACAGTGACCTCAGTAGGAGAAATATTCAAGCTGATTTTAAGATTAGCAGAACTTAGAACACACACTGGCTGAATGGCATAAAGATATCTTTTTCTCTTATAAACTTATATTTCTCTCTTTAAAAAAAAAAAAATTAATATTTTGTAGCAATATAAAAATTACCTATAGTTAACCCTTGAAGATACTGTCAGTTCATTAGTGTTTGAACGATATTACAGTGATAACTGAGTGGTTTTTGAGGGGGGTGTACTGATTTTAATTTAATCAACAGTGTAATTTTGAGGGTACACAGAGTAGATACTTTACTAGAACTTCAGGCTAAACATACATTTTGAATGTGAACTTTACATTTTTCCCCTTCACACTTCCATGCAAGACTTGCTACCTTTGCTTTTTTGACATTTAAATGCAAAGAGGAATTTAAATCCTATCAATAACCTCTATGAGAACATGCTGCTCTCGAAATAAGCTGAATTATAAAAGTATTGTCTTATACTCTTCTTTTGTTCTGTTAATGATTCAGCAGCTGTCTCCATTATCACTCTGTAAGTTCCAGTTGTAACAGAGCAGTATGGTTTTTTTTATACTAGTTGTATAGAGGCCCTTTTTGGTTCACAACCGTATAAAAGAACCGTGAGTGATTGTAGATGTTAAAAAAAAGCAAAAAAGAATACTTGCTTTTTAGAATGCTTTCAAGATTCAGATTCTTCTGGTTTCATAAAACTATACAACAAAGAAAAATAATGTTGTGCTGTATTTACAGCTTGGTACTGTTTTTTGATAGCTCACATATACATATATATGTATATATATATTCTGTGTGTTCAGATGTTGACACTAAGAGTACAGCTTGGTGAATCTGTTTTGATTTCACTTCCCACCTATCTGAAAAGAATTCATGTCAGACAAGAATTCAAGCTTGAAATTCAAGTATGAAACTTCTTTGCTCCTTCCATGTGTTCTGTATCAAGAAGCTAGATGTAGGTACAGGTAAACAAGCATACACACAAAGCAGGAAATCATGGAAGTTTTTTGTTTTGTTGTACAATAAGGTGCTCTTTATGTAATGAAGTATGAGTAAAATGGAATGCTGGGGTAATTTCAGAACTGTTTTCTTAAAAATGCAATAAAAATATTACGTGATAGTTTATTTTTAAACTCATATGCTCTTATATGCAATGCACATCAGCACGTTGGTTGCATAGTCTGAAAGCTGAAGAGCAGTGAATTCAGATAGATGAGGGAAATTTGCAAACTTTTGGTTCAACTTAAAAAGTTAGCCTTGGCGTCATTGGCAGAACAGGATGGCAGATCCCTGGGGACACAGCCCTGGCATGGTCAGCTGGGCCATGGGGATTGGGACAGACTGACAGGCCAAGATATGGGTTCCTGGGCAATGTCAGTGAATTCTGTAATACCAGTAGAACCTTGACACTTTCTGCAACTAGATTGACACCTGAAAATGCCTGCTCCTTTCAAAACAGTCCTGAAGACTCATGCTATCAATTCTTGATCAGCTCATGCCAGAGTCTGGCCAAACCAAGGCTGACAATAATTCTTCCTCCTCCATTAACCCCAGTCACCCTAGTCGGGATGACCCCACTAACACTGCTGGTCACAGCTAAGCACCTTCCTTGGCAATTCCCTGTGTCCTGTTTTCCTCTTCAGTCATATGACTGTCTGACCTTGTCTGTAAGGTATGGACCTTTAATAGTAGCAGGACAAGTCAAGGAAATGACTGTACAGCAGAACCATTCATGATCTAAACAACATTCAAGTCATTCTCCACTCCCTCTCCAAATCAGTTTACGATGATAAACTAAGATGTGTGCTTGATTTCAGCTCCCTTCAAAATAAATTAATTTGAATAAGGCACCAGTCATGATAACTGAGTAGTTACATCAACTCTTTTTGTTTTCCTGAATAGTAAAGTGTGCTCCTTTATTATTAGTCTCTTACTACTGATGTCAAAATTTTATAGAAATGAAAATTAAACACAGCTGTTATTTATAAAACATTCTTCTTTTAAAGTGTATCTGTACATTTTTTTTACTTTTCTACATAACCCTGTCATTATTAGATAACCATATACTTTATACAACATCAACAATTAATACAAAATCATTGGTGAAAAATACAGTAGTAATTTAAATCACACTATTATACAGAAAAAATAAAATAAGTCCTTTGGATTACAAAGAGAAACACACAAACCAAGAAACAAATCAACAAACAAGAATTCAGAGGCTTCCTTAATCCTCTGTATCAAACTCAGTAGGCAAGTTCCAAATCCAGAACTTCTGCCTTTCCTATAGGAGAAAACTGCCTCTTCCTTTCTTTTTCCCCCCTCATAAATATGATATTTTTGTTGCTGTCTTTTTTCTTTTTTCTTTTTTCTTTTTTCTTTTTTCTTTTTTCTTTTTTCTTTTTTCTTTTTTCTTTTTTCTTTTTTCTTTTTTCTTTTTTCTTTTTTCTTTTTTCTTTTTTCTTCTTTCTTTTTTCTTTTTTCTTTTTCCTTTTTCCTTTTTCTTTTTTCTTTTTTTCTTTTTTTCTTTCTTTCTCTCTTTCTCTCTTTCTGTCTCTCTCTTTCTCTCTTTGTCTTTCTTTCTTTCTTCTCTCTGTTGAGTAAATCTGTTTTATGACACTGTAGTCACAATAAAAAGATGTGTCAGTATTGATGTTCTTCCTGGAAATGATGTTTTCATTATTATTTAAGATAAATAAAGACATTTGCGTAAAATTAATGCTACTTTCCCTGAACAAGCTGCACTTCAGAATTCAATTTTCTATTTTATTTCCCCATTGTATGGCTGTGAATATTTCCACCGACATTCTTGCAGCCCCAGCATTTTCTTCTATAACCAAGGTAACTTCATGGCTTAAATTTAGTTAAATTTATACTTTTAAAATTAAATTTATACTTTTTGCCATTATACATTTTTTTTGTATGTTTAACACAATGGGTAACAATGCAGTTCCTTGTACTGAAGGAGTTGGTATAAATTATCCCCTTCAAGCATCTGTAAGACTGAATTTTTCTACTAAAAGCAAGACAAAGTTCATAAAAATTTTATTCTTTCATTGTCTGATTGAGTAGTAATAGTTGCAAAGTAGAGCCTTATTATTAGGAAATAATAAGCTATGTCATACCATGACCCACATTTTCAAAATAAATGAATTGTCCAGAGCACATAGAGGCACATTATCTCAGCTGAACATTAGAAACAAAGTCTTTCAACACCTCTATGAAGAGTAAGTTGTCAAAGTTGATTATTCTCAAAACTGGTATCTCATGCAAAAAACTACAAGAATCTTCTTAAATTAAAGAAATACAAATAAAATGTGCTACTTTTTTTTCTTCACCTTCTTTTGTGTGATGTATATGCCCCATTAAATCTTGTGCAAAAATCAGCAGCATATTAACTGAACAAACTGTTTTGCTTCTCTACATTATACAGTTTCAGCTTTTGAAACATCCCCATTTAAACAAAAGGACCAATTTCCTCTTGGGGAATTTGTTTCAGTATATGTAAATTGAAACTGGCATCTCCCCTCCCACTATAATTTGTTCACACTGTGTTTTGTGTTGTCATTACTTATTTGTTCAATCGTTGGTTTTGTTCCTTCTTTTTAGTGGAAGCCTTGTACGTGTATGTGTCAATGCTCATACATTTACGTAGTGTGTACACTGAAACTGAACATATGTGTTTGATCGGCTGTGGGTTGAAACCTCTGCTACAAGTTTGAGAACTCTCTGTTAGACTTTGATACACTTTGGCTGCATTGTTTCATAAAGTACTAACAAAATTTAACATCTATTTTAAGCCATCTTGCTGAGAGACAGTCCCACCAGTGCCTACAATAATTGTTTACATGTGATCTTGCTTATTGATTATGTTGAAATTATATTAAGGAGCAATTTACAGGCAACCATTCTAGTCTGTTCATTTGAATGCAATTTATTTAGCACTTTTCCTGCATGCTTTGTCCATCTTTTAATCTCAGTTTCTAAGGGAATTAATCTTGAGTTTCTTAGCTTCTAAATGATTAAAGTAAACACAGGCAAGAAAGAAAAGGGAGAAGAAAGAACTGTAGGAATCTTTTTTTCTTTTTATTCTTCAGGGAAAGGTGCATTCAGTGCAATGAATAAAACAATCTTTAATGTGGAAATACCATTTTACAGACAATGCAGAGTACTTTATTTATGAAGATGAGTAAGCTAATACTCATTAAGAAGAAATATAATGAAGTCTGGGCTTTTTTTAAGTCCTAGAATTTTATAAAGACATCTGGGATTTGAAATATTATAAAATACAAAGTACCACACTAAATGAGAAGGAACTTTCACTGCCAGAACAACCTAAAAAGATGAGTGAATGTTTAAAATTAGTTTATAGGTTGAGATACTGGAAGAGTAACATCCCCACATCCCAAATTCAAAAGTGATATTGATTAGTGGTATATATAAGGCTAAGATATAATCTCTGGAAAACTGGTCTGAATGAAGTAGAAAGAAAAAAAAAAAAGAAGAAAATAAAACAGGAAAAAACCAAACTGGTGACATGGAGCTACACCAGCCTTACCGCCACTGGGCTGCTGAATTCAGAAACCGTCTAAAAACCCTGATGCACATTTGTAGTCTCTTTTTGTATAATTTCTCATATCTTTTTTTACTCACATGCATGAATGTTTAGAAAATTTATTGTCAGACTTGAAATGAGAATATGTAAATGCACCTATGGTACTTTTGAATGTTGTTGTATGAACAGCCACTTCTCACAAAGAGGCCTCATACAGCAGATTTTTATATTTAGAGTGGATTTTTAAAATTTGTTGTTAACCTTCAATTACTCTTCCTCATATTTTGTAGCATTGATTTTTTCTTCATGTTTATTAGCCTGTTCTTCAAGGTAAAGTCACACTTTCTAGCCAGTTGTCTGATTCTCTTTGACACAGTAGATTTTCTTCAGGTTTATGTCACAAATAGATATCCTTCACACACTCTTTTTTTCCCAAAAAAATAATTGATGAAATTATTAAACAGAACCAGTCTTGGGGCTGATCTTGCTTGAATGCCTCTAATAGCATGCATCTGAAGCATACTCTCCATCTCATAAACTACTTGTGTTGTATAATTCTTATTCCAGTTCTCACTTTCTCCCAAATAGCTAATGTGATGCCCTGTGTTTTATGACAAAAAAGATTAATAAGTCCAGGTCAGCAACTTTTCTGTGTTCCCATTTTCTGTGAAATTTCTTATCAAGAAAACTGTCAAGCTTATCGTTACGTACTTGCAATAAATCCAAGTGCACTGTTAGTGTTTCCCATTTGTAGGGTAGACATTATGGAAGACTTGTCCATACACTGTTTTTTAATTGGAGAACTGGATGATGAAGTCTGGACTTGAAGAAAATTAGTTTAATTTTAGAATAAGACACTGATCAATTAGGGAAGTAAATTAATTAAAATGGTATATGTTAAAGACAACCAATACTGAAAAGGCGAGACAATCTAATGTATTTGTTTTAGTTATAGTACTAGATAAAATTTTGGTGAAATCAAAGAAATTAGAATAACTGAATTATGAACATTTTATATAACTGTCTCTTACACAAGTTGTGGTAACTGAATAGAAGCAGTAACATATAAAGCTAAGCATCAGCAGAGCAGAGCATAAGGAGATGGAGATGGTGAGGATGAAATGTTCATTTTACTAAATTAATTATACTTCATGATGAGCAATCTTTCTCCCATCCAAGAAAATACTTCACACATCAAAACCAAGACAGAAGCAATCCATTGTCCTGTGAGCAATATAATGCATTAATGTATTCTGCTGGAAAACATCCCAGGGTACTCAGAAACTCTGACTACTGAAGTAAAGGATATTAATGATAAAACAAAAAGCTATACAGGCTTATGCCCACAGCCTGACTGTGTGGCTGATATAGAATCTATTTTTATTTATCACATACAGACACAGAATTATGTCCTTTGCTAATCTGTATAAGGACGCTTAGCCCGGAGCTCTCGAGGTAGCTTCAGTGTCCTTTATGAGAGCAAAATCCCTGCTGGGATGAGTTGCAATGGTTTTACAACTCTCCCAAAGTACAGAGTTCTAGCTTCCGCAGATGACCTGTTTCTGCTGGCTCCTCTAGAAATGAGAGTTACCCTAGGCGTGAGTCGGCGAGAATGAAAGGCTACATAGGGCTCTTCTCTGGGATAACAGCGTATTTATTATAAAAAGCCCCCTCCTTGGGGCATCACCCAAAATGGACAACGAGTCACGAGTTCTCCACACTTTTATAGGTTTGGTGTCCATTCACATATCAGCATAGATTTACCAATTAAAACTTTACAATTTCCCCCTAGCTCGCCACCCCTCCCCCCCCTTTAGAAGAGTGGGTCTGGGCAGCTTGAATGTGTCTTTCATTGCACATTCGATGTATAGTAGGCTACATTTGGAGGAGGAGAACAAAGAAGTTGAAGGAAATTATTATCCCATTGTTATTATCTCATCTTGGCCTTGTGGAGGTTACATTTGAAATATAGGACCCATTTCTATTTTACCTGGCCCCACGGTAAAAATGCCTCAAAAAGAATGTTGAGAAATTGAGCAGGGTCCAGTGGACAATTACCAAGATGGTGAGAGAACTAGAACATGACCTATGAAAGAGGTCAAACTGATGGAACTGGATTGGTTTAAAGAGAAGCCTGATGATTGGACATTATAATTATTTGGATGGGAGTATCAAAAATAAACCAGATACAAATGCTTCCCAGTAGCAGATGAGATAGTGGAGCTGTTTTGAGGCAGAGATTAGACATTGGGAAAAACCTTTTCACTTGGCAGAAAGTTCAACACTGTAAAAGATTGTCCAGACTGCATGCATTAAAAATCTTGTCTATGGATTTTTCATGCTTCACATCTGGCTGATCTGGCTTTGTCTTGATGATAATCCTATTTTGAGAAGGATAATGGACAAGTCATCTCTAGAATCTGCTTCAAGTAAGCATTTCTGTTTTTCTGTCTTGTACCAATGATAGACTCTTAGGACAAATAGCCCTTTTGCTTGAAGTAATCAGATTTTAAATTTTATTGTATTATTTCACTATGTTAAAGTAATTATCTCAGGATAGGAAAAAACATTAAGGAACCTTTTTTATATATTCTTATTTTTCAGTAACAAATAATATTCTCTTTCTTTACTTAGTATTTGGTAAACCTGAGGAGAAATATTTGGGAGGTTTTTTTTCAGTCCATCTGAGCCCCACAAGTGTTTTTAAAGTTAAATCTTAAAATGGCATAGTTCATCCAAAAGAATGAATGGACACAACATTGAAATTTAATGTTTACAAATGGAAGTAGCCTGGTCATCACTTTTAATCCTTAATTTTATCCCAGATGATTGTTTTGTTCATGATTTTTTAAGTGGCACAAATACATTATTTTAAAACTTCATTTCTTAACCTAACTTCAGATACGGATGTATAAATATATGTTTGTATGTGTAATTTTCATAGTTGGGAAGAAAGGAATCACAGCAGCGTCTCCTTTGGAAACACTTCATCACTGAATTTTGTTTCTGCATATTTATCTAGAATAGCCTAAATCTAATGGGTCTTTGTTATGTCTGTTGGCTCATGCTCTCTGCTGGGATCAAGAAATGCAGTGAAAAAGTAGAGTGAAGTGTGGCTTCACTCAAAAACATTAAATGTTAGTCTGTACAGGTAATTCAGTAAGACTTTTATTTTATTATTAAAGTTTTTATTTTAACCTAAAAGTGCTCTATAACAAATACGGAAAAAGATGGATGAATGAGGGCAAGGAACATCCAGAATTTTGGATGCATAACTGAGGGTCATACTGTCCCTTCAAATATTAATTCTTCTGTGATGAACCAGCTGTTTTTCTTATCTTCAATAAAAAAAATCAATTTAGTCAGCTACCCATCTGAATTCTCGATATACCAAATCCAATCAAAGACTTAGTCTTCTTGTTTGACATTTATGAACTATACTTCAAAACAGAAACTTGTGTTTTAGTCATCTACAGCATACCTAATAAATATGCAGGGAATGAAAACATACTAACATAAAATTATAACTAGAGTGGCATACTTATTTAGATTTAGAGGTAAAGATCTCTTGGTTAAAGTCTAGCTTTTACCTTTCTCATTTAAATTGTTATTGAATTCAAATTCAAACCTTTCCAGAAAATTGGAAATAAATAAAAACTGCCAAGGCAGAATAAATCCTTAAGCAAAATCCTATTGACATAAACAGATGACTTGAAATTTCAGACAATTCACAGCAAAGGATGAACATTAACCCTCTGAGAGTTTCAGAGGGAACATGAAGTCCTGATACCACCTTTTTCATGGAAAATTTCATATGTAGTTCAGTCACACAACTTGAAAGACTGTCTAATCTGGATCAGAAATACTATAGGAACCCCACATTGAGGCCATCTGTGACTAACAGCGTAGGAGGGACCATGATTTTGACCTTGTTGTACACCTGGGACAAGGATAGAATGCTACAGGCAGTAGGGAAAAATGAAGAGGTTATGTTTAAGGGCATGAAGATATTATTCTCTCTTGATGTAGGTCCAACCTCACTTAAAAGAAGAGAACTGAATGAGAATTAAAAGGCTTCCTTGAAAAGAGAGGTTATGGTCACAGTGCTCTGTCTTGCAAACTGAGAGTAACTTTTAATAACTGCACACTGGCTGAGTAAAATGGCAGCAAATAAGCTTTCATACAAAGTCAGAAAAGCACCTAAGAAGACCCTGAAAGTAAAGACTGTGGAGAATGAATACACTGCTGTTTTGGCCTGCTTGCATCTCTAGTTTTACATGATCTTAAAACTTCACATGGTCTGTTGTAAGCTTTATTCAGAATGTGCTGCTGTAACCTTTATTCAGAATGTCCTGCTAAGTCTACAACCACTGCGGTCTTAAACAAGCCGGTAAAAGTCATATGTTAAATATATAGTGTCTACTTTGGTAGATATTATTCTTTAAAACTAGTATTAGTATTGGAATTTGGAGTGCCTTCTTGCTCTGATACGTATATTAATGGAAAATAAAAATGTTGTTTTGTTCCTTTGTCTTTTTATACCAAATAACTGATTAGAAATCTACTATATTTATAAATTTTTCTTCTGCTTTTAAAAGTAGAAGGAAAAGAAAACACCTCTCCACACAGTGACACTGGCTTTTTTCCTCTCTAAATGTCAAGCAAGTATTGGTTTTATGCTAACTTCAATTGTTCCTAAGATTCTTTTTACTGCCCTTTCTAGCAGCTCTGAAGGTTACATGTTAGTGAGTGTTTAATCTTTCTTAATTTTCTCCAAATCTTTAAAAATATTTCTATTTTTCTCGTAGATGTAATAATATTTGTAATGGTTTATAGAGACCTTGTATAATATAAACATTATAGACATTTCTTTTTTTGATACAATGGCATATATATTCCATAACCTACTGGCCTTTTTTTCTGCTGCAAAGGCATATCAAATTAATGTTTATTTTGCTACCTATAGTTACATCAACACCTTCCAGAACTGTGGTTTCTTGCAAGTTTTTAATTCTTCAAAATTAATACCTAAATTTTGTATTGTTTCTTCTGTTGTTTTGTTGGTTTTTTTTTCCCAAAATGGAAGCCCATTTTTAAATTTATATATATTTATTTTTAGTTGTGTTTTAATCTCTTTAGATTAAGTTTTCATGTTTTACCTTCCCTTCAGAAGACTTTGTAGTTTCCTATCAACTTGGCATTTTGACATTTAGCAGTATGCTTTCTTTTTCTCTTCCAAATATTTATTAGTTCACACTCTTTATGACATCAAATATTACTTTAATTAAAATCAAGAGCTAGATATGAGGTATGTCAAGGTATTTAAATACAATTATGCTGTAATTACAGAGAACCATATTTTGTCCAGAGATTAGAGGAAGAAAGAAAATATAGAAAATATTTCTGATATAATACTAAGTAGAGGTGATTATTTATTTCCAATAAATGTGAAAAACTTTTTAAAAATTCAGTCTCGAAGCTGCTTAAAAAGGTGCAATTAAAAGCATAGAAACATAAGAAAAAGACATATACTAACAACAAGACTCAGACATAGTCAGTATGAAACTAATAATGGTTTCTTGTACTATCCTCAATTTTTATTTAGAATGCATGTGATGGAAGAAACTTTACAGAAAAGAATAGCACAATGACGTTCACTAATAAAGTAGAAGCCAGGAAAAATCCACTGAGAAATTACCACATGACAAAATGCCTCAAACTTGGAAATGATGCTGAATATTTCAAGAGAGTGTTCACATTATTGTTATCCATGGGACAATTACTTTGTTCCCTGGCCGATGGTTTAACCATATGGCCATTTCAGCTGTTTGTAATCAAGTAAATATGTCTTTTATACTAGAAATTCATCAAGCAGACCTGATTTGAGACTTAAATAATTTTAGTTTGAATAAGAGAATTCTTCTTTTTAATTTCCTTTCATTATACAGAAATTAGAACAGATTATAAACCCCCATAAAAGACAAAAATAACCTATAAAATCACCCAGTATTTCTTACAATCAGCTTCTGAAAATACATAGAGAAATGTCTCCCCTAAAAGCTGTTGCATATACAAAATCATATTAAACCGAAAAGACTGAATTAATTCCTTGAAATTAATTTCTTTCATCTAATATCATATTAATTCCAGTCATTAAGACAATTTTTTAAAGGGAGAGAGATTATTAGAAAGGTAAAATTCTAATGTCGTTAAAAAAACATTAAATTAATTTTAAGCCCAAGAGCCAGTCTTTTCTTTTTCTCCTCTATGGGGTCTTTCATTACTTTTGAATCAAACACATTCTATGATGGTGCATTATAATAATTCATACTTTAATAAGAAAATCTCATTTTAAGTAATTTTCTCTTTAAATTTTCTGGGCAATGGACCAGCTTACTGGTAAGACACTAAATTCAAAGGTCATTTTACTTAATGGAAAATTTAAGTTTGTGACAGAACTTAAACTGAACTCTATTTGTTTTTACCTCTAAATTACCATGCTGATGAAACAATAAAGGCTGCACATTTGAGAATTAAATTCAGAAATACTTCTTTTAACTAATTCAAGGAAAATTAAATAGAGGTTGTTTAAATGTTTTAACACATATATTAATAAAATATACCAACATGTTCTTAGCTCCTTTAAACTATGAATTATTTTGAAATATGCCTTTGAAAAGCCTTTGTACATTGTAAAGGATATTTTCTTTCGATGAAGGGTATTTTTCCAGGAATTGAGATATATTGCACAGTTGCTAGTTCTTAGTCTTCCAGGAGATGACATGCTGGCTGGCCAAATTTTGACTGTTTCATACTAGTTATACTTAAATTTAAAAGAAAAAACAAACAAACAAGCAAAAAAACCCCAAACAAACAAACAAGAAAATTATTGTTATCAATTATTTACAGTCTATGTAGACTGCAAAAGTTTAGGCTCGCATGTGTTATCCTATGTATTAATGACACAGAAACATTAAAAAATATCCATAATAAAAGTCTGATGTATTCGTCTCTTTTTGAAGATTATCAGATGATCAGGACTATGCTTTCTTTCATTTCTGGAGGTCTTCTGTCAACACACAGCCCCTCTAATAACAATTCTCCTTCCACATCTTACAGTACAATTACTGCAGAGAAATGTTACTAGTTTATTTCTATCTATATTTTGATCTAATTAGAAGGATAAAAAAGTAAAATTACAGACATAGTTAAAATATATTTTACATAATTAGAACATGAACACTTTACTCCTATATATATATAGAGAACTATGGAATATAGGAATAGCAACCTGAGAAGTGGAATATAAAATTCTAGTACAAGAGGGTCTTAGCTGAGTATAGAACAGACAATACTTTGATTACATCCTATTAAAATAAAACACTTTAATTGCAAATTTCTCTTTATTGGTTATGAAGGAAATCTGTGCTGACTAACACAGGCTTAGATATTTATTATTTTAAGCTCAAACTCAGTTCTAAATTATAAGTCTGAGACTTGAACAGAAGAGTTCCTGTCTGGTGAGCACCCTAACAGTTGATTATTCAATGGTAACCTTCTTTTTCATGGGCTCTTTCACTCTAGGTCTGAGAAAATTCAGCTGGTGTGATCACTGTGATCAATATATTCTTATGAATATTTCAGCACATACATGCTTACCAAAAAATTCGTTATCAATTCTAAAAGACTCCATGCCCAGCTGCTGCTTGAAGACTGAAAGTTCAGTTCACTCAGCTAATCCTCTCAGCCTGTACAGGCAGTCAACTTTTCATTTGTGAATCAATTCAAACTCTCTTGGGGCTGGAGAAGAACTCAAGACATGGACCTAATACAAAGCATGTTTCTGTACAAAACCACAAAGCCATAGATGTCTCCTCTTTCTTCTACTAGACAGATTTTTCACCTTGACAAGATTAAATGAGTAGGATTAGAAATAATGGATCAATAAGCCAGTCAGGAAAAAAAAATCATTGCTTATTTTTTCTTCATTCTGACTTCACCTCTTTAAATAGTTGCCGTTATAGCACTCAGGGTGCAGCAGGATAGCTTAGTACCTTTGCATGAAGTTCTAAGACAATAAGGAGAGATAGGTCACTCTAATGTATTATGGGTTGTGGGGGATTTTTTGCTGTTATTGTTGTTTTGGGGGGTTTTTGTGGGGTTTTAGTTTTTGTTTGGTTGGTTTTTTTCACTTATTCATTCAATTAAATGAGAATTAGGAATGAGCTATAATTTTGTGTTGGTGCTTGTAACAATATACTAGTTCTCCACACCTCCTCTCCTCCTTCTTTTCACATGAATAACTTCTGTACCTGTGCAATTTCTGCCAAGTTCCACAAGGGTCTCTCAAGCAGCTGAGTAAAAACCAAATTAGTTGCTGAATATTGTAGGAAGCATATAACTGAAATTTATATGAAGCTTAGCTTTAGTTCTAGTGTTTATAGAATGACAAGTTTTAAGATTAAAATGCAATAGCTTTTCTATTACTTTTTTACTCATTTTATAATTACAATGATAGAAAGAAGCTTAAACTTTTTTTGTCTTTTAAACTTTGTTTACCAAAAAGAGCTAATTAGAAGAAATATTATTTCCGTACAATGTCTAATAGTCAACTACATTCTTATCAATTTACAAGGAATAGGAATGAAGTTTTTTCTTTTGTTTGTTTGTTCCATTAAAGCTAGCTTTTATAAAATCTGCCTTTGCCTTTTTTTTCCCCCTGCTTTCTTCTACTGTGATGTTTTTTATTAATTCCAAACAGTCTTGGAGATAGCAGTTTTACATAGTGCTATAGCTCCTTGAAATTTTGTGACTCTAGAAAAGAACAGTACAAATCACTGTCTCATGAATAAAAAATGCAGCATATACAAAGAATTGTCCTTTATAGTTTGACAGGACCTAAGAGTGCAGAAGACAATATGGTTGGCCAGTCATTACAAGCAAAACACTGGATAAGTGACTTTTCCTCTCTACAGGAAAGATGTACCTTGGAGACACACTCATATAGCTCAGTACTCAATGAACTGTTTAATTTTTGGGAGTTTTAGCCATCTATTTCAAAGACTGTATAATTTGACTAATCACAAATAAAGAAATATGTCATTGTAAGACTCATTAAAATTATAACCTGAAGCAGTTATAACATTACTGGAACTTTTGGTTTAAGTGGAATGAAATATTCCTTAAGAAGTCTTCCCAGATTTGAATGGGGCAAATTTCTCTTCTTGGAAACTGGAACATGGAACTGTATAAACTTCACTAAGATTATTTTTTTCCAGAGAAACAGACATTTTACGAGTAAGGAAATCAATTCCATAGCAGGTAACGGCATTTTAAAGCTCATAGATCCTATGAATACATTCAAATATTGTAATAAAATTTGAACACCTAGAATTTTCTCATTAAAATTAACAGTGAGACCTAAGTATTTTAAGACTCTTATAAGCAAATGATATAGTCACTATGATAAAACTTAGAGGATCAAGTTGAAATGTTTCATTTTGCCACTTTTTATTCTAAGCAATTTGTTATCCCCCAAATATGAAACATTCTTTTGTAGTTCATCAGCTAAGCATTGTTAAATTTATAAATGTCTTTAATTTATAAATGTCTTAAACATTTATAAATGTCTTAAACACACATTTTTGTCTCCATCATATTTCAATGTATAGAAGGTGAAAATAGTACTTTTTTCTACATGTCCATATAGAGTAAACTTATTAAAACATAATAGCTATTTCCCAATCATAATAGCTATTTCCCCAAAGCTGACCTTTCAAGCATCTTCTTTCAAAGCTGCTTCTTTCAAGCATCAGGGAAATGGAAAGATGCAGAACACCTTTGAAATGAAGCTAATGTTATACATTATTTATACCTTGGAGTAAAAATATTTTGAAGATGCAGTTTTATAGTGATGTTGAGTTGGAACTGCTTGTGTTTTAGTTTATGGCCATTACTCCTTGTCCTGTTGCTGAACACCACTGGAAAGAATGTGACACCTTCCTTTTAGGTATTTATGTGTTGATGAGATGCCCTCTCAGTCTTTAGGCTAAACAGGCCTAGATCCTGTACTCTCTCCTCATAAGAGAGATGCTTCAGATTCTTCATCATCTTTGTGGCCTCTTTGACCCTCTCCAGTAGCTCTTTGTCTTCCTTGAGGCAAATGGAGATAAATGGAGATGAGAACTGAACATGACACTCCAGATGTGGTCTCACCAGGGCTGAGTAGAAAGGCAGGATCACCTCTATTGACCTTCTGGCCACACTCTTCCCAATGAAGCCCAGGATAGCATTGGCAGTTCTTGCCACAAGGGACACTGCCAACTCATAGTCAACTTGTCATCCACCAAGACTCCCAGGATAAATCTATCAAAAGGCATTTTATAATTCATCTGGGTAATTAACTTTATTCCCTGAATTGCCATGTTGATGTGAAACCCAAGACAGTGAGGCTATGGAGGTGAACAAGCCAAAGTTCTGTCACTTTTTATCTCAATTTGTTTAAATAGACCTCATGTCACAGTTAAATAATTTTTTCTTCACTTGACTATGCATGTGCATTATCTAAAACCCATGAAACATCTAAACTGTCTCATGTGTTCAGTAATAGAGTTCCAACAGGCCACTGGATGTAAGTCGACCTCAATTTATTTGATAAAATCAGTGCATAACAAAGAATGCGTGGAAGACTAAGCTCTATATATCTAGCATCTTATTACTCTCTGATTGATTCTGAGTTTTGCACTGAGGAGTTTATTAGACACACATGGACCTTTGATCTGCCATGCATAGATCAAACACTTCATTCATTAGGCAAAAAATACTTTTTTCTCTGATTTGTTCCTTCATGTCATCAAAAATGTAAACCAAACTCATCACATGGCTGTAAGTATATATGTTTGATTTTCAAATGAACAGAGTTAAATTGTGAGGGCTTCTTGTATGCTTGAATTTTTCTGTTCTTTTTCCTGAACAGTGCATGTCTTTTATAATTTTTGTTGTAAACCACATGTTAAATACTGTAATTCTTTGTGCACAAAACAATAACATCTTCTTTTTCCTGAACAGTGCATGTCTTTTATAATTTTTGTTGTAAACCACATGTTAAATACTGTAATTCTTTGTGCACAAAACAATAACATAATTTTTAAATTTAATTAATTGTGATCATCATTTAAAATAATTCATAATTTTGACTAATAATTAATTTTTGATATTGTAATGACTATATTGTTAGTTTTCGTACTGTGCCTTAGAAGGCCTCATAACAGAACCGATGGTTTAAAAATTACTGAAATATGTTGATTACCATGGAAAATCTGACCATCCCAAATATGATCCCACATAGTTTCTGCTGCAGGGTTGACCAAACTCTGTATTGATAAAACATGTAAGCAATGAGCATAAAGTGCTTCTGAAGATTCAGAAATGGCCAAACAGAACAGATGGTTACAAATGGTTATGGTGGTTTTACAGAAGTTATGCAGTCATTTTAAGATAATAACAATAGATCCTGCAGATGCCTGGTCATACAGGACCATGGCCCAGCTGGTTATAAAGATTCATTAGAGTCAGTTTAATAAATCTCATCTGATCTCCCTAAAAACCCTTCTACAGAGAGCTTTGCAAGAAAGAATCCTGCAACTATCTGAAAAGCCATGGAATGCTGAATTTCCCCTTAGTGACCCTGTATGTTACGTCATCCCTACACTCTATATTTCCTTTTAGCTATTGAATTCTCTTCTCCAGAAAGGTTCCTTACCTGCACAGTCCTAGTTATTTTTTATCAAGTAGGAGAGAAATTCACACTCCTTACCTCTCCTTTCCCACAGAACTTCCCACTTCCTTTCCCACTAGAAAACTAAAACTAGAGCCTACATCACTTTTGTCCAACCCCATCTCTTTAAGAAAACAGCTGTATGTTTATACAATTGTGTGTGACTCTCTGCATGTGTATATCTATGTATGTGTTTATATGAATTTATAAATAGCATATTGCCATGTATATATGCTGGCATATATGGCAGGAGGGATTGAAAGTAGATTATCTTTAAAGTCTCTCCCAACTCAGACCATTCTTTATAAAATCTATACATTTTTTCCAGTAACCAACTAAGTTTTTCCAGGTTCTAGTATTTTTGTGTGTTATAATATCTTAATAGTTGATGTCAGAGGCAGCACAGGTCAGCAGCCAGGACAACCACAGACCTATTGCTAAAACACAGAGTAATTATATTTCCATTATCTTGCTTACAAGAGCATGTTTCCTTGCTTACTGGGGGATCCCTGAAGGAACACCCAGTAAGTGGTACACAAGCAGAGACCCAGGCACTGTTAAACTCGTTCTATGTTGAAGGATCATTGGCCTCCTGTTCATACAGGTTTATCAAGGGTTATTTCCAGAAGAATGGTCACTTGAGTGATTTACAATCGTCCTCGCCAGTGTTCTGCTTATAACCTGTACCTCCCAACAGCTGATTTGTTTTCAGTATGGCAACAGAAATCTCACAGCATATATATCCATACCTCTGAAGAAAAGATAGACAAAGGAAAATACTGAACAGTGTTTGAACACTACATATTTCCTATCTCTATACTTTCCTCTATACTTTAGTTTTGTTTTGAGCCAATCCAGCTGCATTTCTAGCATAAATGTGCCAATGAGGTTACTACTCAAAATAAGGGGAATTAAAGTGAACCTGTATCACCTTAGATTTCAGTCAGGGGCATTGCCATAGTTTGCTATTGTTGTTTGTGGGGTTTTTTTGTTTGTTTTTTGTTTTTTGTTTTGTTTTGTTTTTGTTTGTTTTTGGTTTTGTTTTTGTTTTATTTTATCATAATAGACAAAGACAAGATGTCTCGTTCCCCCTGGACTTCAGAAGCATGTCAGACTACATACATTTTTTTCACAGAAGTCAACTATTCAGCAACTGCCAAATCAGCTGTGACTCTGCAATAGGTTTCATGGGATATGAAAAAAAATTAAGTAAGCAAGGGAACAGATGCTCTTTGTACAGGTGAAAGACTATGTTGTTTTCTCTGTGTGTCTACAATTTCAGTGTTACGGTTTCAGCACTGAAATTTAAACTCTGACACATGTATACACATTTAAACATACATCCTTTTGTATTTAACCTGCCTTCTGAAACAGCTTTCTTCTCCCATTTTAATATGAACTGGTGGTACAAGTATTCACACACCACAAATATCATCTGAAGAAGTTTCAGTTTCAATCAGCTGATGGTATTCAATTAGGTTTTTTGGTGGTGGTGGGTTATTTTTAGTTGAGGTCTGGTTTAATTTGTTTGTTTGTTTTTCATTTGCTATATTGGTCTTTCAGTTTACAGTCAAACCACACATTAACCTCCTCAAATACTAGCATTTCAGCTTTATCTGCATACTTTTTTCCCCTCTGATTTACTTGGTGGTATGTATATTCTATTTCTGTCAGCATTTTCTCCTTAATTATGCCTTCTTAGATCAAACACAGACATCTGTGCTGTCTTAAGCATTATGTGAAGAATTATTTCTGGCACAGACTCTCTTATGCATAGCTTAAAACTAAGAGCTGTTACACTAGTAATGTTCCATACTAGAGTAATTTTGATCAACTCTCACTGCAGTTATAAACTTTGTAAATGTTGGAGAGAAAATGGATATTATAAAAAGATTTGAGAGACAACAGCTGTGGACAAGTTGTACAGCTGGCACATTTCAACTCATCATAGCTGTAGAATGCAACAAACAAGTGTAGTTCATTCTGTAAAAATACAATTACTCAATGCAAGTGAGTTTTCTGTCTTTTGGATAAAAGAAAGGATAAGAAAAAGAGAAGAGAGGAGAGATAGAAAGAGAACAGGAGAATAAGGGAGGAGGGATCTGTCTTTATAGAAGACAGGATGGAGATATTAAGTCAAGATTTTTTCAATGTTTTAGTGGTTTACCTCTGAAACACTGGTTGATGGAGTGGGGGGGAGGAGAAGAGGGGAGTATCTGCCACTCTATCAAGACAAAGTGCCATATTTGGCTCAAAGACATTTTTAGCCACGAGTGTTACTAATGTAAATCTGACATCCCCAACTAAGGACAGATAAAATTTAAATCTCCAAACTTTTAATACCAAAAACTTCACCTAGCATGTTTAAAACAAAGTAGATGTTTTGAAAACAATAATATGACAATTTAAGCTATGGTTAACTCAGCAAAATTATATAGTTGATTTAAGTGGTTTTTTACAGGTTTTACATTAGCTATATTAATTTTAAGTATGCAGAAACACTTTGGGCAGAAAATATCACTAGAACTAACAGAAAGTGCTCTGTAACTAAAACAAACTTCATTACACAAAGATGTATTTAAGACTCAGAAGTACACTTCAACACTAGATTACACATATGTGCTATTCAGTTTCTGGAGCTGGGTGTTTGCCTGCAAGCTGAGTGTTCAAAGTTCCCACTGTAGATAGTGAAATATAGAAGGCTATTCAGCTTACTCTAAAAATATTTCTGTGTGTTTGGTCAGCTGAAAAATTTCCCAAGCTTCACTGAATGTACAGACAAAATCTTCACTGACTGTAGTGGGATTTGGGCATCACATCCCAACATAACTGAGGTGGAAGATAGTAGCTTACACATCACCACACAATATTCTTGTCTATATATTAAGCAATGTGGATTTGATGAGTGTACTATTCGATGGATGAAAAACTGTCAGGGCAGCCATATTCAGAGTTGCAGTCAAGGATGCAGTGTTCAAAAGGAGAAGAGTAAGAAGTGGTGTCCTCAAAGCTTTATATTGCAACCAGTATTGTTCAATATCTTTTTTGATGACATAGGGAATGGGACTGAGTGCATCCTCAGCAAGTTTGCAGAGGACATAGAGCTGAGTGGCACAGCTGATTCGCTTGAGGGTCAGGATGTTGTCCTGAAGGACCTCGATAGGCTTGAGGAGGCAGCCCATGAAACTCATGAAGGCCAGCAATGTGTATTTGCAGCTCAGAAAGCCAAATGTTTTCTGAGTTGCATAAAAAGAGGCATGACTAGCAGGTCAAGGGAGCTTATTTTCCCCTTCTACTCTGCTTTGGTAGGGCACTCACCTGGAGTCACCTCCCCTCACTCTATACAGGTCCAAAGTCCTGAGTTCAGGGCTGGATCCCCCAGCAAAAGGACATTGAGCAAGTTCAGAGGAGGGCCATAAAAATTATTAGAGGAATGGAGAATCTGTCCTTTGAGAAAAGACTGGGCTAGTTGGACCGTTCAGCCTGTAAAAGAGAATGTTATGGGGAGACCCATTTGTGATATTTAAATATATAAAATGGATTACAAGAAAAATGAAGAGACTTTTTACCACCGTCTGTAGTGACAGTACAAGGGACAATGTCTTCAACTAAGAGGTGATAGATTTAGATTGGATTTAAGGAAGAAATTTTTTACTATGAGAGTGATGGAACACTAGAACAAGGTTCTCAGAGAAGCTGTGGATGCCCCATCATTGCAAGAGTTCAAGATCAAGCTGGACAGGGCTTTGAGCAACCTGATCTAGTGAAAATGTCTCCAGCAGGGGGATTGGAACTGCACGATCTTTAAAGAAGTGAGAGACTGAAGTGTTATGCCTAGTGGCTTAAACATTGTTGTGAAAGACTTTTTGCCCATTGTGGCAAAACTGTATAAAGAAGCTGCAACCACCTCTCCCTGAAGATGCCTCCTGACTGGAACTTTGGACAGTAAGTTAAGCTGCCTAAGGAAATTAGAGATAAGGTACAGGTGACACTATTGTCCATTTATCTCAGGTCTAGGGAGAAGTAAACAAGGTCGAGGGAGAAGAATGTATCAACAAGAAAGCCAAACTCAACATCTATCCTGAAAATCAGCTCTGGCTGGGTTTGGGCTGGGGGAGGCCATAGCTCACAGAGGGCTGAGGCCAGGTTTGAACACTCTCCACTCACTCACAACGAAGGCTGGAGGAGGAGAGTTTTTGGGTGTGTGGTGTAACCTCTGCTCAGAGGCAGTGAACACCCATCCTTCCTTACGCAAACTGTCTCAGTTTTAAAACCCCCCACCCTGGGAAGGCCACATCCATGGGACAGTCACATGAGAGGCAGCTGAGGATATGTCATAATCCATCAAAGACTCCCAAAGCACCCCCAGACTGATTCCTGAGGCCTTGCATCAGAGGACAGCATGGGATGCAACATATGCAACAGATCCAGAGTCTGTTGCAAGAGACACTGTCAAACGTCCCTCCCCGCACCCCCAGAAGGTACCTGGGAATTCCTGCCTGGCCTGAATGCATACTGATCCATTGAACTCTATGTTTTGCAGGACCCTTACCACCGAGATGCCTAGGCAGTTCACGAGCAAAATATGGTTAAACCTCCCTTTTCCCTTTTATTGCTGAGCCTGATGTTGTATGATACAGAAATTCTCTCTGATTTGTTGGAGTCTTCAGCATAGTTATGCCCATTCCCAGACTATTCTACACCTCTTAATCTGCTTACTGAGGGGACAGGGTGAGAAACAAAGTAGGTCTTGGTTTATTAACTGTATTAACTCCTCAACTAACACTAAAATATTACTGTGTTATCAGTATTCTTTAGGATAAAAAATCTAAACACAGCAACATATGAACTATTATGAAGAAAATTAAGTCTATCATAGCCAGACACAGTACAATATTTTACAATTTAATCTGCAATTTTGCTGTTTGGCACACAATAGTAATTACAAAACACTAAATCAATAATTCTTCCACTAGTTCTACTGTTCTATGATACTTCTCTTTTTCTTTCTTGTTTGTTTTTTATTTTGTCCCCATAAATGTTTTACAATTTTGCATCATAAAAAACAAAATACAAACTTCAGTGACAAAATTGTCAGTGGTTAATTTGCAGTCTTATTGATCATTTTGTTGATAGATTATGTCTGGGGTTTTTATTAAATCCATAAGCCTTTTTTCTTTCTTTCTTTTTTGAATCTATAAAATGGGACATAGAATGATGTATTTTTGTTATGAGTATTAGATCACTATAATATGGTATTGAATCAAATCCATGTCTAATACCAGAAAACAGGAAATTATTAGCAGATTCAGTAAATGATAATCATGTAAGCTGACTTTTTTTAATGCACTGTTATTTCAGGAAGAAAGATTTCTTTGTTGGACAACTTCTGGCAAAGCACAGAATAATACCACAGGAGTAATTTTAAAGAACAAATACTTTAAAACTTAAGTCTTCAAAACCAGTTTAAAACCAAAGCAAACAAGCAAAACACCAGTTTAAGAACAAAACAAAAATGACAATTTCATAACAGCATTGAAATTGGTGGAGGCAACAGATTACTGAGAGTCAAAAATTTTCATAGGCAAAATAAAGAGATACAGAATTGGCCACGTATTTCAGATGTTACTAGAATGACAGCAATATGGGTAGAATGACAGCAATATGGCTAACACTCAGGAAGGATCTGAAGTTTTAGAATATCAGATAAAATTGTGCATTAATATACACGTAAGTCTTAAGGGGTCTCTTACCACAAAGCTTGGTATTGAGATGCCAAACAAACAAATATTGAAGAGACTGCGAGTTCTAGGTGAAGCTGAAAGAATTAAAATCCAAAAGCAATGATATAGGAGATTTATCTCTCTTCTCTCTCAGAAAGAGGTGATGTTATAACTCTGTATGAAATGCGTGTAGCCAGAAAATATAGTAGTAAATATATTGCATAGTAACTTCATGAAAAGCGTTGATGCTTTCTTTAGTGGGCCACAAATAAAATTGATTACAACCACTTGAAATTACTGTTTAGGAAACAGTTTTGGTGAAACAGCTCAATACATAAGAGAAGTTGGTAAATATTGATTCAGCAAAATGCTACATGCACACACACACACTAAAAAAACCTTCTGACATAACATGTCTAGAAAGTAAAGCAACTGAAAGCAGATACAAATATATTTTTAAAAGAGAGAATATGAATGTCATATAAATAAACCAGTAAAAATTGTATATATAAAAGAATAAATCACAGTAAGGACTCCGTTATGACCTAAATAAAAACATTAATTAATTTGACCAAACATGAATTAAGGTTTTTTTCTAAGCAGGTAGGAAATATCACAATGTATCTACATACAAAAAATGACATACTCATGCACAGAAATCAGAGAAACATAAGATCTACACATTTGTGGAAAGCACTTAAGTGTAGAATTGAAGACTTTTGTGAGGACTACAGCTGATAGCAATAGAAATGTAGTAACATTGATGTTAACTTGAGGTTGAAAATCCCAAGCTAAATCTCGGAAATAATCTAATCAAGAGCAAATGAATGGCCCGCAGGTGTGCAAATACACAGAGTCTGCTGAAATGTACCTTCAAAAATTTTTGAAGTGTTTGTTTACATCTGACATGCTGGTAGTTATTAATAAATTCTATCAAAACAATAATGTCTCTTCTCTTTGACAGCCAGCCAGTGTTATCTATATTGACTTTATTAAACCCTCTGATGCATTCACTCATCCTATTGTAATTTTCAGAATTGGGCTTTTCTCAGTTAAAGGCATTTATAATTAATATGGTGTTTGAAAACCATTCGTTAGACTTGAAATTAACTAGTATATCTCTCCCTCTTCCCAACATATATGCACTGTAAGAAAACAACTTTTGATGAAATTTTACATTTCAGAAGCAGAATATTGTATTTTTAAGCTTTCGTTAAGATATCATTTTTTGTTTTAAACTTTGGCTAGAAATATTTTTTATATTCTAAATTATATTGTATAGAGCACAATTCCAATGCTCTGCAGTGCCAATGTGTTAATTCCACTCAAAAGAGACAGGAAAAGCAGTTTCTGCTTGAACTTTACACATTTTTTTTTAAAAAACGCACAGTTGCTGTGCCTGCAGGGGACCCAAATAAATGCCAAGTAATGGGGAGATGTCATTTCACTAAGAACTAAACTGTTGTTTCTCTATTGAGGAGCTTGCAACAAAAGTGTGTGTTCAAAAGTGTTGATTATGATATCTGTCAAACTAGAATATTAATTTCTTACTCAGTTTGATATCTAAATTAAAAGATATATGATGAAGAGAAAATCCATGCAGAAGAAATGCATAATTGGTTGGAAAAAGCATCCTTCCAATAGTTATTAGCTATTGTAATTAGTAATAGTTATTGCACACAAACTGGAAGGTTATTCACTGTCATACCTCAGAGGGATCAGTTTTATTTACAGTGTTGTTCACTGATTTATATATTTTTTTAATGAAGAAAAGAGAAATTTTAAACACCTTGCATGGTTAGGCTACAGTTCAGAATTTTCTAAGTGACTAAATTGAATCTCTGGTCTGTAATATTAATGTATAAATTTAAAGGAATTTGCTAGGAAAAAAAAAGAAAAATCTCCTTTATAATATTGACTGCAAGCTGTACTCTAGCAATATAATGCCCCAAACAACAAGTCATATACCTGTAGGCCTATACATGTCAAGAGGTGGCTAAGAAAAGTGGCAGTACTTCTAAAAGCCACATAGTTACACATGGGAGATGAGGCATCCAGCCTGTAGAAGATGAAATATTAATGAATTATTCCGTTCACTTAGATGAAGGAGAATGAGAAACATAAGGTAGTGAGCTTTGGGAAAATTTAAGAAACAATAAATAAAGCAAAAGAATTTCACTTGAAAATTAAATACATTAATGCTGATACAGTAAACTTTCAGAAAGTAACCTGGAAGTTCCTCAATCATTTAAAGACACTAAAAATCGTGATCTTGTCATAAAAAAGAGAAAAGACATTCTGGGAATACTAATTAAAGTAGTGCATGAAAGACATGAAAGATGCTATTGTCTCTTTTCTTGAAGGATGTGGTCAGTTTCTGCTATTCTCCTTTCAAAGATAAAAATAAACTGGAGAGTGATATATTTATTTCATTATGCCTCTATGCCTATATATGTACATACATAGTTTTGCAGACAGTGCTAAACACGAATGCTCATGCTCCAAAATGAAACAGTGCAGTCCAGCTTCAGTCCAAAAACTGTGTTGCTACATTGGATGGTAGTGTGACTGAGCTAATTAGACCAGTTTCTCAAGTGTATCATTATGCTGGCAGCATGGGAGATTTTGAACCAAAGCTATCAAACCATTGAGCCGGTTTGGACAGGCAGAACACACTTCAGTCTATTACTGTGAGATACTATGGATATATTTCCAAAGGTACTACTGGAAGTGAATGACTGTAAATATATTATAAACGAAGTATGGAAATTTTGAAAAAAAAGTGGAAAGAAAATAACCTTGTTTTTAAAAATATTTTCATTGGATGAAGAAGAGCAGAAAGTGTGGGTCATAATGTGATTTTGTAGATGTTGTTTTAAGGTTCATTTTGCTAATTTGTTAAAGTGCAATGGGAAGTATACTGCAAGTTTGTGTCAAAGTGCTAATTTTTTATTATTTCACTGAAGGCTTTGTGGTAAGAGACCCCTTAAGACTTACGTCCCAAGCAGCACTTTTCAACATTTGTTTAAAAAAATCTGCATAAAAGACATTAGCTAGCCATAACAGAATAGTAGATACTTCACTCGTAAACACTAACTTTCAAATTCTAGGAGAAAGCTTTTTATTTTCTCTACGTCTCAAAAACATCGGTGAAAACCTTTCCAGCTTCTTGACTTTTCCCCTAAACGCAGTCACAGGTATGTTATGTTCTTCAGCTTTGTTCTTTTACAAATATTGACTTTCTTCTAAGGTTTTTTCTAGCTACATTAGTCAATAAAGAGTGGTTAGAGTACCTCAAAATATTTGTTTCTATCCAAATTCTGTTACTTCATCTGGCTCACAGTACCCACTTCTTAATCCCAGTACATCACCTCCCATTGTTACTCAGGATTTGTTTTCTGTATGTTTCAAGATGGCAATATGAGGCTAGTTTCAGTTGTGTATGTTCTAAAATTAGTTCAGTGAAAGACAAATTAGTTTAGGTTTCTCAATTATCTTTTTTTTTTTTTCCAATGGGAATGCACCACTTTTTTTACAATTTATTAAGAAAAAGAAGAAAGAAACGTGAATAATTTCTGGGCTGAATCACAGTGCAACCCAGATCACTCAGTATCTCTGTGGTTAGAGCATTGATTCTGTACATGTCATAGAATTATAGAGTTATAGAGAGGTTAAGGTTGGAAGAGACCTTCATGTTCATCTGTTTCAAATCCACTTGCCACTGTCATGGACAATTTCCACTAGACCAGATTGTTCAAAGTCCCATCCAACGTGGCCTTGAACTCTTGGACGGATGGGGCATCCAAAGCTTCTCAGGGCAACCTGTGCCCGTGTCTCATAACCCTCACAGTATAGATTTTTTGTCCATTAATATTCATTACCCTGAAGACCTCAGGAACATATTTCATTAATTAATTTAATATATGGGTGTGATTTTGTTCCCCTTTATAGACAGATAAATTTAAAATACACCCATTATTTTGCTTCAGCAGAATTTAAATGTATTCTATGAAAATTTATCCAGAACATGCCTGAATATCTCCACCATGAAAAATCAAGAAGGGATCAGAAAACATATATTTAAGTCCTAAAGGATACTAGTGAATGTAGTAGTTCTTTAGCTCAGTAATTTTGGAAGATAGATCTATGTGAATTTTAATTTGAACAACAAATTTTAAGATAAATTAGTGGAGAGCCCCACAAAACAGTTTATAAAGTGCATATATTTAAATAGAATTATTTTGAAATTAACTTTATTTGAATTCCCTTTTGTCTTACTGTGTATGTTGCTAATTAAAGTTTCATGTATTATCAACATGGCCACAGAAAACTGTACTTTGACCCTTTCATCTTGCCTCACAGTGTTACTTCAATCTTTTAATCAACTCCTTTATATTACCTGTTCTTCCAGGACTGAAGCCTAATGTTTATAGTTTAATTCCAGGTTTCTGCAAAGACGTATTTCCAGTCATGCATTATGTTGGTCTCATCTGTTCAGGGCAGAACAGGATATACCAATACTGACATCCTGTTTCCTTTATATACATGTAAGCTTATCTGCAGCCTAATGACTACTTCCAAAACATGAGTTTTCACAGAGGACAACTGCTCAGAACTAGATTTGTATCCAAATGAAATTATATTGTTCTACTTTCAGAGACAGTATAACAAAACTGAAGACAATCTGCTTATGCTAATGTAAAATTTGAGTAAGAAAAGAGGTACCTAAGGAAGTGTAAAGAAATTGCTCTTCTAATCATAGAGGACTTGGATGAGGAAAAAAGAAAAAAATAAATGCCTCAGTTTATTTAGAAAATATAGAAAAACTAGAGAAATAAAAGACTTAAAATTGGAGATTTTTATTGGCAATATGACAAGAGTTATTAAATATCAAGATGGACTCCAGCTTGTAGAGAGGCAAATTGGCATGTGAAATTAGATGCCTAATATAGCAGTTGAATTCTGTACTTGGAAATTGGTTGTGTCCTAAACAGAGCTACCTGGTGTTGCTTTAGATGAGCTTAAATATGACTTCCTGATGTTCTTTAGCTACCTTTTCAGCTACTTACGTTTCTAATGATGTGTATGCTACATTCATGGAGACATGTCAATCTACCTGAGGCTTCTAAAATGCTGTTAAACTCCTCTACCTAGATATTTAAGTGCAAGTATGTACATGTGAACTAGGAAAGGGATGCAGTTGTCTGTCATTGCTGTTCTAGCAGGACTAAGGCCTCTTACATTCCCAGGGTCACACCAGTCAGACCCATACAGGAGAAAGCATTGACTCAAATATCTCAGTGTCTCTAACCACAAGTTTAATCCGTGAAGCCCATGTCAGAGCGTCTTAAGTTACTGTTGCAGTTGAAGGCAATTTTCAGTTCTGTAAGAAAAAGCATTTAGTTTTATTTGACAAGTTCTGCTATATCTCATTTACTTTCCAGATACTGCTCCAGGAAAGTATAAATTTCTGTTGTCAGAATTATCAGCCTCTTTCAGATGTCTTCTCACGAGCATTCCACATAATGGTATATGCCTGTGAATCACATCGCTGAGCTCGTGCCTAGCCAATTGCATTTAAACACTAAATTTAGATCTAAAACCTGATCATGAGCCCACCTCAAACCACTGTTCAGTGGCCAGAGCTTAGGCATCCAATTTACTAAGACTGGATGCATAAATTTTAGCTAGCTAAAATTATCTGTGATACATTTTACCACTGGAACCAACCCATGTATCCTACCTAACAGATAAAAGATTATGTGCCTAATACAGTATAGATATTGTTTGCATTCTTACATTTCTCATAAAACATATTGGCTTATTCTTTGTATTTTAAAGCAGTTAAATAATAAAAGAAACCAGTTAGGAAAACAAGACTTGCAGGATTTTCATTAATTAATAAGTTGGGATTTTCATCTAAAATTTATTTATGGATGTCATCCAGAGAGGAGGTCCTTTCAATTAATAGGTAATTTTTAATGAATTTGTCAAAAGTAAGGTATTAAGATAGAAGTGATTCAGTCTCCTAGTTCCACATACTTCCTACCTTCTTACCCAATTTCTTAAGTTAGTAGATATAGTGCTTAGTGAGGCTTTCACACAGTGGAAATAAAATTGAATTAGTTGATGGAAGTGATTTACTGTGGAACAAGTTTATACTGTGTATAAATCCAATGCGGAAAAGAGATTAAAATGCACTTTGCCATTTTTTTCAGATCTACTTTAGTGCACGGTACTAGTAATTACTTGATTAAAATCAAATCTGACATGTTGATAATATTTTAATTAGTAATACTTCTGTGACTTGCTGGGAGGTGACATGCTAATTTTGGCATGAAGCTTGAGAAACTGGCTGGGAAGCAGATGGAGCTAACTTGTGGAGCCATCTCCCTCCTGCCTTCCATTTTTATGGTCTGTGGTAAAATGAGGCTTCTTGGTAGGGCTGGAAAAGGTGGTATGAATTCTGAGTTCTCATTCTCAGAAAATCATAGTGAAGTTATAACTTTGCCTTTCTGCTTTAGAATTTACCAGCACTGCAGAAATCTGTGGAACAACTATATTGCTAAGAATGTTTATAGAATCATAGAATAGTATTATTTGGAAGGGATCTTTAAAGATGGTCCAGTCCATCCCAAAAATGTTCTTACTTATATCTAGTCTAAATCCATCTTCTTTGAGTTCAAAACCACTAACCTTTGTCCTATAGCAAAAGTCCCTGTTACAAATTTGTCCACATCTTTCTTGTAAGCCCCCTTTAAATACTGAAATGCAACAATATGGTCTCTCCAGAACCTTCTATTCTCCAGGCTGAATAATATAAACTCTCTCAGACTTTTCTCATACAGCAGGAGTTACAGCCATCTATTAATATTTGTGGCCCTCCTCAGGACCCGCTCCAACAGGTCCATGTCTTTCCTGTATTGTGGGCCCAGAACTGGATGCAGTACTCTGGGTGGGACCTCACATGAGCATGAGTAGGTAGAGAATCCTCTCCTTCACTCTGCTGGCCATGCTGGTTTTGATGCAGCCCGGGACACGATTGGCTTTCCGGGTTTGGCAAGCTCACAATGCCAGCTCATGTCCAGGCTCTCATCCACCGGCTCCCCCAAATCCTTCTCCCGCAGTCCTACAGGACTGTTATCAATCCCTCTGTCCTCCAGCCTGTACTGATACTCGAGTTGCCCTGACCCAGGTGCAGAACCTTGTACCTGACCTTGTTGAACCTTGTGAGATTCCCATGAGACACTCCTGTGATGGAAAGCTTGGGGTTGTTCAGCCTGGAAATTAGAAGGTTTTGGGTGAAAACATTTCTCCTGTCATCGTTTTCAAGATCATTTAAGAGGTATGTTTATGAAGCCCTTGGCTAGATGTCACAGGTTTTCTCTGTCTCTGCTGAGGTATTAGGCTCATTCACTTCAGTTCAGGAGTAAGATCCTTGCAGATGTAGTTTACTTTCTTGGAAAATTCAAGCACAACACAGTAGGCTTATGACTCTTTTATGAAATGGCCCTATTATGTTTTTGGTTTTGTTTTTTTTTTGTCAATTGGAATTATTTCACACTTTTTTATGCATGTAAATTATTTTTCTTTAAAAAAATTGTTCTCATTTGTTCTTCAAAGTATATTATTATCATTCCCATCCCCTACTATCCCCTCTACAGTTACATTCCTTTTTGTAACAAATTGTGCATACATTCATAAGCTGGCTCTTGCCTGTATTTCTGTTAGAGGTAAATGACGCAGTGGAAATATCTTTAGCATAAACTACTCTGTTTCCAAAAAAGACTATTAGAAAATGACAGACATTTGAACATAAGCCAGTCTGGCTGAAAGCAACTAGATAGGAGGGCCAAATTAAATCCAACAACTGTATGATGCTAAAACAGTATCTAAGATTTTAATTAACTAAAGAAAAACAGTCATATTTTGTCAGACTCAAAAGAACCTGCAACTCCAGAGGCCAGTATAACAAAGGAATTGAGGTAAATCAGTGATTCTCATTAGACTTTGGTTAAATTACATCTCCACAGCAATATAAGTTTTTGGGAACAGGCCTTAAATCATTGTTTTGCTAACGTTAACTTTATACATTAAAATCAGGTACTGCACAGTCCTCACAGTGGCCCTCAGCATGGCCACACACAGAAAAGAATTACACTGAAGCTAGTGCTCTGATGCCAGCACACCAAAATTGTGGAGGTAATCAAGACAGTGCTGATAGAAGATGTCACTCTAACAATAAAATTACTTTTG
>VZRZ01008267.1:46995-319248 GCA_013398175.1 Climacteris rufus | reverse complement strand
CAGATCCACCATCCCCAATCCAACCAAATGCCCAATACCCCCGGCTGCCCACCCAATCACCACCTGTTCCCAGTGCCCCATCCCAACTGCGTCCGTCCCCTCTGGACCTACCCCGCTACCCTTCCCCCCTCTCTGCAAACCAGACACGGGCTCAACACCCCACCACCAGCGGGATGGCAGATGTCACATGGAGGAGGAAGAACAGGACAGAGAAGGTCAGTTCCAAGGAAGAAAACAAGGAAGACATCAGCCAGGCAAAAGAAGGCGACACCAGCAAAGCCAGTTCCCCATCTTCCCCAGACCCTGATCCTCCCTAATTGTTCTCGTGTCCCTATCCCTTACCCCAATCCCGTTTTGAGTTTTGGAAATTAACCTTTATTGTGTGTTTCAGTTAACGATGGCCTCTCCTGCCTTGACCATACCAATGCCCTTAAGCTGCTTCCTGATGCTCCTTGTTCCACCAGCAGCCCCTTGGAAAGCAGACTGTGCAGAAACTAACCCACACCATGGGGGCTTTCGCAAAAGCATCAGGAGGATGGCTGAAGCAGGTGTTCCACGAGATGGGACTGTCAGAATGGGGAGCCTCCATTATCCGAGACATTGGACTTGTAATTCTTTTCCTGTTTTTCCTTTCAGGTGTTTTCTTTGTCATGAAACGAATTACTTACAACCACATTTTGAATTCTTTAAGTAAGAACGGGGGAGGTGTGGGGGGTCCTCCCAGGGATGTTGCTGCCGCCTCCTACTCCAGCTCCACCTGGGATGTGGGGGCTCCTCCCTTGGGGAGGACTCCATAGGCGGGACTGGAGCTTGAGATCAGCCCCTTCTTCTAGAAGGGAGGCGTGCTCCGAGCCTTGGACCTACCCACACTGCTAGAAGGCTCGGTTGTGTTCGATATTTTATTAGTTATTGTTCATTGTACCCTCCCCTGCGCTGTTTTAAGTGGACCCTGGACCCCTGGACCCTCCCCTCGCACAGAACCCTCCAGCTCCTCCCCATTTCCCTTCCCATTTAACCTGCTGCACCCTGTCAGCCCCTCGCAGTCTCTCCCCCACCCTCTCCCTCCCCGATCCCCGCACCCGACCCCAAAATAAAGGGGCAGAGCCCCTCTGGCCACCCTTTGCCTCCTTGCCTGATTCCTTCTGCGCCCTGTGTGCTGTCCCCTCGGGCCGCCCAGGCTGAGCCCTGCAGCAGCCGCACCCACAGCGAGCCCTGGGGCTTTGGGAGCTCGGTGCCGGGGCTGAGAGCGAGCAGGCAGCCAGGCCATTTACTGCAATCAACAAGTGAAAATCTGAAACCAAAGAAATAATACTTCTGATATGTTTTAGGCTGAGAGTCTTGCATGGAATTACTACCGAAAAGCTTGACTTAATAAGCTTCCTGGTCATACTGGTCTTACACTGGAGGATGCAGTCCAAGAAGTGAAGCTGCTTCAGTCAGATATTTGGCTGTGTTGAAGTCCATGATGCAAGTGGGAGGAAAAGCAAAAGATGGAATGAAATTGACCTTCAATTCATTTTAGTCAGTGGAGCTGCATCCATCCTGTTTCTCATTTAATAAATAACCACATCATGAAGTGTATTTGCTCCTAATGCTGCAGTACCCAGAGGCCTAACTCTTCTGTCCCTCAGCAGGTTTGGCTCTAAAACGTGCACTTCTAACAGGGAGCACAGAGCCTGGCTGCACCTGGGGCAGGTGAGAGCTGGGGTCATGCCAAAATGCTCAGTTTGCTTGTTGATTTAACAGAGCCCCCCTGGCACCCTGTGCCTGCTGCCACTTGTTCTCAGCTCTGATGAGCGGGCTCAGTCGTGCTCCCTGGAGCGGGGATGAGAAGTGGCTGAGGAGAGGCAGGAGGGCAGTTCCAGGTGAACAGTCCTCTTGGGGTTTGCTCAGGAGCATCGTGTGCGTCACTCAGCCAATTCTGTGCCCAGTCACCAGCACAGAAGTGAGCCCATGCCCACAGTGGGTGCTATAAAAGGGCAGCAAAGGCTCGGGGGTGCACAGAGCTGCCTCCCTGACAGAAGGGGATGGGGCTCTCCCGTCACAAGATGGGCTCCATCCCATTTGGCACCCTCTGTTTCTTCATTAGCGTAGCAACAGCCAATATATTTGGTAAGTATGCTTGTTCTTTTCCTCTGCCTCTGTCCTGTGGTGACTGTGATCTTTGTGCAGCTCTGTGTGTTATTGTCCTGATGAAGTATACAATGATCCTGAATCTTGCACACTGCAAACTTAGCTAGTTATTTGTGGTGTGCTAACTGAGTCTGGGTACTAGGTTAAATACTCAACCACAAGGATCTTCAAGTGGTTAGGCTTACCTGAGTTAGTACACCTGGATTTTGGGTGGAAAGAAAATGGCTTTCTTAAGGAACAGACTGGGCTAGAGAAGGAACTTGGGTAAGAAGAGGTGGTGTTGCAGAGATGTGAAGGTCCTAAGATTACATCTTGTGTGTGCCATCGTCTAATTTAGGCTTGAACCTTAAAATACTGGATAGTCCGAGTGCTGCCCCCAGTTCTTTGGTGTGAGTTTGACAGTCCTGCACAATCAGCAATTTGAATAATTGAATTAGTCTTTTAAATCCGCTGTCTTGGTTGACCTTCTCTAGAACTGTACACAGGGATCTCCACACATCCCAGAGCAGCTGACATTTGAGGTGAAAGTGGAGAGGTTTGCCTGTGTGTTATCATCAATAGATGAGATCACCTGAAATTTTGCAGTTTCATGAAAGCGTTCACATGGTCTTAGGGGGACACAATAAAAACTCAGAGAAACAGATGTGATTGAGATGTTTTAGAAGCACAGAAACCATCTGGATAAGTATAAGGTCCCTAAGCTGCAAATTATTTCAGGCTGAAAAGCATTCAGAGTATTTATGATGTATTTGCACTACTGTGTCTGGTCACAAACAGACCAAATACTGGCTTAAGTGAACCTTTGGTCTAAATTGCTGTACCTATGTGTTAGTTTGCTGTATTCTTATAAAATATTCTATGGTATTAAGAGTGTGACATTCATCAGATTTTGAGAATGAAGAAAGTGTCAGATCAACTAATCTGTTTCATAAAAAACAACTTCTTGAATTTCATAATCCTCCTGAAACAGCAGCAAATGCAGCTTTGAATGCATTAAAAACTTGGTAGGTGGCTTCAGTAGCTGATAATTTGCCCCACTGAAAATTGAGTACTCCTAATATGAATTACTCTGATGCTACTGCTAGAAATTATTTCTCTTTAGATCTTTCATGACATTAAGAAGAAATACCTCTTCTTTTGGTAAAATAGTGAGGGACTTATCTTCAATAAAGGATAATTGCTCAGAAACTTTAACAGTGATGTGTGTGGCAAAGGGCTCTCTTGTGGTCACAGGCACAACTGGGTAAGTAAAGAACCCTGGGTACCAGAAAATTGACCAAGACAGTACAGAACCGAGCTGAAACTAACTAAACACAGGCCTGGGAAGGGGGTCCATGAGCATCTCCAGCCCGTGTTGATCCTGCAGCTGGCACACCAGTGGGTTTGTGTGGTACCTCCCTGTGCTGCCCCACGGAAATGCCCAGCAGGAGCCACGGGGGAACAGCCAGGGGGGCTCTGAACTTGGGGCTGTGCCCCTGCAGCACTGGCACTCCCAGGGTTTGTGATGACACCAATGTGATGAGACTGGCTTTGTGCTGACACCACCCTTGGGTGCTGATCCTGTTCCAGAGTATCAGACAGAGTCCCAACCATTGCGTCCGTGCGAACTCCAGAGGGAAAAGGCTTTTTCAGGGGGAGAAGCCTACGTTCCTCAGTGCTCAGAAGATGGCCAGTTCAGGTAATTCATCTCTGCTATTCATCTGCTGCCATATGATTTGTCCTTTAATTGCTAATTAAAGTCTTCACCTGCCTTGAAGAGCTTCTGTGTAAGTGGACTGGAGGATGAGAGGTGCAGGAGACCTGAAGGGACTTCACTGAGCCATGTTGCAGATCCAGCCTCTCCTGAATGAATTCCCTATTGTTGGAAAAAAATCTCGGGGTTAAGAGGTCAATCTAAGATTGGCAGCATTATTTGCATGTGAAATACTTGGTGCAGCTTGCTGTGTGGTGCAGTTTGCTGTCTTCCTACAGATGCTTATGGGCAAGTGCATGTGCCAGCTGGCTGAGAACTTACCCACCCTCACAGTGGCACAGTTGGGTTTCCTTCCAAAGGCAGTGAAGGAGCTAAAAAGCACACAGAGAACAGTGACTTAGAAAGCTGTGTTGCTTGAAGGTGCAAGAAGATAATAAGTGAAATCTGAAACAGGGTACAGATTGTAATGTTGTCCACTATTATCTTCTTGTCTCTGATGGTGACTGTGGCCATTCTAGAGTTGACTTAGAAATTGTCTCAAAATGTATGGTGAATCTCAGGTGAGAATCAGGGTTCTGCCCAATCTGCTTGCCTCCTCAATGACTTCCAGTCACATATCTGCAATTCCTGAAGAGCCACATTATTTGTGATGTTAAATGTTTGACATTTTTTGGTTTGCTTTATGGTTTTGTTTAAGTCTGACTCTGACTGAGGACTCTGTCACACACAAAGTAAAATACATCACTTGTGATCTTCTTTAGGACTGTTCAGTGCAGTAGGAATGGTCTTTCCTGTTGGTGTGTAGATGAGAATGGTGTTGAGGTTCCTGGCAGCAAACAGAATGGATATCCCACATCTTGTAAGTTGAAAGTTTCTATTTTTTACTCAGACTGGGTAAAAAAACATTTAAATCTGCATTTGAACTGCTGAAATCCAGAATAGGCTAGCCACAGACTTGATGGACTCTAGTTTGTTGTAATTTCCTGGGTCTTTCTAGTGGAAGTTCTGGAGTTTCTTCAGGGCTTATCATGAAATGTGATACACCTGGATGTCTGTATTTATGAGGGTCCCAGTAAGGTAAACTGGGAATGAAAGGTTGATTTAGTATAATGGCTTTTGGGTTGGAGAGTTTCAAATCCATCTGTGGTGGGCTTCTCTATACCAGTTTTCATAACCTCAATTCCTTCTGTCTCCTCATGCTACCTGGGTGGCAGACTCAGAACTTGTAGTTCTGAGAAAGCTCAGATGTTGCCTTAATAAATGATTCAGTGCCCAGCAAGAACCTTCCTCTAACAGTTTCCTTCCCTGGTACTTCAGGCTTGTCCTTTTGCCAGCTGCAGAAGCAGAGGATCTTGCTGAACAGATACATCAACAGCAGCAGCATCTCCTACATCCCTCAGTGCCTGGATTCAGGGGCTTTTGAAGAGGTGCAGTGTGACATGGAGCTGGGGCAGTGCTGGTGTGTAGATCCAGAAGGAATGGAGATTTATGGCACCAGGCAAAGAGGAAAGCCAGTGAAGTGTAAGTCATAGTCAACAAAATTTTTGTAGGTTTAAAATGTTCAGTGTGAGTGAATGGTGGTACATCAGGAGCTTGGGCACTGCAGCCTACACTCACCCCATAGAATTAGAGATGCTTAATGGAGGCATTTAAGTCCCTGTTTAGTAGAACCAAAGAATATCTCAACTTGGAAGGGACCCATAAGATTATTGAGTCCAATTCCCTGCTCTTCATAGAAACTGGATGATGCACCTCAGTGTCCATGCTCAATGCCATGAATGTAAACCCCTTTCAGAAAATGAGGTGGCCATTCAGCTGTTCCTGGGGAGTTAAAACACCAATGAACATGAGCTTTTTTTTCCCCATCAGGTCCAGGGAACTGTGAGATCCGAGACCGCCGCATTCTGCACGGCTTTGGGGAGAAGAGCCCTCCACAGTGCTCAGCAGATGGAGAGTTTCTGCCTGTCCAGTGCAAGTTTGTCAACACAACAGACATGAGTGTTTTTGATCTTGTTCACAGTTACAACAGGTAAGAGCTCAGGTTTCTGAATCAGGAAGGTAAACCTGCATACCCCCTCAAGGCACCATCTGACTGCTTTTTGGGTTTTTTTTCCAAATGAAGCCTTTACTCTGTGACTGCACACGGTGTTATTTTCTGTTAATGAATAGACTAAGTGAAAAAACCTATTTCTTCTGAATTTTAAAAAAAAAAAATTGGTGTTCCATCCCTTCAGTCTAATCGGTGTGTCCTCACACAGCACTGGATACCACCACATTGTGATCTGTATTTGGAAAAGTAGCCAGGGCTAATTCTGAGACAGACAGACTACAGAGATCAGTACAGAAAGAAAAGAGGAATTTGGACGTATATATTCGAGGTAGGAAAGGGAATTGCCTCTGGGAGGGGAAAGCAGACGGTCAAGTTGCAACTTGCAAAGACGAAGTTCGTGTGATAATGGGAACCTCTTGTCTCTTCAGGCGGTGCCAGGGTTGCTCACACGGGTGAAGCAGCAGGTGCTGAACAGCTGTGCTGGGGTACAACTTGCTTTAGGTGGTTGGAGAGGCTTGGGGGAGGCTTCAGAACACTGGATCAGATCCTTGTCTGTGGGAGCAAGAGGCTGTTGTTCTCTGGAGAAGCTGGGAATTAACACTCTGAGGGAGACAAAAGGGGTGGGCAAGAGGAACTGATGGGAGAGGAGTTTGTTTGGGTGCTGCTGTTCAGACTCTCCAGAGAAGCCTTTTAGTGTCCCGTGGAGTGCCATTGGCTTGGCACCTCAGGCAGCACCAGTGTCCCTGGGGGAGTAAACACAACACCTCTTTGCACTTGGCTCTGTAGCAGGAAAGACATTTTATTTGAAGTGTTGATTTGGCTGTTTGGAGTGGCTTCTTTTTTTAATTTCAGCAAAACTGAAAGGTCCAAATGCACAGTGCAAATTTGTCCGAGCTTCAGGAGAGGTTATTTTGGTGGAGCAAAATAATCCAGCTCTTTTGTTTGTTGGTCTGTGAAGAGTGGAAATTCCAAAAAAGCAATTACAGAAGAGAAATCAATGCTTTAAAATGACTTTTTTTTTTTCCTGCCATGGGGAGATTTGTCTGCAAAGACCTGCAAGATGGAATTTATTTTCTGTCCGTGTCGTGTAATTAATCACAGCAGGATCATTTCACTTCTGACTGTCTGTCTTCTAATTATGGCTTTGGCTTAACCTATTGCACATATCTGTGGATTTCAGGTCAGTAATATATTTATTTCCACACTGCTCCTGCCTGAAATGTCATTATTCCTTCCCAAAACCAGGGCAGAATACAGAGTTGAAGGGATGAGTTCCACAGAAAAGGACTGAAGCTGAACAGGGATTTATACTCTTATTTTATGTTCATGTGGAAACAGGTGGAGAAACTTTCCTTGGTTCCACAGACTGATTTTTGAAATCTAGACCTGTCATACTTTCTTTCCAAATCATCTTCCTAGACCTTCATAAATATTCCAGAATAAACCAGTATGTTAAACCACCTCCTCCAAACAAGCAAATAGAGAAACTCCGAAGTTTAGAGCTAAGACTTTCCCAAAGAGAAGATTTCTGAAAAGAAAGATGAGCCCAAATTTCCTGCCTCACCCTGGGGGCTTGGCTGCTGTTACTTATTTTGTGTGGACTGTGTCCAGATCCCGTCTGGATGAGCAGCCATATAGAGGACTCTGTAGCAGATTGATGGGAATGATTAAAAAATCAAAAGTCAAAGAAGATCTTTTTACTTTGTTGCTATGGTTTTAACCAAACTGAAGACATTGTGTCAGTGGCTTCATCCTGGTGTCTCCAGGCTCATTGGACGTTCTGTTTTAATATGTATTATTTTTCTGGCAGTGGAAAAATGCACGATTTGGTTTTCTCCCTCTGTTTCTGAGTAGTTAGTGAGAAAGGCAGCTACACCTTGAGCTGCACATATGAAACATCAAAAGGGTTACCTGCAAACCTACCATTAAAAATCAGCAGTGAGTTGTCTTTGCTGGAAGCCAAGAATGGAGACTCGTAGTTCGAAGAAAAGGTCAACTGCCTCACATCTATTTATTTTTCTGTATTTTTAAGTGTGAGCATTCTTGTTGAAACACATGGATACACTATAAATTTATCCATAAGTTAAAAGTAGTCACCTTTATTTTGGACTGGCTCTGATAGATGAGGAACTCTATGTTATTGCTGCTCATCTTGAGCACTGTGGTTAAAGAGTCTGAGAAAAATAAAATGTGGTAGGAAGTGAGTTTTCCACATCAGGTGAGAAAAGTTCTGTCCTCTTATTTGTGTGGGCCTAATTTATATCCATTTGTAATTTATTTAGCTGTACTCTCAATTTGAAACAAAAATAACCAGAATGAAAAGATGTGAGTATATATCTGTTCCATATAAAAGCAGCGTAATTGTGCTTGTGACCGCTTAAGATTGAGAATGAATGAAAGGAGGATACAGTTTTTTCACTGAATCCTGTTTCACTCAGATAGAGGTTGAAATGCTGAGGTGATGAGCTCCAAGGACATGAGCAGTGCAGAGAAAAGATCATATTCCTGATTGGACAGTGGACGGTGCATGATAATCCAGGGGAGCTGAAAGGTCCTGAAATGGCCCAAGCTGTTTATGTCTATGTGTACATTGAAGGCCATAGGAATATGGTATTTATGTGTTTATACCTTGAATTGTATTGTTTTAATGCTGACAGAAGGGCCTCTGTGCCCTGAAGTAGCACATTTTGATTGCTTTCAGCATGCCAGTGTCAGCAGTGGAGCAGGATTTGATGATCCACAGTGGAGGCAGCCCACAGTCATTTAATTTGAAGATGTGGAAGAGTGCAGAGCAGTGCAGCACTACACAGGGATGTACAAATTCTGACACTGGGACAACTCTGAGGTTACCAGTCCCTTCCTCTGACAGAGGTTGCAGTTGCTTTGTGCTTTCCCAAGCCTGTGTTTTGATGTCCTGAGGAAGCAGTAGCATCTTCAGCTCTCCTGAGAGGAGATGGTAGAGCCCTGAGGAGTCCCCTCTCCTATGCAGGCAGGCTGAGGGAGTTCACCCTGTAGAAGAGAAGGCTCTTAGGAGAATTTATAGCACCTTTGGATAACTAAAAGGGACTACAAGAGAAGTGGAGAAGGACTTTTAACAAATGCATGTAGTGATAGGGCAAGAGGGAATGGCTCTGAACTGACAGAGAGTAGGTTTAGATTTCGATATTAGGAAGAAATTCTTTGGTGTGAGAGTGGTGAGGCACTGGCACAGGTTACCTGCAGAAGCTGTGGGTGTCCCATCCTTGAAAGTGTTCAAGGCCAAGCTGGATGGGACCCTGACCAACTCTGTCTAGTGGAAGGTGCCCATGCCCACAGCAGGGGGGGTGGAACTAGATAATCATTAATGTTCCTTGTAGCCCAAAATGTTCTCTGATTCAGGCAGAGTCTTGGAGGTGGCAAAGGCCCTATGTTCTGCTCACTTGAGCACCACTTTTGAGCTGGACAAGCATTTCATTGCTGTTCTCAGGCTACATATGCTACAGCATCCCTGAGGCTGCCAGAGTGTGGCACTGGAATTGAGCCTGGTCACAGTTTCACAGGGTGGCTGTGAACTGCTTTTTCCCAGTTAATCAGGCCCTAATCCCCCAATATTCTCATTTCTGAGTATCCCTCCTTGGTAAAAACCTCATTTGTATAATTCTCTGAATGTCTTGAGCAGAAATTTTCACTTCCCTATTGCTAGGTTTTCCCAAATTAGCCACATGCAGCTGGCACACCAGAGCTTTATCATATTTCAGGGTAAGGGGATGTGTCCGTAAAATAATATGGTTGTTTTAGAACTTGGCACTTCGAAGCTAGGAAAACTTATCTTTTGCTTGGAGAAACCCTAGGATGTCTGTCACTTAAGATCACACTTATTATGGTTTTTCCAACTCAGACACTATTAAGTTTCTTTCTTAAATAATTGCTTTGCTGGAGTCTGACTGTTGTCACTCCTAGAATATTACACTGAAAACCATCTCTGATCTCCAGAAGCAAAAGTCAGTCTTTCTTGTGGCATATTAAAACCCCTTTCTCCTCCTTAATCTATTGAGCCATGCCCTGAAAATGAAAGATATTAGTGAGGTTTTTATCAGCTTTTGTACTTATTCAGTGCAGAAAGTGTATGTGGCACGTAAGGAAGGGGCAGCAACCTGTTTTTTTAGGCACTCTGCCATCCCGTGTAGATTTGTGGAAGGAGCTAATGAACGGGGGTTGTAATAACATCAAGCCAACGCCCATCTATCTTACACTCTTTGACAGGCTTTTGGAGATGAGAATAGAACTGAAAATGAGAGTTAGATGCTGGGTACATGCTTAGGAAGGGTCAGAAATCTGTCTGAAGGGAGTTTGTCCCATGTTTTTTAAAAAAATGGTATCTAGGAGACTTGTTGTGCTGCTGAAACACCAATCTGGATCGTGTCAGAGCCTGGGTGCCAGAAGGAGACCAAAGAGTTTAGTGCTGGCCTTGTGCTCTGCAGATATCCTTGTCCTACAGATTCAGGAAGGAAACAGATGATAGTTTGTTGTTGTTGATGGGTCTCCCTGTAGCTCTCACAGCAGGCTGCTTTTCCTTCCAGGCTCCCAAGGGCTTTCCAAACATTCAGCTCCTTGCGGGAGCAGTTCCCGGGGATCTCTGGGTACTGTTACTGCGTGGACAGCCTGGGGAGGGAGTTAGCAGACACAGGTGAGTACCTTCCAGCATCTAATCCTTGTGTTTGGGTGGTGTTGAATTCCCAAGGGAAAGGACAAATAACAACTGTCAGTCTTCAGATTCATTTGGAACTTCAGTTTCATTCTTACAAAGGGTAAGACCGCTGGGATCAGTGTAGTGCCCGTGGGAGAGGCTGGAGCTCTCTGATGAAATCCCACCATGTGAAGTAATGCTTCAGTCAGTAGTAAATGGAGTTGCTGCCTGGGAGCTAAACCTGTCCTTTTTGGTATGTGGAACAGGATTTCTGAATGTCCCACCTTTGCTCACACTAGAAAGCCTGTGACATTTGATATGTCCGATTACCAAATTCAGGAATATAAAGGGCCTGAAGATTTTTTCTTGCTTAGGCAGAATCATGGAATCGTTTGAGTTGGAAGATACCTTCAAACAACCTCCAGTCCAACCTCTCTACCATGTACAGGGGCATCCTCTTCTCTCATAGCCTCAGGATTTAGGCATGTTAATAGTTGATGGGACACTGCAGAAGAAAGATTGGTCCTTTCATCAGCAAGGAGGAATGAGGTTGAGAACTTTCAGAACTTCCTTAGATGATACTGTGGGTTTAATTTTTTTTTTAAGGGAGAAAATACAAAGCACAATAGCTTAAAATTTAGGTGATAGATAAGAACTTCAACGTTTAATTTTCAGAAGGGATAGAAGTTTTCAAAAAATTTGTGCACTCAGGGAAACTACTGAACATGCTGCTTTTTATTATGCAATCAGAGTGATGGGGAATTTGTTTTGGTAATACCAGTTTCCAAAATTCCATCAATTTCCTTACTGCAGACTGAACCTAACAAAACCACAGCATCCATCCAGTGGAGGATGTTTCTCCTGCTAGTTTTGGTAGGAGTCAAGGCCTAAATGTGGTTCCTGGGCACCCAGCAGTGGGTGCAGGGTGTGGTGCATTATGGTTTTGCAGCAGAACTTCACATTTGACCTGTTCAGAGGACTGGTTTTATTTTTCCTGACAGCCTCCCAGTTCTGCTCCTCTGGTATAAACCAAGTGACTTTTGTCCTAAAAGCAGGCTTTGTGCTAAAATTCTGTGTCCCCCAGGCTTGGAGCTGCTGCTGGATGAGGTTTATGACACAGTGTTCTCTGTGCCGGGGCCTGCCCGCACCTTCACGGAGAGCAGCATCCTTCGCATCCTGCAGAGGCGATTCCTGGGCGTCCAGCTGGCTGTCTCTGGCAAGTTCAGGTGTAAGTAGCACTCAGGAGCTGCCCTGTAAATAATGCAGCAATTTTGAAGCTTATATGTGACAGCTGCTGTTGGGGAGAATTGTTCTAGGAGTTTCTTGCTCTAAAAGCATAGAATGTCAGAGTTTCAGTGCAAGAATCAAGGTCCCTGAATTGCAGCTGTCTTTTATCCTCTGCATTGTACATTTTTGACCAGCAGATTGTACCTGTTCTCTGATCAATGCTTTACCATTCACTTACAGTTCACGTTATTTAAGATCCAATGAACTCTGTATCTCTTTCCCTGAGCTTATGGGGACGGAAATGTTGATTTATTAAATTAAAAGCTTGAGAAAATGCTCCCTAATTTGTGTTGGTACACTCAGGAAGGATCTTACACTGACGACAATGCCCTCCATTCCCAGGAGGCCACTCGAGTTTGTAGTGCCTTAGCCAGCAAGGCTGAACTTTTGGTTCTGCCCTTGGGCCCATTCCTTCCCTGGTCAGGGCAGGCCCATGAGGAGAGAGTTTCTCTGCCTATAGGCAGTGAACTCTGCAGGACAGGAGGTCAGGTACCTCCTCCCTCCTAGACCGGAGCCCAAAAGAAATTGCTTTGGCTGGGGAGCATTTGAATCCTCTGCGTGATACTTCATCCCCCATCCAAAGTCCCAAACTCCTCTGACATTGCTGGCTGACCCTCAATAAGGAGTTGCATCACCAGAATTATTAAGCAGATACTGATGTCAGTCTAATGACCATATAGTCATACAATTTTTCTGGCTTTGGGGCAAGCTGATTCTTCTGGGGAGTCTGGAAAGCATCTTCCCGTTCCCAGTGCTCAGTGGTTTTGGCTTAGCTCTGCCTGTAGGCAGGGCTGCAGCAGCTGTCAGCACAGATGAAGCTGTAGCAGCCACAAGATGGAGATGTGACCTCATTCATCAGACACTGTGAGGGGGTGCTCTGGTGACTTACCCAGCTGTCACACCGCCACCCAAAGCCACTCACATTGGGAAAGCTGTCAAAGTCCCTTGATGAGCAGGGTGCTCTGACATGGTGCTCTCACTGCCTCACACAGGTACCCAGGAGTAGCTGGAAAGTTCTTCAATGTGAGAAATATTTAGGCTGTAGGATTGCAGATTTATATAAACAAGCAAAATATCTGTTCAAAGGGTAAAGTCCTTTATTGGAGAGATCATACCCCAGATTGTTTACTTTATGAATTTTTGGTTTCTCTGCCATTTAGGCCAGTTTGACAGGAATAGGGTCTTCAGATACCTGCAAAGGAAAATAAAAAATGGGATGGTCTCAGGCCAAATCTCCACAGTCAGCTGCAGATCTCTTTGCAGGAGCAATGTCTCATTCTGTCCAGAGACACTGATGTTTGCCTTCAGATCAGTCCCCCAAGCTGCACATCTGTCTCTGTTGACCAGCTTTGCTATTGCACTAAGGACCAGAGCTCCCCCAGCCTCCAGTGTGGTTCCCTTGGAGAGATGTTCCTGCTCTGCCTGCTTGCAGCTATCAAAAATGTGTTAGGGTTTTTATCTTCTGTTTAGTCTTCAGAAATAAATACCTACACTAGAAAACCACGGGGCAAATTCTGTAGGGAAGAAGAGGATAGAGAATTGGCATTTTGAGCTGGTACTTGATGTGTCACTGAAAACGATCAGGAAATCAATTTCTTTTCTTTCCTTACATTTTTTTTGTCTTCCAAGTAGGCGAACAATGGGATCAAACAGACATGGCTCTGAAACTTCAAACATTCCCTGCTCAATGTTTCCCTTGCAGGCCCCTCGAGGTGCGAGGCTGAGCGTTGGGCAGCTCTGCGCTTCCAGCACCCCCACGTGCCCTCCTGTGCCGCTGCCGGGGGCTTTGTGCCCCTGCAGTGCCAGCAGGGACAGTGCTGGTGCGTGGACAGGCTGGGCCAGGAGATCCCGGGCACCAGGAGGCGAGGACAGCCCCCAGCCTGCGGTATGTATGGGGTTTGCAGAAGGAAAAACGAGCGCAGCTCTCAGGGTCTTTAGAAAGAAACAGAACACACAAACTCCTCTCTCAGCTCTGATGGATTCTGGTGTTCAAAGATCCTGAAAGCTCCCTGTGGTCACAGTCTAATATATTATTAAATATCATGGTCCTTTTATTTTGCTTTAGCCTTTTAGTTTCATGTGCAGTGAGCTTATCTTTGCAGCTCTGATATCTCTATTGACTCCAGGAACTGGGGTATTAAGTGAGAATATCTAGGGTAATATAAGGCAGCAAGTGTTGGTGATTTTGCATTTTACCCCTTCCCTTTCGTAGAATTCTGGGGAATTTCTAAGTCATCTCCCATTGTGCTTATTTTTTTTTCCAACTCTGTCACTGCATATTTTGTCATTAAAACTGCCAAATCCAGGAAAAAATCCCATTGAACAAACAATTCAGAAAAGGTGTATAGGTTTGGTCTTTGAGAAATTCCAGAGAGAATACACCATCAAATCAGTGCCCCAAATGGAAATGACAGCAGAAATGTCCAGGGGCCAGAGAGGAGGAGAAAAGCTAAAAACCTTCCCTCTGAAGTGCACTACGTAAATATTCAGGATTGTGCTGGGGGGCTGAGGCACAGGGTGTTAATGTGGGGGCTGCCTTGGGGGAAGGCAGTGCAGTGTCTGTGAGACAGAGCCTTACCACGCAGCTGAAGGAGGAATCTGCCCCAGGTGTCACTGCTCCAAGTGCCCAGAGCGCTCTGGGCACACACAGGCTCCCTGTGAAATGAAAACTTCAGTGTGCCTCCAAGGCTGATCACCAAGGATATTGTGAGGGAACCTCCGAGAGGCCTTAGCATATGTTGGGACTGGTTGTTTTCTCTTTGAGTGTGCTTTGCTGAGCCCTCCTGATCATTTTTTGAAGGGAGGATGAAAGGGGGGCAATGACTTGAGGCTGCTTGCAGTTTTTATTGGCAGACTCAGGAAATTTAAGCAGGGAAAAAATTCTGCAGAGGTTTTGCAGATTAACTCCTGGGAAGGCATTTAGCGAGGGTATAGCTCCAGTCTTTTCAGACAGCTACATGCCATGTGTGTGTCTCTAGTTCTTCTCTGTTATATTTTGTATTCAGAACCCATGTGGATGTGATACTTAGGGGCATGCTTTAGTGGTAGACTTGGCAGTGCTGGGTTAATCTTACAGATCTTTTCCAACTTGAGTGATTCTATGATTCTTTAATGTCTTTGTCTCTCACACTCAGCAGTGCGAACACTGGAGGAGTCAGCCATAGGTGTGGGCAGCATGTGGGGTACTCACATCACCTGGGGCACCAGACAGTCCTGATAGGGACATGCTGCTTTTTTAGACCTTTTAGAGTAGATTCACCCCAGCAGTGCCTTTGGTGTTTATTCTTTCTCCCTCTGCTTTGATTTGATTCAACAGCGGGTAGGAGGGGAGGGTGTTTATGACCTGTGATCCTACATTTCTTTCATATTACTGTTCTTGTGGAATTGTGGTTTACACTAAATTATTGGTCCTCTGAGGAATGTTCTTCATCCCTCTAACCAAGAGCCAACATGGAAAACAGGAGCCCATCCTACAGAAAGTGCCTTTACAAAGGAATTTCTGGGAAAGGACCCTGAGCTCCTCTCAGGAACTTCAGAGCAGGACAAGGGATGCGAAAGGAGGAGTAAGAAAGAAGTCAGTCACAGAACATCACATTACTTATCTATTTTACCAGCTTTTTAGGTTTCCAGCTTTTATCCTTACGTCTAACAGGATTTATGACTGCTTTATCATATTGCCTGGTTGTGGAATAAATGGAGGTGGAGTGGGGAGCCCAAGGGAGACTGTGCTGGAGCAGCTGCTTATCCACCTTTTTGTCCCCTCCAGGGACAGCAGTGGTGCTTAGGGAGAAAGTGTGAGAAACATGGAAAAGGCATTTGGCTTCCATATATCCTCCTGCAGACAGGAGATGCTCCAAACTGGAGACTGAGCCCAGATCATTGTGTTCGGCCCTCCCCTATTGAGTTATCTTCCAGGGATTTGCCTAATTACCCTCTAACCTTTTCTCTTTCCTAGCACTCTCTGGCAATACATTTCATGATCATAATTATGTGCTCTACATCTGGTTTCTCTGTACTGTGAGAAATCCTGAGTAATAATTGTCTGTTGTGAATGATGTGGAAAATCCTGTTTTTTGAAAACCTTTATCATATTCTTTTTTGACCAGGCTGACTGCTCTCTCCTCCTGGAAAAACTGTTCTGCACTCAAAATATTTTTGCCTCCCTTCTCTATAATTCTGACACTTTTCAAGGAAAGGTAACTTTGGCACATGAGTCACCGTGTGCATTCTAGAGATACAGTCAGTGCCATAACCATCCTCTCTGTCTGATTCTTGGTGTCTTCACATTTACCAAGTCTTTCCTTTTGAGCCCTAAGCTTAGTCCTTCTTCACTGGTGTACTGCATCCTCACTTGGAGCTGTTGCTGCTGTGCATCAAGGCACAGATGGGGTGGATGCAGCTACACCTGTGACACAGCTTAGCCCAGGATATGGGTGTCCAGGGCCACTGTTGGTACCCTCAACACCCTGACATTTGACTACTTTTGTTGAAATTTTTGGGTTTTTTTTCCATTAGAGCTCATTCATGAATGCCATCTGGTCCTAAGCACTCTATTACTGCTAATTTTAGTAATCTGTTTTCAAACCTCTAGCAATGAACACTTCACTATGAAATTGAAGATCTAGTTAGGAAACCTGCATAAATTCCTTGTTCATGAGTATTAATTAAAGTAACTTTCTGTTCTTCTTCAGTCTATTTCTCTTTCATAGGTTCACAGATTGGACCTGGATCATTGGAGGTTTTCATTAGCAGCAGGCATCCTATTAGAGGGTTAAAATATTTGGAAAAGACATTTTTCATTCTTTCAGCCATAGGAAGAGGAGTGAGGATTTACAGTGGCAAGCAATAGAACCAGTAAAATGCCACAGAGCAGAGAACTTGGACGTGGGGAAGGAATGTTTCCTTCCATTTTGGGTCTAGACTGGAGAATTTTATTTGTAGACCATATGCAGTAACACCTCAAATTTCCTTATCAATGTGTATGATGAATATTTAAGAAGCATGTTAATCTCTAATTTCCTGACATTTGTGCCCCAGCTGCTTGAAAAAGAGTTACAGGTTCTGGAGGTTTCAAAATTTACATATTTAAATAAAAATCTTTCTCTAGGTGAAGAACAATCGTGCATCTCTGAGAGGCGACAGGCCTTGTCGAGGCTCCTTTATGGCCCTGCTGGCTACTTCAGTCAGTCCAGTTTGTTTTCCACACCAGACAAGCAGCCAGACAAGAGAGATGGCTTTTCAAGACCCTGCCCTACCTCCTTCAAGGAGCTGTTTCTGGACTCTGTGTTGTCATCCCCATTTACACAAAGCCCATTTGCCAGGCAGACTCCTGGGCTGGAAACCACCCTGAGTGAAGCCATCACGGGGATGTTCCCATCCAGGGAACTGGCTCAAGTGGCACTGCAGTTCACTGCCAGCCCAAAGCGTTTCCAAGAAAACCTCTTTGGAGGAAGGTTCTTGAAGAATTTGATCCAGTTTAACTTCACTGGGGCACTTGGCACTAGTGGGAAACACAGCATTGGCCAGTTTTTCCTTCAGGAGGATGTTTCAGAGAGGGACAACGGCCAAGGACCTCTGGAATCAGCTGAGGCATTTTCACTGGAGGTGTCAAAGGGAAGCTCCATTTTGAGTAAACCCCTTGTGGGCAGCTTTGGGCGCACAGTGACTCTGCAGGACAATCAGAATAAGTTGAAATTCCTTTCTTCTGTCCTGGAACTACCAGAGTTCTTTACTTTCCTTCAACAAGTGATTTCTGTCCCCGAAACCGTTGCTGAAGATTTAGGTGAAGTGGTCAAACTGGCAATGGGATCCAGAGGCTGTGGTGAGGAGCCAAGGGAGCTGTTTGTTCCAGCATGCACCAAGGAGGGCAGGTATGAGGAGGTTCAGTGCTATGCAGGGGAGTGCTGGTGTTTGGACTCCTCAGGTAAGGAAGTCCCGGGCTCAAGGCGCCGAGGCAAACGTCCGAGGTGTCCCACTGAGTGTGAGAAGCAAAGGAGAAACCTGGAAAACCTGAAGCAAAGCCTGCCTGCAGGATCAGATCTTTTCATTCCCTCTTGTACTGAGGATGGAGACTTCCTGCCACTCCAGTGTTATGGGACGAATTGCTTCTGTGTCGATGCGAATGGCAAGACTATCCCAGGAATAAGGGGGGAAGCTGGAAAGCCGATGCAATGTAAGTCTTATGGACTGGGAATTTAAAAATGCTTTCTTTTGTGTTGGAATTCCATGATTCTTTCTTCATATCTAGTTACATCTGGAAACAAATGATGCAAATGTCTCTCAATGGGAAGGGAAACCAGCTTTATGGTGGCAGGCGAATAGTGGGAAATACAGCGTATGTCAGCCTTGATATCCCAAGTAAGGGTGTAGTGTGGGAACCCTCAAAGCAGAGGAAGCTGGGGTCTTGCCTGGTTAATGAATGTGTCACTGACACGTCTTACCTAAGGGTGTAGCTGCTGTGTGTGACATCCACGATGCCCATGAGACCCAGAGCATCCGTGTAGCTCAGTGTGACCCCTGCTGCACGAAAAAGCCCTTTTGCTACCCAGGCCAAGTCACTGGGCACGGTTACTGGCTCATCTTTTCCTGAGGACCTGAAGAGTTTCAGTGCCTTAAACCACGAAACTGATTTATCTCAAGCACTATACTCAGCTTGGTAGGATGTCACCGGGGTCCAGACATAGGAGAGGGATTCAGTGTCTGGTGTGTGTCTCAAAAGGGTCAGGCAGTCAGGCCAGAAGAGTGAGCTGCAAATGACTTCTGACATCAGTTTTGCAGCTTGCTTACAGACTGTGAACTGCCTCTCCTTGCCCTTCTATTTATGGAATATGAAGGAACAAGGAAGCACATAGGCTGTGAATGCTTATCTTTTGAGTTTCTGTGAACTGAAAGTGGCACATCTACAGGGAGAATAGACCAAGAGAAGAACCATGAGAATTGCTCATTTTCAGAGGAATAGCAGAGTATCCAGCATTTGAGAGCTGTGTGTAGTGAGGGAGCTCCTTTGAACAGGAGTTTGCAGAAGTAATGAGGAGTTTATCTCAATGATCTGAACTGAGAGGGGGTTTATACCTGGCAACCCATCTGTAGTGCAATACAAAATAAAAAGGTTCAAAATTCTCTGAAGATGAGCTCCTATGACACTGGGTTTGTAGAGCTGCTCGGTAGCAAAGTGAAATTTGGCTCTGGAGGTGGCAGAATAGGCTTCCAAAACAAACTCATTCCAGTATTTTGAGGGATGGTATTTTTATGTTCAGTAGATAGTAGGAAGAGAGAACACACAATTTTATACTTCTGATTCGGTCCAAGGGAAAATGAAATCAGAATGATCCCACTATCCAAATGGTTGCTTTTGCAGCAATCAGCTGAATAAGATGTAACTCCCAGATTAGCAAGTGTATCCAGGAATGCCTGGTTGTTGTAAACAGATTCAGGAACGCATTTAGTGGCACCAAGCACTTATACCCCCAGTAAGAGCCACAGGCATCTAATGTACTCACATATTTTTAAAAATCATATCTATATGCATCTTTTGTGGCTCATGTCCCTTTAGAAATCTTACCCTGGTTCCTTAATATATCATGGGACCTTAATATCATTAAACCCTCTTAGTAACAGGCCAGGAATGTTAGTGTTTTTATTGGGATGAGTGACCACGTTTTAGCAGTGGTGTTTATTGAACTAGAGGGGTTGGGATATTGTATGTCTGCAGTGCATTCATGAGATGTGCATGTTTTTCTTTTCCCCAGGCCCCAGTGCTTGCCAAGTGACAGCTGGTCAGGAGTTTCTCAGGGCTGTGAAGCTGCTGGTGTCAGATGCAGGCGCTGTGTCTCAGCTGTCCAGCATTCACCTCCCCCAGTGTGATGCTGAGGGTGCCTGGAGGCAGGTGCAGTGCAGTGGCCCTCCCGAGCAAGCCTTTCAGTGGTACGACAGGTGGATTGCAGAGAACAACCAAGGCAAACCCCTGCCCGTTGCTGATCTTGTCACCATAATAGCTGGGTATAAAGAGGCATCCTCTGGAGGCTTTTCAGCTTTTGTTAAGGCTCTGTATGAGGCTGGGCACCAGAATGTCTTCCCCACATTCGCCATGTATTCCTCCTTCACGGATCTCCCACCTGAAGTGCTGAAAGGAAACCTGACCAGTGCGTCTGAGAACATTTTACTGGATCCATATAGGTTCTGGCAGCTTCTGACTGAGCAGCTGAGCTATTACCCAGGACCCTACACTGATTTCAGTGCTCCCTTAGGCCACTTTGAACTCCGTGATTGTTGGTGTGTTGATAGCAAAGGAGGAGAGCTGGAAGGAACAAAGGCAGGAGTGAACCAGGTTCCCACGTGTAAGTAACAATTTCAGGCATGTAAGTAGTAGTGTTTCTAGTCTTTTGTTTTATGCTACAAGAGAGGGAAATCCTTTCAATTGCTGTGAAGTAGCAGACAATAACTTGTTAGAAAGATCATCAGCACTGTCTTTATCATTGGACATCAGAGGTGAGGTAATTAATTCTGGTAATTAAGTGGTGCCTCTGCTTTGGGAATAAGGAGGAATAAAGTGCCATATCAAGCTTGTGTAGAATTTATAATTTGGAGTTTGGACATATAATGCTTTTGCAGAAGATAACCAGCCAGATGGTAAAGGACACTTTGAAATTAAAAAGTGTGAAGAGTTATACGAAAAAGTCAGAACTACACTGTGTTGTAAATGACTTTCAAGAGTGCCATAATATGCAGCAAGAGGGATTTTCTTTACTCTTGCTTACCATATTGTCAAGAGTGACAGATATTCCCTTGAAGTCACTGGGAGGAGAGTGGGACCAGCACTGAAATTCATTAAGTCCTCTGTCCAGACACTTCCACCAAAGATGCTGGGCCCTTTTTGGGGTTACTCCAGCAGATGACCTATATTATAAATGTCATCACTGGAAGTTGTTCTCATCACAGTATTTTTCCAGCTCTGTGGAAGAGATGGGACAATGAATGACAAACTGCTGGAGATTCCGGTTCTGTGTGCAAGGGGGGAATAAGGGGAATGGAGCAGATTAACAGAGTTATTTTGGAGCAGCAGCTTTCATGGAGCTGGTTTGGTATGTTGAACTGACATTTCTGGGTCAGTAAATGTATGGAGAGGACAGGTCAAGTGGCAGCTTCCACTCCAGACTCCATATACCTTCCTTTTCCTTTCTGACTCTCACTACTGGTTATCCACATTTTTTTAAGGCAGCAGCTGAGGGAATGTTCTGTAGAATGTTAACTCTGTAACCAATGAGCACTTAACTTAAAATCATCAAGCCTTTAGCTCAGGACTTGGAGAATGTTTGTGTGGTTCCTGGTACTCTCAGACTCTGTTAAATAGCTAAGCACTGATAGGTCTCCTGTGCTTACTTCATTATGCATTTAAAAGCTGTCAGTGCAGAGGGAAACAGACAGTACTAATTAAAAGACCAGTTGGTTTTCACATACAAATCTTTACTGGATTTAGATGAATGTCATTAATATACTCTTCATATATATACTTTTTTTGTACAGGTCCTGGTATATGTGAAGGAGTGAAGCAGGAAGCCATGAGATTCATAGAGGAAGCAGAGCAGCTCATCCTGGCCTCAAATGGTTCCCAGTTTGCCTTTGGAGAGAGCTTCTTGCTGGCGAGGGGGATAGAGCTCACGGACAGAGAGCTCCTGCGCCCTGCAGGGCCCCATGGGCTGGGGGCAGGCATCTCCCAAAAGCTGCTCTTGGGCAGCAGCTCTGCTCTCCAGCTGGCTGCCTGGTCAGGTGGGTGAGAGGGAGAGGTCAGCTTAGTGACGTGGAGTCACGCCCAGAACCTGTGCAAGAGCACTTGATGTCAAGCCCAGCTGTTGCCTGAAAAGGGCAGCCCAAAAACAGAGACTAGTAAGGGAATAAAGGTGGGTATTTATTCAAAAGGCCTGCAAAGGTACATTTAGGGCAGACAAAGCCCCTCAGGGGCATCACCCAACATGGACAGTGAGTCATGAGTTCTCCACACCTTTATAGGTTTGGTCCCTTTGCACATCAGCATCAATTCACCAATTCAAACTTTGCCATTTCCCCCTGGCTCCCCCAGCTCGCTCCCCCACCTTTAGAAGCTGGGCCTGGGCAGTCTGAGTGTCCTTGAAGAGCAGCCCAGAGAGGCCCTGCTCTGTCTATCTTAGCATGAGAGAACAGCAGCTCACAGGCTATGAAGCCTCTCAGAGTTGCACATTAGGCAATACAGAATTCGAAAAAATATCAGGGTTAAAACCTAAGGCAACACAACGTTGCTGAAAAGCAGGTGTAATTAATCAGTGTTGTTAACCTGCCAGCCCAAGGACTGATTTCATTTGTCTCATATGTATGACACAATGCAAATATAAAATCTGGGCACTTACCAGCCTTTGTGTATCTGTAATGTTTATTAATTAGTCTTCTGAAGTACAGGGCACATTCAGGTTTTTGCAATCATATGCATTTAAAATATTCTTCATTGGCCGCTAACAGCTTTCTTTTACTTCTCTTTTATAGTCCTGCACTTCTACTGGCAGAGTCACTTTACTACAAAACCTTCTGCTGGGGAAGCAGCACAGATGGGATTTCTCCCTTACATCCCTCAGTGTGATGGCCTGGGAAACTGGGAGCCAACTCAGTGCTATCAGAGCACAGGTGAGCAATTCCTAACAAGGCACCCTGGCCTGTCTGAACAAAGGAAAACGAAGAAGAATTCTAAATAAAAGATAGAAAACCAGTATTCATGTAGTCAAACTAGAGGAAGGTGATGTTTCTACAAGATGTGTGTAAATTGACTGGAGCAAGGGACTCAAATGCTAGCTCATTTGGGCTCAAAAATCAGTAGATACTAATTTGCTTGCTGCTTGTTGTGTGCCTTGGGGTCGGTCCAGGGGCTGATACTGCTTAGTGCCTTCACTCATGACCAGGATGATGAGGTGGAGCACACTCTCAGAAAGACTGTGGATGATGCCAAGTTTCTGGGAGTACGTGATAAAAGCTGCAGTGGGGGATTCTCACCAGGACTGCTACATTTCCATTTGCACCACTGCTCTCTGGTGATATGGGATCTACTTATCCCTGGAGAGCAGAGTTAACTGTGACTTAGATTTACTAACCCATTTCTCTGGTGCTGCTGAGGGTGAAAATCTTCCCAGTATGAAAAAAGCACACTGCAGACAAGATCTAAAATAAAACTGCTTTTCTTCCCTGTCCAGGTCATTGCTGGTGTGTGGATGAGAAAGGACGTTATGTCATGGATTCCTTGGTCTCACGCTCAGCAGAACTTCCCAAATGTCAGTTGGCTTTTCTTTCTGAGTATTTGTCTTTACCTGTTCTTGCAAATTTTAATATTTATTGAAAATTCTAATATGATATGTATGAAATAAAACTTGCTTCTAACCATTGTCAGAAAAGAAAAAGGAATTTAGTTCTTATTTTGCTAATTCATTGAATTTCATTGTGTGATTTTGGCTTTTATGATTGGAGAGTGGACCCTCTACTGCTGGTGGCCCTGCCTGAGCAGGGGGATCGGATCAGTTGTCCAGGCAGATGAGTCCAGGGGCTCCTTCCAACCTCAGCCATTCTGTGGTTATCAGACACCAACTGGGAACTCCCTGCCTGAGAGTGTAGCAGGGCCTATGCAGATGTGTGAGGGAGCTGGTGATGTGCCCCTTTCTCTTGCTCAGGTCTGAGAACTGGATTTAATTTAACATGCACACGTGGTTTCCCTCTGACAGGCCGTACTCCATGTCAGCGATCTCGAGCCAATGCCATAATTTCCAGCTGGAGACAGAGCAGCTCAGATATGGACACCTCTCCAGCAGATCTGTTCATCCCCAACTGCCTTGAGGTGATTAAACAGGACTGAGGGAGGAAGCAGTTCTGCTTACACCTTGCCAAAGTCACGTACGCTTTCAGTCCACGCTCCTTAAACATCCCTTGTGCATTTCTATTAACCTGGAAGGAAAGGGTAAGACAAAACTAACAGCAGGTGTTGCCCTGCAGAAGGCAGAACTTCAGTAGTTTAGAGATGAAGACTCGGAATAGGAAGGTCTGTGCTTGCCCCTGCTTCCCTCCCACAGGCTGCCTCTGCCTGGGCTTTTGCAGAGCAGTGCTTGAAAGGCACATCTTAATTGACTGGCATTTGGGGGGTTCTTTCTTCCTGAGCAGTGAGACAATGACAGGGTGAGAAGGAGCTGGGTGCAGACATCCCAAAACAGGGTCTGTGATGCTCTCAAAATGTGGCAGTGAGCAGGACGGAGACGGGCAAGGAATAGACATTAAATATGATAAAATCATTATCATATAGAATCGTGTAATCATTTAGGTTGGAAAAGACTGCAAAGATCAAGTCCAGCTATTACCCCAGCATTGCTGAGTCCACCACTAAACCATATCTTTAAGCACTGTATCTACAAATTTTTTTAACATATTTCAAACACATATTTTATCAGAACAACTTCTCAATGGACCTTTAGTCTACATTCTGCTTACTGGTTGGACTCAATGGTCTTAGAGGTCTTTTCCAACCTAAACAATTCTTGATTCTCTCAGGGGCTGGCCTGGCTGTTAAATTAGATGCACTTTATTTTATTTTCCTATGCAATATGTTGTATTAATGGACAAATGTAAATATAGTAAAACATTTTGACCAATCTTTGGGATACGGATTGGGGTGTGTCTGTATTACAATAATTGCTGTGCAATACCATGTCCTTGATTCTTTGTAGACAGGAGAATACGCTGTGCTACAGAGATCTGACACAGATATTTGGTGTGTGGATCCTATGTCAGGAGAAATACTCCAGCGTGGCAGCAAAGACTTGGATGGCAATGCTGAGTGTGAGTAATGCTTTGACCCCTGCCTGTGCTGTCTCATGCTTTGCAGCATATGTCCTTTCCTTTTCAGAATGCTGCCTGTGAAACATGGCAGGCTTGTAGTTTAATTCCTCACTGATACGGTACCTACAGCAATGTTGAAATGGTAAATGAAAATAGTTACCCTTTAGTTTTATAACACCAGAAATAAACCTGTCTAGATAAACTGATAAACAGGCTTCTATGCATTTTTTAAACTTTGATTTCTTACCACTGTAGAAAATGCTTTGGCCTTATGGATGAGTTGGGGGAACTGATCCCTGTAGAGTCAGTGAGTCCATTTTACATGGCCCACAACCACTCCAAGGAATGCAAACGGATCTTTAGTACCATTTTGCTGCCTACAAATAAGGACAGAGAACTGCTGAAGTCTCTTAGGATCCAAAAAGCTCTAGAATCCTTATTTGTGGTCAGTGAGATGCCCCACTGGAGCCTGGCCCCTGGCTCTGCTCTCTGACCAGTGCAGGCAGCCCAGGAGCCCACAGTTCTCCTGTGCTTGTCCTGCACTCCTTTAGCCAGTGCTTTTCCAGAGTATGATTCTACTTGCTCATGTTCCTGTTTTATTTGTGGGGGCCATAAATATTGCTGTTTCATGGCTGAGGTTTTTTTCACTTTTGAAGGTATAAAACTGGGACATTTTAACAATTTTACAAGGTAAATGATCGTATTATTACGTTTAAAATTACCTTGATCAAAAATTTTTACTAAAATCATTAACTTAAAGGTTTTTTTGCATTTTAAATATCAGCATCTAAATGATACACTATCAAATATGTGGAAAAAAAGATGCAAATGAAAAATAAATAACAGCATTTTTGCAACTGTTTTTCCAAGATCATATCACTTGCACTTTAATCTTTAGGAAAAAATGTACATTTTTTTCTAGTGGAAGCAAAGTCCCTTGTTTTCTATAATGATTCAAATTATTTAAGATTGCATGGTCACTCATCTTTCTTCCTTCTAAAAAAAGGCTGAAAGCACTGCTGGTAAAGTCTGTAGGTCAATTTGTTGTCTTCTGTTCTGTATCTTGCAATAAATGTCTCTGTTTAAAGGTCCCAGTTTCTGTAATATGCTGAAGTCCAAAAGCCTTTCAAGAGAAGCTGCCAGAGGCTACATCCCCCAGTGTGAAGGAGAGAGGGGGAGTTTCTCACCTGTGCAGTGCAGCCCCGAGCAGGGGAGCTGCTGGTGTGTCTTTGAGAGCGGAGAGGAGGTGCCAGGGACACGAGTGAAAGGAGGAAGACCAGAATGTGCAAGTGAGTTCCTGCTTGAGCACTTTACTTCTGAGCAAATCCAGGCCTGGAATTTAACCCAGATCCTAAATTTTTCCACTCTCTAGTTGTATTTAATCTTATTTCTTCAGACTTTTAGAGACTTTTGCTCAAGCAACATGCTTATCTTTGTGTTATAACAGATTTCAGACCTGCCTGGGCAAGATGTCCAGTTTCCTCCAGGGACTTTGTCAGGAAAAAAGGATAAGGGAATGGATATTTGACTTTTCTTTATTCATAAAATTGGTTGAATCAAACCAGTGAATCTATAAAACCCAGCTATAAAGCCAATCTGAGCAGCTTGCTGCAAACTTGAACCTGCTCCAGTCTGAGCTGGCTCTGGGATTAAAAACCATTCAGCTGACTAAAATAAAATCTGAAAAATGTATGCTTCTGCCATTCTGACTCTTGGCTTGTGACCAGAGTTGTGAAAAGGATGTGCCAAAACATTGCATATTCAAAGAGTATTTCCTGCATGACCAGAGCTGTGAAGCACTGGAATTCACTCATGGTTTCCAGTGAGATATCCAAATGGGAGACATTTGTATAAATTTAATTTGCAATGAACTTCATGCATGTTCCCATCACTGAAGTGAAGCAAAATTAATTAAACTTTCTACAAGGCTATGCTCCATAATGTAATTTTTAGTGGAAAGTAGAGATGTAAGAAGAGAACTTTCAACTGGTGTCTGCAGAACACTGCTGTTTTCACAGCATTTTTGTTGGTGCTTTTTGTTTCTGTTTGTTTGTTTGTTCATGAGGTGGCAAAAATTAAGGAAAATGAGACAACATGATGAAGAATTTGCTTCAGATTCCCTCAGTGATTCTGCCATATAAAGAGCAACACCTGGTTATGCTCACCAACCAAACAGTATATGTGACACATGGGGACCTGAGTGTGCTGGGTTAGTAGCTGGACTTGGTGGGCTTACAGGTCTTTTCCAGCTTTAACTCTGTAATACAAATATCTGATGGTGTCAGTCCAACAGCCTGCAACGTGTTTTTATCAACCAAATAACAGCTCATTCAATCTGGAAGCCACCACCAGCATAATATTATTTGAATTCTGTCGTGTCAGTAGAGGGTTCTGAGGATGGGATTTTCTGAGGAGCCAGAAGGGAACCTCATGTTTGTGCTGGCCCCGTGCTTGGGGTGTTGTGTGGAGATGCCAGTGAGCTCTGAAGAAGCGAGCTCCAAAGCAGGGCAGTGGAGTCACCTGAGTGCAGCCATCCAAGGCAGAATTTTAGCTCTTCAAAGAAGCAGAGCTGACCACAAGTACAGTAACTGCTGCCATCCTGTACTTTTCCTAGTGAAAATAGTGATTAATAGTAATTAATGACCTTTCTTTTTTAAAATAGTGAGCTGAGAAGGAGAACTGCTTTGCAAGTGTAGTGAAAACCTGGCTTTACTGAAAGCTATTTGTTATTTTCTGCATTGAGATTGAAATAATCTTCAGTGATTTTCCTGGAGTTTGAAATAGCAATGGAACTTTGCATGACAAACAACTTAACTATTATGTAAAAATAAAATATCAAGAGTTTCTTCCCAGTCTATCCAGCCTTATACCTCTAATCCTGGGAATTAATAATAATTTTTCAGGAAAAAGAAGTACTGTATCACTACCTTGAAGATCTTGTCTATCATGAAAAGAAGCTGTTGTGGTGGGAAAATGTGAGAAATTTCTCCTCCAGAATCAGAGCAGGCAGCTGTAAACAGACAGTAATAATTCAGAGTGGCCAGTGCATGCCAGGAGGTTTTCATCAGTTTAATCATTTCCATCAGAGGTAGAATCCAGCTTCTCCTAGACATGCACTGGGGAGAGAATGCCAAGGATCCTGGCAGTCCTCAGACGCCTCTCCCATCCTCATGCCCACTTCCCATAATTATGAGTAGAGATCGAGGAGAGAAAGATTTCCAGAGAAAGTCCTGGGGCTGTTAATTTCCTTGGAAATCTTTGGAAACAGCTATGAAAGAAGTGTCAGTATTCAATGGAATTCAGATTCACTCCTACAGGACCAAGAAACATGGTCCAAAAAATGGTGCAGGCTTGGTAACAATAGTAAATGAAGTGACATCTGTAGAGGGATAAATTACCAAATACTGATGGTGAGCTGGAACCTCTGAACCACACCAGAAAACCATTGATCACTTGTGTTTTGGGAGCTGGTTATTTCCTGGTTCACAAACCAAATCTCATTGCAACAGGCAGTTAGAGACTGTAGCATTCAGCTGAGACTGGATATGACTTGCTGGATATAGAAATGTGTTAGAGCAATTAAGAAACCACAGAACGATTTTTACATATTTTGTGTAAAGAGATAGTAATGTAATTTAATGGCCAGAATAAATATTACTATCTCTTTTATAGCAATGTCTTTTGGTCCTAAAACCTGGGGAGATTTATTAGAAGTTTTCAAGCAAGGATGCCAGGTTTCCACCTTTAGTGATAAAGAGTCTGGCTGCGGAGTCAATGAGTGAAGGGAAGGAATATAGTGGTCCCATTTACAGAGTTATTGCAAAAAAATTGCCATAAAGGAGATTTTGACAGAAATATGCATTTGGCAATTCAGCAAGTCAGCTATTAAAGCCTTTTTTGTTGGCATAGAAAAGCTCAGAGCTGGAAAACAAATGTGTACTGCACACACTGGATGCCAGAGTCATCCTGTGGTGTTTTGAGATTTAACAGAAGTGGCTGCTTAGTTATGGACTTAATCCTTCTATCTCCATCAGAAGGGGAGACGGAGGCTGCTCAGACCCGCCCCATCATCAGTGTTTGCCTCCCTTCAGTAACCAGGGAGTTTGGGACTGATCTGAGCATTGCAATTTGGAAAATGATCTGTATATACACCAACCAAGTGAATTGTATGATAGGATAAGATATTTTTCTTTTTGTTTGTTTCTAAAGGAGGAAGTTGTTTTCTCTTCCTACGTTTTGTAGCTCTTGAACTCATAAGTGTTTAATTATTACTGGATGTATTTAGTAATTAAGTTGGGATTTGGCTAATATTGAGTGAAGCATTTGGTTGGTACTGATTAGTAGAAATTAATTATCACTGTAATTAGCCTGCTAGAATAGTCTGTTACAGTAAGCTAGCAGAGTTGGAATGACTGTACTCAGAGTGAGTTGGTAGGAAAACTCCGAACTCCAACTCCAAAGCTGTGTACTGCTGTTTATATAGATATAGTTACTGTATAAACTGACCTGCTGGTTGCTGGAAACATCCTGCTGCTGTTGAAGACACCATGGAGATGAGCTCCTGATCTCAAACCTTTCAAACTTCAGTCTGAAGGGAATTGAGATGAGGTTTATTTGGCCCTGCCTATTTCCACTAGATATCTTTTGTGAAGGTTTGTTCTGCTGTTGTTTAGAAATCTCCTTCTCATTTCCTGCTTAAATTTTACTCATGGCTGTTTAAAATGTAGCTGTTCCTAGAAACCGTGCATGTACCTTTCTGGACCCATCAAAGTCAGTTTCTGTCTTTCCATCAGCTTCAGTAAACTGAGCCGTGCTGACATCAAAGCCGCTGAGTGGGAAGGGCACAGGGTGCTGTCTTGGTTTGAATCTGTTGATGTGAGGGGTGGATGGAGTTTCTCCTAGAAGACCTCACGTCATGGCACTGACACATCCCTTTCTCCCGTGCCCGCAGGTCCGCAGTGCGCGCTGCCCTTCGGTGCCCAGGCCGTTCCCAACGGGGCTGTGCTTTGTGAGAGCGTCCCTGGGCAGGCCCCGAGCCCCCAGCAGTGCCAGCTCCGGTGCCACCAGGGCTTCCACAGCGCCGTGCCCAGCGCCCCTCACCGCTGTGACGTGCGGCAGCAGCGCTGGGTCACGGCTGCCCCGCTGCTCCACGCCTGCCAGAGTACGTCTGCCTTGGTCTGGGGGCTGGGGAGGGCTCAGGGCGGTGTGAACAGCACAAAAATCAGCTTTTCTTACAGAACTACTATTGAATAACAGCTATAGTTATAGGGGAGCTGCTGAATTGAGGTGCAGTAGATGAGTCCTGTGTTCTGCCATCATCACCTCTGGCTCTCGGCTGCCCTGCTGCTCCTCGCCTGCCAGAGTACGTCTGCCTTGGTCTGCTCTGATCTGGGGGCTGGGGAGGGCTCAGAGCACTGCAAACAGCACAAAAATCAGCTTTTCTTACAGAACTACTATTGAATAACAGCTATAGTTATAGGGGAGCTGCTGAATTGAGGTGCAGTAGATGAGTCCTGTGTTCTGCCATTATCACCTCTGGCTCCTGGCTGGCCCCTGTGCCAGAAACAGCCCTGCTTGCCTGTAATAATCGAGCTAGAAATAGCTATTCAATCTATATGCAGATCTTTATTGTTGCTTAAAAGATGCTGGCACCGTAAGTGATTCTGGTGGAACTGCTTAGTCCTGGAAGAACAGATGAGCACCAGATGTTTGAATCTGGCAAATTTGACTGTTTATTTGCATAATCAAGTCACTGTTACTTCTGCATCTTTTTTGCAGCAGTCTGTTCTTAAGGATTATTGTTGTATTTGTTGGCTGACTTCTGGTATTTTTCAAAACGTTTTGCTTTCAAGCAAAAAAAGGCACTTTTAATCTTGCAGAATTGGTTGCCTATTCAGAGCTCATAATTGGATATAATGTTGGCCTTTTCAGTTATTTCAGATAAAGATATATTCTGATCAAAATGGCAATTTGCAGCAGTGCTGAACTTTGAGAAATACAGGTCTTCCTGTCAAGTTTGCAGCTACTTTTAATTTCCAGAATAAGTTAAACACATTAATCAATCTCCAGAACGGGTTAAACTCATTCTGGAGCCCCTTGTATTGTCACAGTTTCAGATGTACCCAGGCCTTCTATTCCAAGTGTAAGTATTTTTAAACTTTGAATTTCAGACTGAAACCTTTGTCTGTCTGTGACTGTGTTTGTCAGGTTTCTGTAACATGTTATGAAATAACTTCCATGTTTGCTTGATGGCAGTGGAATAACTTCATAAGGACAGAGGGGAGTGTGTGTTTATCTGCTATAAAGTTTAATGTAAGCCAAGGACTTCCCCCAATAATCTGTGTTTGGAATAGGGCATGGTTTTACAGATAGACTAAAAATTCAAGACACATCAGAAGGAGATTGAATAAACTTCACAATAATGGAGAATACATCAAAACACTTAGTAATTTGTTCCAATGGATAATTACTCCTGCTCTCAATGTCCTTTATGTATACATCTAGAGACTGTGGTCAAACCAGCTATGAAATGCTCTCTGATAAACCAAGCAGGGAGAAGGCTTTGTGCCTTGCAGGTGTTTGTGTCCTCTTGTCCCTTCCACCACTCCCCCTAGAAGCTCTCCAGGCTTTCCATGCTCATTTTTGGGGTGAGGGATGAGGAGTTGTGCTCCAGCAGTGACACTTGCATGTGATGCAGGGAGGCTGTGCAGAGGAGGTGACTGAGGGAGAGCTCTGCTGCTTGCCCAGGCTGGTGGGATAAGAGCCAGCTCCATTGGGAGGTGGAATGGCAGCACAACTGTTGTGCTGAACCTGACAGAATAAACCCTCCACGAAGCCTGGGATCAATGTTGCTGCAGGGGAAAAAGGAAATTAGCATTCTTTTTTCTTGTTATAAGCTGGTTAAATAAATTTTTATTTTGTGACTGATGAGCTCACAAATTTCTCATTGATTTGTGTGATTTGCATCACTTTGGTTTGTTATCAAAAATTCAGAAAGCTTTTGTAGACATCCATTGCAGTGCCATTTTAATGCAAATTTATTCTCTCCTAAAACTTACTCCCAGTTAGTTTGGCAAGCTGGCTTTCTGGAAGCCCATTTGAATTAGTATTAGTTGCTTTCACCATTTAATTACTTTTTTAATGGGAGTGTTTTCATGATTGTGTGTAAGAGAAGTCAAAGTTGACAGATCAATAATTCTTGTCTTCCTGTTTCTTTTCTAAGCATTGGTACAATGTCAGCTTTCATGTAGTTCTCTAGAAGTTCCTATCTGCTAAGATTTGTCATCAGTAATGATCCAGATTGTCTTAATCCTTCTGTGAGTTAGTGCTTCAGTGTAAAATATCTCTTTATTATTATATAAGTGTATCACTTAGCTTTTTCTCTGATGCACAACGTATATATTTATCAAGCTTGTTTCTTGCTGCTTATTATTTCTTACTGACCACTCTACTATTTTCACCTAAAAGTGGGGAGATGCTATTGATGCAAGATGAGAACATCAAATCAATGTTGTTTTTTCTCAAAGTAACTCTGAAAGTCAGGTTCCTCATTACTGAAGTTACTAAATGCCCTGTCTACTTCATTTTTAGAGCTTCAGTTATTTCAGACAGTCCAAGCACAAACACACTTTCAACTACTCCTGCCTCCTGAGAAGACATGTAGTTCTGACTACTCTGGATTACTCCAGGCATTCCAGATATTTATTTTAGATGAGTTAAAGGCTCGTGGTTTATGTCACCTCCAGGTAATTTAAATTCCTTGTTCTCTGTTGTTATTGTTTTTGTTTGTTTTGTTTGTTTTTTACTTTGGTTGGAGTATTTTGGTGTTAAAAATAAAAAAGGTGAAACACAACATAGACCTTTGCCTGTTTGAGAGAGGTGGAAGAATGGAATATGCCATGAAATCTGTCAGGATTGGCAGCACTTTCATATGGATGAGTGGGAAAATAGGAGGTTTACTCTCACTCACACCACATCAGCAGATTAGTTTAGTTTCTGCCATAGAAGTCATATCATGGCAGTCCAATATTTATTAAAAATTTGTTTCAATGGAAGAGAATATTTTGGCTGTTCTTACAGTGAGTAAATAACTTGCTGAAACTATATTTCTTGCTTCTGTATTTACAGGCCCTTTTGAAAGTGTTACTTTTGAGCATAGTACAGTGCAAGTGAATAGGGCAAAGCAAGAACCAGAAAGCTCTCAGGTTGACTAACTGTGGTTTCATTTAATTCTGAATTGGAGGTAAATGCATTTGGAAAAACTGGTTCAGTTTCTGTCTGTGATGATTCCACCGTCTATGTCGAATGCCTGAGTGTGAATCGCCTTGGAGTGAACATCACGTGGAGGACTCAGCTGGAAAACATCCCCACAGCTTCTCTCCCTGATTTACATGATATTGGTAAGTTCTTCTTCCTCTAATATTTCTGTGGATTAAACCTGATTTGCTTTTAATTGTTTTGGTTCCTTGTCTTTATAACACTGGTGGTGTGGTTTTGAGCTTTTGGTGTTATGTTTCCCTTTTCAGGTTGTGACCTCACAGTGGAAAGAAGCTATAATTGAATGTTTCTTTCAGATAGCACTGCCTCTCCCAGCTGCCTTAACTGGGATTGAAAATGACTTTATTGGGCATGAGCTGAACTGTCCCAGATGTTAATTTCCATTGGGCAAGTCCTCAGTGGTGGAAAAGTGTTTCTATTCATTGCACTCAGAGAAACACAATTCACATATTGTCAGAAATTTAACTAATTTCTTCCAACATTTTTTTTCTTCTTTTCCTTTTTCCTCTTTTTCTGTTAGTTGCATTATCTTTCACACTAAAGAATGACCCTTACCTAAGATGTCTTAGAGTAACTGTGCAGAGACTATAGACTGGCAGATCTTTGCTGGGGTTTCCATGAGAGTTAGGGATGGTGCAAGGAACTTCTTTCAAAGCAGTCAGTGTTTTTGTTTAAAATAAAAGATATTAAAAACATATCCCAAGATCAGATGCCCTCTGTGGGCATATTAAGAATAGTGGCCTGTCTCAAGAATAACGTGGTCAGCAGGACCAGGGCAGTGATCGTTCCCTTTACCTGTCACTGGTGAGACCACACCTTGAATCCTGTTCATTTTCAGGCCTCTCACTTCAAAAAAGGACATTGAGGTTCTGGAACATGTCCAGAGAAGGGCAACAGAGCTGATGACAGGTCTGGAGCTCAGGTCTGATAAGGAGTGGCTGAGGGAGCTGAAGGTGTTTAGCCTGGAGAAAAGGGGAGACCCTATCACTCCCTACAGCTGCCTGAAAGGAGATTGGGGTCAATCTCTTCTCCCAGGTCTGAAGTGACAGAACAAGAGGAAATGGGCTCAGGTTGTCCTAAGGGAGGTACAGATTAGATATCAGAAATTTTTTTTCACTGCAAGAGTCGTCAGGTTTTAGAATAAGTTGCTCAGGTTGGTGGTGGAGCTCTACCTCCACGTGTCCTTCTCTATAACTTTGGGGATTGAAGATGTGTGTCCTACAGAAGTTTTTGCTTGATCAGAACGGAATTCAAAATCCTTCAGGACACAGATGGCAGCTGCAGAGGTCCTGTAGTTTCCTGGCTTTACACTCTGTTTATGTTTACATCCATCCAGCTGTTCCATACTGTAAGGGAAACACAAAACACAGAATGATGGAATGGTTTGGCTTGGAAGGTGTTGCAGTAAGGACACGAAGGAAGAAGGAGACAAGAACAGCGGTCAGCAGCAAGGAGGAAAGGGGCTGAGCGAGACCTGCCCTGTTTATTATATTTACATTTAGAAATCACTGTGCATTGGGGGAATGAGCTTGTCCTCCCTCAATCACACTGGTCAAAGGAAATGTTCATCAGACTCCTGTGCCCAGGAGAAAGGAATGTAAACAATAAGATACAGTTACGATGACATGGCCATATTTATATAGAAGAATGTGAGAAACTAGCTACAAAAGAATGACAACATCCAGAACTGCAAAAGTCAGGGCAACAGAAAGGGACCTTAAAACGTCATCTAGTCCAACACCCCTGCCATGGGCAGGGGCATCATCAGCTCAGTCAGGTTCCTCAGAGTCCCTTCTAATCTGACCTTGAACATTTCTAGGAGTGGGGCATCTACTGCCTCTCTGGACAAGTGTTTCACCACCCTCACTATAAAAACCTTCTTCCTTATATCTAATCTGAATCATATCTAATCTAAACTATATCTTATCTAATGTTCCATTGCCCCTGTGAATATTAGAGCAGTTTGCAGAAAGTGGATCAAAGTGTAATTGTGTTTGGTTTTATATGAAACTTTTCTTTTGAAAGTGTTCCACTTTGAGGTCATTACCTTTTTGACCCTCTGCACACTAGAAATTCCCTGTAGTACTAAAATAGCTTTTTGAGGGAAGGACTGTATGGTTTCAGAAGAGACAGAGCAGAACCTGTTCTCTCTATACTCATAGCACCATAAAGTCCCATTATGTTCCAACTTCCATTATCTTCTAAGGCAGCTTTGGGGTTTCCTGTTTGAGGTGTTTTCTGGTGTGTTTAAACAGAGTGAGCAAATTATAATTTGATAGACACTGTACATATTCATTATGGTCTGCTGCTTGTTAACATGCTTGTATTTCTGCATCTGCCTATGTTTTTAACTTCGAGTTCATCTGTTTCTTTGTGGTTATCCATTCCTGTATTGGAAATGCCTTTCATGCTGGTTTTTTGTATTTTTTCCCTCTTTAGAAAATGCAATTGTTGGGGAAAATCTCATTGGAGCATTTATAAAAGAGATTAAGGATGGTGGTTTTCTACTGCATTTGGACTCCAAGCAGTTCCTAGCAGATTCTGTCATTGATTTTCCCCGGGATGAAGAGTTTGATCTGTCTCCACGTGTGCAGCTCGGATGTAGAAAGGGGTTCCGAAGAATTTCATCTCCTGGGAAAGCAGGCCCTAATTCACAAGGATGTGGTATGTCTCAGTTTAGCTTTCCCTTCTTAGATGTTGTCAGGAATCAGTGTAAAGCTGAAATTAGAAAATCATCAGTGAACTTGTATTTAAGGATCATATGTGAAAGGTGTGAGGCACCAACATGAATGGGAGAGATGGGAATTGGTGTTTTCCTTACTGTGCAGTCTGTGCTGAACCAATGAGTTGGAAATAGGCATCATGGCACTGACATTGTATAGAAAGTTTTGTAAACATTTTGGGGATTGTTTTTGACCTGTCTGGTAATAGAAGGTCATTCTGTAATGTACATGATCCTTAATAAGAGGATTTCACAAAGATAATGTAACCAGTGCTTTGACAACAATACATTACCTGGAACAGAAACCTAGATGCAGAAATGGCAAAAGTCCCAAGACTCTGAGTTCCTGGGCCATGTCCAGCCAGCTCAGGTGGAAGCTTTTCTGATGTTGGCCAACACCCAGACTTGACTGCACTTCTGCCCTCTTTTCTTCTTCGTTCCTTCTGGTTGGTCTTCTTCCCTGGACCAGGCTACCTTTCTGCCAACATCCTGCCTTGGGCTGCCAAACCTGCCTTTTCCACAGTTCCCCATGGCTGTGCCAAGCTGTCCTTGGTACCAGGCCATGCTGCCAAAGTGCCTTTGCCTTAACAGCCCCACTCTTGTTGGTATCAACACCAACCCTCCTGCAGTTCCTGATTGTTCTTGTTGGCCCAGTTGTCCTCAATGAGTCTGTGACTTATATTTATGCCAGTTTGGGGTGTATCCACTGTGTCTAGCTTTTTTAATTCAAGGAATGAGGACAGATGTACCGCTTTTAGGTATAAGATAACAGTAGCAGGTTTTGGATAAGTTTTCCAATGTGGGGAATATATTCAGATGGGAAAACTTAATCACTACGAAGCTTAAGTTAGAGCAAATCAGAATATGTGAGAACAGCTTAGCTCCCTGCTTGGTGTGGTGCTTCTCTCGAAGTTCAGAGAGTTTCCTAATGCCTGGATAAGGTAATCAAGTGATGAACCAGTTCTGCTGCAGTTTCCAGCCTTGACCTTTAAGGGTAAATTGACTGCAGATTCAGTTCATCTCCACAGTGTGAAACACTTCAGATTTGGGATATTTAAATATACGCAGAAAAAAATATTAATTCCTGCTAAGTCCAAAATCCTTAACATCTTTCAGCTACTTAACAAGATGTAGTGTAGTATTGCCTAAAGGTATCATTATTTTTTAAGTAGAATACGTCACTTAGAGCAGAACTTGCAAAAAATTGGATCTTACTGCCAAATGCTGCCAACCAGGCACAAAAGCCTCTAGGAAGCAGTGAATTAACTTGCCTTGTGAGTTCATTCATACATATTTGAACCAGCTAGCTGTGGAAAAAGTTCTTCAGTACAACAGACATATCATAGAGATGTGGAAGAGACAGTTTTTGCTCCAGGTTTTGACAGAAATTTCATACTCCAAGCTGTCATGGTGTACTTGCTGCTGTGCACTGGTTTGTGTAGCAGGACTGCATATTTTATTCTGAACAGGGAATTCAGGTTCTGGTTCCTCAAAGATAAATATATACATGTATGTATGTGTGTGTGTGTGTGTGTGTATGTGGTGGTCATTCATCCTGTCTGGGTCTGTTTCTGTACTAATAATAGAGACTGTTAGTAAGAAGTATCACCTGTGACTACAGAAACCAAAGTGGTGTGAGGGTGACAGAGATTCTTTATTCTCTCCTCTTTCCTGTTCCAACTTGTTCTTGAAAGACAAACTTTTTTCAGATTCTGACCTTTTTGATTTGTTTGGTTTTATTTCACTGTCAATGTAATTTGCCTTTCCTTCAGGAGGCATGGGTCAGTTGCAACAGGTAGGTTTCGTTCTCTATAAGCTTAATATTTTCATCTAGGAACATGCAACTNGAGATTCTTTATTCTCTCCTCTTTCCTGTTCCAACTTGTTCTTGAAAGACAAACTTTTTTCAGATTCTGACCTTTTTGATTTGTTTGGTTTTATTTCACTGTCAATGTAATTTGCCTTTCCTTCAGGAGGCATGGTTGGGTCAGTTGCAACAGGTTTCTGGTGTTCTCTATAAGCTTAATATTTCCATCTAGGAACATGCAACTTGCATGAATCTGCCTCTTCATCTCATGGATTTTCCTTTTATTTTCCTTACAGTCATCTGTTCATTTGGGTTTGCATCTGTTGTAGCTTTGTTTCGTGTTTTTCTGCCTGTAAAATGGATAACATTTATCATGTGTTAGTTTTTATGTGACATTTTTTCTTAGTCTCAGTGTTACACTGAGTATACTAAGCCACAGGTATTTATGAATATAATTTCTTAAGAGTTGGAGATAACAGCTTTATTTCAGCTAAATTTTAATGGGACAAAAGGCACTTTCTTTGCTAAGGTATGAGTTGAAATGAAGAGTGTTGGAAACTGTCCAGGATGACTTTAGGAACATAGCCCTTCTCCCACAATTATTTAAGGAAAAAACCTGAAGTCTGTTTGTAAAGTAGCTCTGTTTTATTACACATTTTTTAGTTGGTTTGTTTCATTGTTTAAAATGCTTGGCAATTCTATCAGAATTGCTTTGAGCATAACAAAGCCCAGATTAAAGAAAATGCTAGGTTTATAGGTGAACCAGCAGCTCAAGACTTCGTTTGTAATAATCTAGATCAAGAATCTGATATCCCAAAATTTTCCATTATCCCTGGAGGGAGGAAAGAGCAGTGCAAGCATGGGACAATGATCAGTTGTCCCAGTTTTGGAGCTTACTTAGTGCAGTGAGAGCTGAGGCTCCTGTGAAGGGTGCTGTCCCTGTGGAATTGCTCCAGTGAGTTTCCCCTTAGCCTGGATTTTACTACTCAGAAATTTGTTCCCCTGGTACACAGAAGCCTGAGTCCAGTTAGAAGTGAGACCAGGTTCCAAATTTCATGTGCAGGAGCAAGGGATTAAATTTGGGTTTTTTCCTATTTTTCTATTTTTCTTTAATTTTTTCCTGTTTTAGGGACACAAAGTTTGGGTGCAGTGGTAACACTTAGCTCTGAGATTTTGGTTCAAAGATGTTCTCTAGTTTCTTATGTTGTTACAACGTATTAATGCTTGAAAGAAGTAAAATCCGGTGTTTTGTCTGACTTGTAGGATCAAACTGAACCTCAATGTGATTGTGTCAGTGTGGCTTAGGGTGAAGAGATAGGTGCCTCCAAGAGCTGTAGAGTCTGGAAAATGTGTGTTTCTGCACCAACATTTTTTACTGATCTTTTCTCAATATAATGTGTGAAACAAAAGGCAGTTTTACTTGCTTAAAATGTGATAGGAGACACAGATGTTTTTACACATTGTGACTAAAGATACAAAAACAGGAGAATGCTTTGAAAAGCTTGTTTCTTTTTAAACTTTAATTGCCTAATTAGCCTCTCATTCTTTACATTTTGTTTTCAATTTAGGCATGGATTTCTCATTTCACTTTAATTTCTGATGTTTTTCAATGGCTTTTATGCTTTTTGCATGTGTTGGAAACTGTTTTTAAAATGTATCAGACACTCTTGTGTATTAAATAATGTGCTAGTGAAAGGAGAATTCTGACTAATCCAGGATTTTTTTGCATTCTGTAATTGATTTTAGGTATGTGTTTTACACAGAGTAATAACTTTGATACATACTTGAAGGAAAATTTCAGTCTCACTGTTGTATCATCCCAGACCTTCCCATTGGACTATTTACAGCAGATGAAGGAAGATATGATCATTTATCTACTAGATGTCTTTTTATTCTGTTATAATTTAGGTGCTTCCATGAGTTAAATTAATTTACATTCTGGTGTGTTGGCCAGAACAAAAATTCATCACATGGGTTGTAGTGAGGATGGCCAATATTCCATTATTTTTCTCTCTCGTGCAAGCTTAAGCTGCTGTCAAGATGCAGGGCAAGAACAGAAATGAAGTTTTGCACCTTGTCAAAGTCCCAAAATATACATTTGATAGTATTTTGAAGGAAATTCACATCTGGAAAGCAGCTGTGAAATAACAAGCAGAGGTATTGTCCAGCAAATACGTCTGTGCCTCTTCTGCTTTAATGTTCATTTGAATGCTCGGGAGGAAAAGACAGTATTCCATGACATCCCACAAGACAAAGTATTTTCTTTGTAAAATGCAACAGGTCAGCTGGAAATACTGCTTCTGATTGCTTTGAAAAGGATATATATATACAGACTAAGAACATCACTAAGAACAACTTTTTGTTTTGTGTTTGGGTTGTCGTGTACACAACTAGTGACTTTTAATCCAACCATTACTGTTTAGTTTGGAAGTGCTTAGCAAAAATTTCTTTACCAGGAATTCTAAATGAAAGTGTTACCATATGGTGGATTTCTGTATGATGGTTTTGGAGTCCTCAGAGCCTTTCTATTTCTGTTTAGAAGTTACATGGTTTGTAGCTTGTGTTTCTTTGGCTTCTTTCACAACTTATCCACCTGCATTATCATATTACAAATGAATTTGGCAGTTGGAAATCAGACCTGGACTTGGCATTTCCAAAGAGCTTCATGTGCACTGATTGAAGAACAGGTTTGGTGTGATTTGAGAAAACAGATCACAGCCCATATTCCTGCCATGGATGAGCTTAATGACCACTTCAGGAGTGTTTATCTTGTCATACCACTTAGAAATACATCTGGTAAGAGCTTGAAGCCTATGGCAAGTCTACCAGTATGATATACATACACATATATATTCACTGTGTGTATATATATACATATGTACCCACACATGTGTGCAAATGCCAGAACTGGTTGAATTCCAGAGAAGTAATAAGGTGCTTGTTCTCTTTGCAGTTGTTTGTCCTCCGGGCAGTTATTTCCAGGATGATGAATGCATTCCCTGCCCTCTTGGCTACTATCAGTATCAGACAGGACATTCCTTCTGTATCAAGTGTCCTGTGGGCAAAACTACCAACTCCTATGGGGCAATCAGTGCTGATCACTGTAAGTTGGACCCATTTTTTCCATATCCTTTATATTCTGGCTTCAAATAGCTAATGATTTTTTTTATATTCATCTGTAAGTTTAAAAAAAAAATAAAATCCTCCCTCTGGGGGTTTTTGGATGGCTATGATCTCTTCTGCATGCATTCAGAGGCATTTTACTAAGTACAAACTGTCTGGTGTTTAGACCAAAAATGCATGAGAAACAAGTTGTCAGTCTCATCCAGGATGTTGTGGTTCCTCTAGACGTGTTCATTGTCCTCAGGAATGATATCTGGGTGTTCAGTATCAGTGAGAAACTTCTTATGCAATTCACTTTTTTTCACTTTGATGAACACTAAAGTAGTCTTGTTTTGTTCAGCTCTTTCCCCTGTAAATACAAATACTTCTCACAAAGCTACTACTGAAATGTTCACCAAAGTTGGTGAATTCAGCTTAAATTACTTCTTTTTTTCATGCCATTCTATACAGAAAATCACTTATTCGGTCCAAATCCAGTTTTGTCTACAAAATTATATTACATAAAAATAAGATAAAAATAAGAGTACCAAGAATGGGTTTCTTGGAAATGTCATTGAGTACATAGCCTACATTCTCTTTCAACCTACTGTTCTCTTAGGTGGGATAAACCCCTCATTTTTATTGTAATGTTTCCTAACATCAATTACCTTTTGCCTACCGTTGTCATTCTTCTTTTCCATGCGAGTTCCTTATGTAGGTATTGGACTTGTGTCCTTAAAAGTTGGTTCCTTAGGGATTAAAACACTTACACTTGTAATTTTCTTTACTAAACCTTCTCCCTGCCTGGTTTCCACTTTACCTTTGTGCTGCATTTCAGTGCCAGCCCTCTCCAAAGGCCAGGTTACACATTACCTTCCTACTTTCTTCCATTCCCTGATGTCTCCTTGCACGGTTTGAAGAGTTTTTCTTAATTAATTGGTGGGATAACTCTTGTTGTTGCTCACAACATTCCACAGATCCACTGCAGCAGGCACTGAACAAACCTGTGTGAAAATGCACTTCCTTCTCTGTACTTTGCTTCACAGTACTGGAGATACATCAACAGAAATTTGATCTATGACAGAGAATCCCAAAAATGTTTGAAACACCAATTGAAGTAGCTACAAAGCAGTGAGACTACCATGTTTCAGAGCTTGAAACACCATGGAAATCATAACTTAATTTTCAGAGACGTCTCTGCTATACTAAGGGGCTTTTGTCCTTCAGCACTGAAACATTGTCCTACTGCACTGGCAGGACCAGTGCCTGCACAGGAGGTTCCCTCTGAACACCAGACAACATATTTTTACTGTGAGGACAACAGACCCCTGGCTCAGGTTGCCCAGGGATGTTGTGGAGCCTCTAATCTTGGACATGGCTAAAAGACATCAGGAGGTGGTGCTGGGAAGCCAGCTCTGGGTGGTGGCCCTGCCTGAGCAGGGGGCTCTGGCATTCTGACCAGAGATCCTGCCCAACCCCTGCCATTCTGTGGAACCCAGGGGCAGCATTATCAAAGTACCTTTTTTCTCTCCTTGCTCCCTTGTAACAGGTATCACATACTGCCAGAGCAACGAGCAGGGCCTGCAGTGTGATGGAGATGGCCAGTACAGACCTTCCCAGCAAGACCCTGACACCAAGAAATCCTTCTGTGTCGATAGCTTTGGAGCAGCACTGGACTGGACTGAAACAGAGGATCTCCTTACAGATGAGCAGTGCCTAGGTAAGTGGCAGAAGGGTTATTTTGGATATGCTTTGACCCCACGTAACTGAAATCTCCTTATGAAGGGAGTAATCACACCACAGCTTATGAGGATTCACTTTCCCATAGTTACTCACTTTCCCATACTTGTGACGTCTGCCTTAAGCCACATTCCTCCTTAGTTTTGCACTTCTTCATTACACTGGGGAAGTTATTTCTGGTAAGGGAAGAAAGAGAAGCAGGTTTCCTGCACTCTCAGAAGGCTGACAGCTTTTGATGTGTGCTGGTCTTGTGCTCTCTGCTTGGAAACCCAAAAGAATAATGAAGCTAATGGGAAAGAAACAGAATTATTAGTTTCTTTGTAAAATTATCCCTCATCAGTATATTCATGGGAAATAGACTATTTTCAGCAATGGCCTCACAGCCACAGTATAACATCACCCTCTGGGCTCCTGCTATAAGGTATCTGACTTGGGAAACACACCCTTTCAGTCTGGGGGAGGTTATGTCTGTTTAAACACAGCTGCAAAATGCTGGTTCTCAAGGATGAAAAATTTGAAAAAACAAAGAAGGTCATCTATCAAACAGTCCCCAGGCTGCCCTCAGTAAGGTCTAATTGCACCTCTCAGCCTCAAAGCTTTTGCTTCTTTTCAGAAGTTTTTATAGGCTCATCATATGATTGGTATTAAATTTAATGGAATATTCTGTTTAGAAACTGATGTCATGGTGTGCTTTGAATTAGACAATGTTTTATGACAAGTGTTATCAGTGGAAGGAGTGTGAAATGAAAGCCCTCGGTGGTGAAGAGTTGCAAAACTACCTTCAGTTAAAATAGCTTTTCCTTTCCACTGAGCAAACTCAGAGACTGATCATGATTATGAACATGAGGTGAAAGCCTCTGTTGCCCTCATGGGGTAGCTGGGATGTTTCTCTGGGTAGAGGACTCAGGAGCTTGGTTCTCCTGTTACCATGAGCCTTCCTGCATGGGCATTTCTGCCTCTGTCCAGGATGGAGCAGTTGTAGATATCAGTGCATGTTTTTGCACATCATGCTAGAAGATATAACTGCAAATATTTATGACTGTTGAAAGTTCAGGGTTTAAAAACAAGCAACAATGGGGGGTAGAATCATGGAATGGTTTGTGTTGGAAGGGACCCTAAAGTCCATCTAGTTCCAGCACGCCTGCCATTGGCAGTGATGCCACCTGAAAGGTCAGGTTGCTCAGGGCCCCATGAACACCTAAGAAATCTGTTTGTTTGCTTGGGATTTTTTAATAACAATTGGCTGACTAATTTAATTTTTCTTTTTTTTTCTTTCCAAAGATCATGCTGCATTTCTAGAAAACATAATGTGAAGTGAAACTATTTATGTCCTCTTTTACTTTTTGCTCTGCCCCACTATTTCCCTTAACTGGATTTGGCACACAGCAAGCGAGTATGGGCTAAAGGCTGATCTTGCTTTGACAAAAGGCTGGCAATTGGGAAGGGTCACCAAAACCCAGCTAGTCTTTGTTTTTTGAATTTTCAGACAGAAGAAGTATTGCCTTGTATGAATGCACAGTAATAAGCTGTAGCAACAATTGCTCATTATTATCCTTCTCTCTCTTGTTATATTTTAGGTCACTCAACATTTACACTTAGCATTTGTTACTTAACATTCATTATATGGGGATTGGGACTAGGTGATCTTTAAGGTCCCTTTCAACCCAAACCTTTCTATAATTATAGCAGTGGGAGTAGGACCTAGAGCTTTCCTCTGGTAGTATGTAAGATAGAGAATTTCTTCTCTACACTAAGCCTGTGAGTAGTTCCTTGTGAAATAACCTTATGAATGAAATTTTTTTACTTTTCTTTGTATTAAAAAACAGAACTCAAGAATTAGAAAGGCAGCTTTTCTATTATTTTTGTAATGTTTTCTGTTTAGTGTTTTGTTACACTTTCTATATTTTCTCTATTTTTCTCCTTTATTACTGTATTGAATACATATTGTATTCAATAATATTGTATTTGATAATATGGGAGAAAAATTGAGAAAAAATATTTTCTCTTGAAAATGGAGGGGTGGGATGAAGCCAGAATTATGGGAAAAATCAGAAAAAAAAAGAAAATTATTTGAAAATATAATTTTTAGTTCAAATTTTGGAATAGAAATGCAGGCAGTTTTTCATCAGGCATCACTCCAAATTGCAGATGCAGAGGGGATCAGTTTCATGTAGAAGTTTGTATGCTTGTATTTTGGTGCCATGTATTTCTAGGAAGGTAAAAACTTTCACTTATGCTTAAACTGTAGTTCTTCCCTGTCCCCATCCAAACTGGAGTTCAAGGACATTCTTGTGCTAAGCATTTGACAAACCCTTGTGGCTGTTTTTTCTGAGCAGAAATGATGCTTTTATCAAAAGCACCTGCTGACTCAGCCCTGACAGCAGTGGACATTTGCTTCTGATTTAGCCTGACTGTTTTGCTGTAAGAGGACAAATGATTGTTTTAAGCACTTATCCCTGAGTTTTATTTTGTGGTTTGTGCAGACATTTCAGGGAGAGAGGCCTGTGATCGTGTGGCCGGACCTCTGCACCCACGAGCGCAGGGAGAGAGGGGCTGAGCCTGCATCTCTTCCATCTCACAGAAGATCCCACAGCTGGGATCACACCAGGGCTCCTGCTTCTTACCTCTCTTAGGTCTAGGCCAAATGTTGGCTGCAGTGATCCCGAGGTTTGCCTTGTCTTGCGGCATTTAGAGAAGTTTGGTCACCGAGGGATGATGCGAAGTCACAGTGTTGTTCCCCTGATCCCAGAATGGTTTGGCTTGGAAGGGACCCTAAAGATCATCCAGTTCCAAACCCCTGCCTTGGGCAGGGGTCTTGTGCTGTGTACACTCCAATATACTGGTGTATATATATATTTTTGTGTATATATGTGTATATATATATATATACTGGTGTATCAGCCTGTGCACACACTGTGCCCAACCATTGGTAACACAGGCAGTAGCAACCTGAGCAGAGCGGTGGTAGCACCATACGTCCCTTCAAAAGTCTGTATTCCTTCAAAAGTTCTGTATTCCAGGGCACAGCTAGGGCCTTGTGGAGCTAGGATTAGATTCCTCACCCCATTTAGTGACCTTTGGGTTTTGCATCTCTAGACCCCATGAGCTTTTCCCAGCTGGTGAACAGTGCTGCTTGTCAGACTCCTCACACAGAGGTGCAGAGGGAGCAGATACAAGGGTTTGGTCAGTAAAGTGACAGTCAGATGATAGAAGTGGAATGAAGGAGTAATAAAGCAGGATGTAGCAAATAGTACCTTGGGTATAGCCCTGAGCCTGAAGTCAGTGGAGATCAGGCTGTTGTGTTTCTGGAAACAAGTGCTAAGGCTTCCTTTCTAACCCAGTGCTATGGGAGCTGGCTCTTGTGTCTGTGACTGTCCTGCAGAAAGTTGGTTTGGTGCCATGAACAAGTAATGAGAGATGACAGGTTTGCTGATAGAAGCCTCACTTAAAAGTAAACTCCCAACCCATTCCTGGCTTTTTAAAGGATCTTGTGACACTTGTTTTCCAAAGCAGAAATTCTATCCTCGCTCCAGTTTCTCCTGAGTTATCTGTGAGGTTATGATACATCACTTAATGAGCAAACCTCTTTCCCCACAGAATTTTTCAAGTTTTCTTTCTACCTAAAGTCTTTGTCTCTTTGCAGCATGGGCACTGATAACACTACCTGGTTGTTGTTGGTTTTTCTTTTTTTTTTTATTTTTTTATTTTTTTAGTGCTCAGAAAATTTGAGAGAGTTCCTGCCTCCAGCCTGATTTATGGATCAGAAGAAGCTCATATTCTTCAGTCTCAGTCACTTGGGGGAGACCTGCAAAGTACATATTTTCAGTGCATTTCAGGTGAGAAATCTCTGAGAAAAGCTGTAGAGACAACACTAACCATAATGGAAAATAATAATCTTTTTATATGGTGATTTTATAGTTAAATTTCTAGATGAACTATATGTTCTGAAGTTTGGCACCAATTCACTGCAAGATATTTACAACTTTTGAGGGCCTTAGTTCAGGGAAGAGACTGATGTTTCTTTGCTAAAGAAGTCTTCTGACGTTACATACCCCTTCAGACAAGTCAGTTGCAATAGTTTGCAATATGGATGAGAACTGAGATTTAAACCAGGAAACATTCATCAGACTGTGCAGATGTGCAGACAAAAGAAGTATTAGGTGTTCAGAACGTATGAAAAACAAGCTTTTACCTCTTCACAAATGACCTGATTGGCACACAAAATAGGAATAATCGTCCTTGCTTACATCAGAAGGGTATTTTAAGCAGTGCAGAGATCCTCCTCTGCCAAGTCTTGCAGTCTATATATGTTATATCGAATCTGGTTTAAGTTGGTTCAGAAAGATCTAGCTGGAGCAGCCACCTCTCATGCTTAGAATTGAATATGAGAAGCCTTTTACATGTCACTAGAATGTTTTTCCTGCACCAGCTCATCCCCTGACTCTATCCTGTTACGATTTCTTGCACCTTCCCCTGCAAATGGAGACCTTCAAAAGAAAGACACTGAACTGAGAGAGCCTGAGAATGAACTTGGGGAGGCAATCCCACCCCTTTGACAAGCAATCTGATTCTGTGCTCATAGCTGTGTTTTCTTTATAAATTATGTGACTGGCAGCACTACTACAAAATACTGCTCTGCTGGAGTGCTCATTGAGGGGTGGTGGTGAACCTTTCCCTCGCTCAGTCCCTATAGCTCAGCTTACATTTCTGATGGTGTTTTGATCTAAGTTGGTCGATTTTATACTAAAGACATTTGGAAAGAATTTCACCTGTGCTAGGAGCAGAGCTGTGGGAGCAAGTTAATAGTGAATGTGTAAGGATAGAAGGATCTTCAGCCACTCCTAAATCTGGAGGGGATGGCTGTTTCTCCGTTACAGTGGCCAGAGAATTGCTGCAGAGGCAGCCAGCATGATTGTAGAATTTGGTATTTTCCTCCTTCCTATCAGTCTGATGTTTGTCACCACCTCTTTGCATGTGTTACTGCATCAGGCAGATGCTGTGTGCTGGCAAAGCCAGCTGGGGCTGGTCTGTGGGAGTCCATGGGAGTCCTGCCTTGGGCAAAATTATCCTGCAGACTTTAAATATTTGGGTGGGTGGTTAGACCTGTCTCAGCTATTTATATCATCAGGTGATGAATAACTTTTTGCATGAACTTTAGTTAGTTTAAAATCCTTAACCAACTGAGATAGTCAAGTACTAAAGTTCATATGGCTAATTAAATTCGTGTGTTTGCACTCTGATAGACATATGGAAATCTAGGTAAGCGGCAGTAAGCAGTGGAATTTGTAGCAAACATTTTGCATCTGAAATGCTAGGAAACCTAAAGTTTGTTTCCTGTGTTTCAGGCTGTGAGAGGGAAAGTGCCTGTGGCTTTGCAACAGTAACTCCTGCTGGTGCTGAAGTGCTCTGTGAGTTATACAGTTCTGCTGAAGTCAACTTCAACTGCACCACCTCTGGATTGGTAAGAATGATCATATTTAAAAAGGTGTATTTATCAAAATGCTGTATGTTCAGTATAAGCAGACAAGATCACAGAAGAAAGGCAGGCTGTTACCTGGCCCCTTGGACAGTGCTCTTCCCTATGGCAGTAATAAATTCCTGCAAGTTGATAAAGAAGTACACCCAGATGTTTCCAAAAGTAACATCTGAATACTTCAGTGTTTGATTGAAACATCACACAGCACCTGAGCTCCTGCAGCTGGTATATCAGGTTGATTTAAAAGGAGAGTTAACCTGGATGGTCCAAACTAGAAGCATCCAGGTTGGTAACCAGGTCACCTGAGACAGTCATACTTTCTGAATCCCTTCATCTAGCCCAGGGGTTGAGCTGTGTGCTCTTTGTCACTGTACTGTTTTCCTATTTTCTGCTTTTAAACACAGCATTGTGGCACTGAACTTGCTGAGATCTCAGTTTGATAGAGTAAAAAATGTCTGTATTGAATAGAACAAAAAATGTCCACATGGAGCTGTGGTGGTGATAACCTCTGTGTGTGCTTGTACCTTCCCCTGAGTTTCTTAATAAAGGAAATGTGGTTTAGGAGAGGAAATGAATGAGGTTGTATTTATTTTGCATGCCTGTTTTCTGTCTCAGGTGCAGGGTGTTTTGGGGAACCGTGCTGCCACTGGTGTTGGTGGCCTCAGCTGCCTGCTCCGTGTCAGGAAGGCTCGGGGAGATGCACTGCTGGTCTATTTGAAGAGAGGTACCAGATGTGAATCACTCTGTGCTGGTATCTGACTCTGTGCCCAAGCTGCTAGTTACTTCTGTGGGGAATCATGACTAAATGTGGGGAGCAGCTTTCTTTAAGAAGGCAAAATACTTTTCAGAGCTCAACATTTAGTGATAACCCAGAAACTTCAGTAAATCTTCCCTTCGTGCCTTGCTCCTTAGAAAATAGGAATACAGCTTTTGTAAGCCACTTTGATGGCTTTTGCCAGCAACCAGTCCCATAGAAACTCTATCTATCTATATCTATCCAATAGATTCTATCCAATATATTTTCCTATTCTGTTCTACTGTGTTACGGTTTCTCTTTATTAAGCAGTTTGTTATTTGAATATATAAGGCATTATTAATGACAAGCTTGTACATAATTTAACAGTTCACATTACTTTTGATTGTGAATTGTTCTACTAATATACCAGCCAAGAAATAACCTGCTCTCCGTGAATCCCAAAGTGATTCAGCTGAACTTACGAATGCATGATATAAATTTTATTTATATATTTATTTATTTGTGGCCTGAGTGTGACTGATAGCACTGCATGTCCCATCCATTGTGTATCCAGCTTTAAGCCTTATGCCAAATTGGAAGCAAGATAACCAAAGACAGAATGCTGCAGGATTTGAATCAAAACTCTGTGCTCTCACTGTGTTCTTTGTAATTCTGTCCAAACCTCTGAGGCACGATTTATTAATATTAATAAAAATAAAGCTCTAAGTCTCACCTGAAAAAAGGACAAGACCCCTAAGCGTGTTGCAATCAATGTAATCTTGTTGATACCAGATCTACTCTAGTTTTCTAGATCCAAAATTCTATGATTCATGCCCTTCTAGTCATCAGAAGCCTTAATTGCATATGAATTATGCTGGCCAAATTACACGTTTTAATTTTTTAATGAGATAAGTTTGTTTTATTTGTATTTGGGAGTTATTAATGCAGTGCTTGAAGGTGGAATATTACCAGCCTTACTGCACACAGCAGTTTAGGAGCTCTGTGCTGGCAGTACATTATGACCAGCTATTCGGGTATAGTGGCACCAAACCATTTGATGATCTTATTTTGCTTCTGAAACTCAGAGTCCAGAAAAGGAGTTTTTATCATAAAACTCTGGACCAGCTGCAGTCTGCAGGCAGTTCAAAAGCTCCTTTCCCATTGTGTGTTCCCAGAGCAGGAGTTTGAGGCCTTGGAGAGGACCGCCTTCCAGAAGGCGCTGTCGGGCGCCTTCCGCTCCCTGGCGCTGCCGGCAGCCGGCGCCTCCCGGGCTGAGGTGCGGCTGCTGTGCCGGCAGGAGTGCAGCCGGGAGTCCTGCTGCGACGGCTTCATCCTGAGCCAGCTGCCGCGGGATGGAGGTACAGTGACTGCCCAGCGGGGAACTGAGCAGGGAGCCAACACTGAATGAGGAAAGTCGTCTTTGGACACCGTGCGCCTGCCTTCACAGCGTACCTGTGTCACCAGCCTGGCTCCACAGCGTACCTGTGTCACCAGCCTGCCTTCACAGCGTACCTGTGTCACCAGCCTGGCCCCACATCACACCTGTGTCACCAGCCTGGCTCCACATCACACCTGTGTCACCAGCCTGGCTCCACATCACACCTGTGTCACCAGCCTGGCTCCACACCACACCTGTGTCACCAGCCTGGCTCCACATCACACCTGTGTCACCAGCCTGGCTCCACATCACACCTGTGTCACCAGCCTGGCTCCACATCACACCTGTGTCACCAGCCTGGCTCCACAGCGTACCTGTGTCACCAGCCTGGCTCCACATCACAATTTCTGGTGGTGTCAGGATTTGAGTAATGCCCAAGACTTGGTCTGCAGCAGTAAAGAGCTGAGATAGCAGCCTGCTCTTGGCACAAAATGGACATTTTGAAGGGATGAGCCTGGCAGAATTCCAGGAGTGTCTGGACAATGCTCTTGGGAACAGGGAGTGACCTTTGGGAGTGGTGCTGTGCAGGGCCAGGAGTTGGATTCAGTGATCCTTGTGGGTCCCTTCCAGCTCAGCCTATTCTGTGTGTGTATGTGACATCTGCATCTGGATGAGATAAATTGTTCTGAAAACACCTTTCTCTGTATGTAGCACAGTTTAGTGGCCAGAAGTTGGTGCCTTTCAGCTGATGTGTTAATTAAGAAGGTGCCTCCAGACAGTTCTTGTAGTGCAAATGAAAATCAGTTTCTTTTTAAGATCAGGAAAACTGAATGCTAAACAAAATTATGTTATATTATTACGGGCAGGAATACTATAATCTGCCAGGCCTGAGTGTCTGGCTAGGAGACCAAGTGGAAATGGAAGGGATGGAGTCTGATAGGGGTGGAATTTTGGCAAGACAGATTTTTGCCAGCAAGTTTTAGCAGGACCAGATTTTTGCCAGCAAGCTTTAGCACTTTATTTTAGTCAGTGCTCACTTTTTATAATTTAGTTTCAAGCTCACATGGTATCTACTTTCCCCTTGGAGAAGCATTTCCTGTAGAAAATGTGAAGTTCTCAATGACATGCCTCAAGATTTTAAAGACAGGTTCTGTCCACAGCCAGGAGTTGGACTTGATGATCCTTGTGGGTCCCTTCCAACTCAGGATGTTCTGTGATTCTGTGAAAACTGGGCATGTGCTAGTGGCTGCTATGTGACAAGCACTTCTCCAGTTTGGAGTGGAAACTGATCCTAGATCTAAGAAAATCTGTGAAAAATGTGTGAAAATCTGCCACGAATTATCTGTGAAAATTGTCAAGAAAATATTTCCAGAAAATTATTCTCTGTTTTGGCATCTCACTTTTTTGCATCAAAATATTCTTGATGATCTTGTAAAGTCCATTTCTCTATATATTTACCATCAGATGTTGGGTCCTTGGTACTTGTGAGTGTAGAAGATGAATGTTGTAGAGCTCTCTGTTTAGTTGGGGTGACCTATTTGGATCAGTACTACAGGTAAATGCATTACTTGGACTAGCATTTTGCTTAAAAAAAAAAAAAAAAACAAAACGGAAAAAGTAGCATATTCAGTATCTCACATACCCAGTCCATAAAAACAAAGAGAGGGCATTGCCTGAGGTGTGACAGCAAGTGCACAGCAAAAGCTGAGTATTGTCTAGAAGTTATGGCAATAGACTGATGCCAGAACACCTGACCTTAAGCACCTTGGTCCCCCAGCTCACATCACAGTGCTGGGGGAGACTCAGGTCTGGGATGACTGAAATCAGGCACCAATCCAGGAAACCATTGCAGTAAAAATATATAAGTGCTTTTTTTGGTTCAGAAGCTGAGATTATATGACCATGAAAGGATTGAATGTGTCTCTGTGGTGCTATAAAGTGCTGAGAACATAATTGGGTATTATCAGATAATAGTAATGTTTTATTAGGTAGTAATAGTATGTGCTTACAATCTTTGAAAAACAGGCTACAGATGTTTAGTTTGAGTATAAGTAGATAACCTTAGCACTCCAGTTTGAACATATGGCACTGATTTGCTTTTTTTTTTTTGTAGCAATGGTATCTTGGTGACACAGGTTCAGTAGACACTTAGAGAAAGCATTGTGGGGGTTGGGTGAAAAGCTCTGTGCAGGTGCAAATGCAGTGATGCAGCTCTGTCTTTGCCTGGCCCTAGGTACCATCCTGTGCAGTTTGCTGAGCTCCCCAGATGTGCTGCTCTGCCATGCCAAAAGCTGGACTCCAGCACCCACCTCTTCCATAGGTGGGGTGTGTAATAGTGTGAGCTATGACCAGAAGGAGAAGAGGTTTTCCTTCACCCTGGGAGGACAAGTGTTCAGTGGAAGTATGTAAATGAATTATCTCATTTTACATTGATTCTCTTTAATTGTTGTTTAATTGTTGCCTGTTCTTGTGCTCTTGTGCTTTTGTGTTCACTCAGTGCTTTTTCAAGTAAGTCCATATCACAATAAGAATTCTCTAACTGGATGCATTGTTAAGTAGATGGACCTCTCACATTTTACCACGTGAACATTAATCAAAGTCAAGAATGTGTTTAGTATGTCACTCTGTAATACTTCTAGCATTTAATTCAGGCAGATCCGAGCCAATAATCTAAAAGACAGGTAAAGTCTGGAGCAAAGGAAAAAAGGGAGATGCCCAGAGCTGCAGTAAAAGCAATAATGGAAAACAGAGTTAAGCCCTGGCACCCTGAACCCAGACTAGCCCCATGACACCTGGGACCCTCTTTCCTAGAGTTTTGTGTTGTAAGTAAGGTGATACATAGTCTAGTGAAGTGTTTGCTATGCTATTTGTGAGCATTTAAATAGTATTTATTTAATTTAAACAACTCTTCTGACAATTTTTTTATTTGTTAGCTTCTAACTTGATGGAAGAGGCAGAAGGAAATTTTACTATTTCTCAGGAAATTTACCTGTGGAGAGGTGAGTTATCTCACAGAATTTCTTATAAGAACTTCTAATGAACTGTAGGCAGTGGCAGATGTGTATTCTGTAATGGAAATGTCATTGTCACTTCATTTTATGATGTCCAAATTGAGACACTACTCAGAAGTCTTTTGTGACAGGGATGGGTAATCTGGAGTAATTCTGCTGCTGTAAGTTTCATGAAATTTCGGTAAATTCTTGTGTCTGAGAACATAAGTTATAACTTTTAATACCCTTGAAAATGATACCGTGAAAACACTTGCCTTTGTCCCATCAGTGTCCATGTACCATAGTATTTTGGCTCTTTATGCATAATTACATGGGTTATGTTTATTGGGAGGATAACCCTGCTGTTTTTTCTTTCTGAATCTTGCCATGTAAATGGCAGGACTTGCACAAATGATTTGTGCTACTGCTTTACAAGTGCACACAGCCTCCAGAGCACTGATGCTGAGTGCAGAGTGATTGTGGCTGTGGCATTTGCCATTGTCATCCAAACAATGCATTTTGGTTTTCCCCGGAGCTCTACAGAGCTGGTTTTACCCACACTTGATTGAACAGTTGGTGGAAATACCTGAGGAGTTTTCCTAAATGGTGCAGTTTAATATATTTGTTAAAATTTGGGAACTGAGGTTTGTCTTGTCTTGTGAAATAAAGATGAAGGGAATTACTGTGCTCTTGGATTCCTGTTTCATTCCAGACTCTGATATGGCCACCCGGACTAACAGCTCTGTGTGTGATGCTGCTGCTTTGGAGACAGAGAATGAGCTTGTGTTATCAGGTACTACAGCAAGAGCAGACAGAGAAGGCAGCAGAAGATAGCAGAGAGGGGTTGTAGAATTTAACTAGAAAATATAATATATTGCTGTATATGTTCACTATGATATAGGTATTGTAAAGTCCAAAGGGTTTCTCATAAGTAGGAAGTCTGATACAGGTTTTGAGAAAGATGTTAAAAATTTAAGCCTCCTGCCTTTATGTTTTATACTTTCCCAGTCTAGACTGGAAAATGAAAGTGTTAAAGTTTTCTGTGAAACTTGTTCTTTCAGACTTACTGAACTGAAGGGATGCAGAAAATATTATTTGGCTGAGAAAAAATTTCACATAAACCCAGGAATGAAATCCTTAGCCTGGGTACCAAGGCATCTTTACTGCTACTGACAGTATGAATGTAAATGTGATGTTTAGAGAAACTCAGAATGAAACTGTAATCACAGGTGTTTTTTCCATACATGATGACAATGTGAAGTTCTCTTAGCTCCTTTGTTATTCCAGGGTTTGCTCCTGGTTATAATAAGTTATAATAAGTTAATAGGTCCAAAATAATTTGTAGTAAGTTGCTAGAGTTCATTTGGTCTTCCAGCACCATACTCCTAAGAGAAACTGGGCAGTGGAGCCTGTTGAGAGTACCTTTATTTATCTTTAATGAATTGTAATCTTTGCTGAGGAGTCTTGGTGAATGTCTGAGCACAAGATTTATTATGTGCAAAATCCTAAAAGAAAGTGAATTGCTGATTTTGCTTATGGAATTTGAAACAAGGGTAAACTAAACTAATGTTAAAAACTAGAAATGCCTATTTGCTTAGAAAAGCCCCTATACAATTAGGGGTATTTTAAAGTCTAGACTTAAAAATGAGAGAAAAAAAAATGCGCTTAATACAGTGGGTGAAATTCTCTTGCATTTACCTGCCAAGGCATGAGTGCAGCCCTCAGGGTTCTTCATTTATCTTGCTGGGGCTGATGAGATCATTAAAACCTGCAGTTATGCAAGGAATGCAGCTTCTACCTCCATCCCCAAGTCTTAGTTGTGATGCCAGCTGTTTCAAGAGAAACTGCAGGTTGAAGTTATGACTTGAAGGGTGACAGGAATTATAAGTTACCTTTTTTGGGAGGTTGTGTATACATCTGGGAAAATGCCTAGAGAGCTTGTATTACTTGATCATTTATAAAACACATGGTAAAATATTTTTTCTAGCTTCTGATAGAAAATTCAAAGCTATAGTGCATTTCCAGCATGTCAGTAGGTGCTTCAGCTCTTCAGTAGCAGTCATCAGCATGCCTTTATGTTTCCTTTTTTTTCATTATTGTGTGGTTGTTCCACTGCATGTAAGGTTAAGTAACACAATGTCTCACAATGTTGGAACTGGGGATGAGATCTGCTGATGGCATTTGATAAATAAGAAAGTGTTTACAAAGAAACTTGTAAGAGATCAGTGAACAGTGTCCATTTCTTTCAATATTGGACCCTTATATAAGGGGATAAATTTGGAAACAGATTGAAATAGCTGTGGTTGTTTCAGAGGGAGCTCAGGAGATATAAATCATTGCACACATGTCCAAAGGTCACAGACAGGTGACAGAAAGGAGTTATTTAATGTGGTCTGTGGGAGCATAAATTAGGAGAAATGAAGTTAAATGACTGAAATAGGTATTAAGCTTGTCAAGAAAACTTTTAACACTGAGGGATGTAAAAGCTTCTCAAAGGATCATAAGGAAATTTCTGTTTTGGATTAATAAATTATTTTGGATTAATTAAACTAGTTTGATTAAGGAACTGCAAGCATTCTCCGAGGCATCATACTCCACTGTCAGGATATTGTGTTGCATGACAGAGTAGAGAGAACCCTATAATTTCTGGGAGATGGGATTTTCATCTAGTTTTTGGATGGTGGGAATAGTCTGGCAGTGCTGTTTTGTGCAGTGCAGCTTGGTGTAGGCATTGCCTACAGGAGTCAGTGCGGGTGGACAATTCTGTTATTAAAAGCAGCCTTTGCTTCATGTTAACCCTACAAAATGGTTACAGCTGTTTTACTGTGAAAGGCAGAATTTTATATATAAATAAACATAATTTATTCCAGATCACAGTTAAGCTTTTTGTGGGATTGATTGTTTGTTTGTTTGTGTCTCAGATTCCACAAAGGATCTTTTCTACCTGATGGACAAGAGCCGGATACGAATTGAGCAGAACTATTCCCTCTCTTACCAGCAGTTCTGGGTCTTCAGGCAGAAGTACTCAGCTGAGAAAGCTCTGCTTTGGTGTCTCACAAGTAAGACATCTTGGAGACTGTTACTCTGTAGGGAATGATAATGAATTAAAATCTTTTAATAGGTATTATATTAATGATGAGTAGAAACTTTGGACTTGGAGATTTTTTGTAGGAAATTCCTAAAATTTTCATGGAAATTGCCTATGGGGCCATCTGTTTCTTCCTTACAGTCTTTGTCTGCCCTGGCAGAAAGGGTACCCATCATTCATTATCAGGGTACCCCTGTTATGTGCCAGAGAAGTCAAAGATGCAGCTTAGGCAATGCTCTGATGTTTTTGAAGTTACTCCTCCAAAGAGATAGATGGCATAGTGGTAAAAGAAGGTAAGATGCAGATATTTGGATTTTGGATTTTAATGATGAAGTCTATTTTAATGCAATAAATGGAGAAATGTTTCTAGTTCTACCAGGAAGTCAGAACTAAGAGTATTAAACAGTGCACAAACATCCCTGTAAGAGGTCAGCAGAGCTATGCCTGTTTAAAATTAAGCATTGAAATATATGTTTGCAGGAGCCATTGCCATGGTAGTTAAGAAATGGGTTTGACAGCTTTGGTTCTTTTCTGAAGGTGCACTCTTACCCTCGGGCAAATTTCAGAGCAAATTGCTACCAGCAAATATCTTGAACAGTTGATTGTAGAAAAATCATGTTAAATTTTTTGTGATGCATGAATGCGTCAGAAATATTTGTTGTAAATATTTCCTAAGACATGGTAGACTTTATTGTCCTTTTTATTTGTTAGAGATCCACAACTGATGCAGAGTTCTTTTATGATTATGAAATTTGTATGTCAAATTTACTAGAAAGAAAGAAATCTTTATGAATTCAATTATTAGAGAGACACCAATGCTCTGGAGTAATGCTTGTCATAGCTGGGGAATTTATCTTCCCAGTTAGCTGTGCTGTGCTCTCTTCTGTGCTCTCCAGGTAAACGTGCTCTTCACTGCCACCTAGAACCAGAATATGTCCCTCTTTCTCTTGCACTTTTAACTAATTTAATTAATTAATTTGCACAATTAATTGGATAATATTGAAAGCCTCACTTTTAGTTGTTTGCTGATGGATATCTTTAAGTGTGCTGGAAACACAAACAGAGAGGAAAAGGAATCCCCATGTGTGTAACTGTCCATGGCTTTGCTTCCTAGGCTGTGCCCAAGAGGAGGAGTTTTGTCGAATGGCAGATCTGCAGAATGCCACAGACAAATACTTTGTGTGTACCCTCTATCCAGAGACACAGATCTGTGACAGCAGCCTCGACCAAATACCAGGAAACTGTACCACTGTGCTGCCCTGGCAACCACAGGCACTGTACCATAAAATAGGCAAGTTTGGGTATTTGGATGCATAATGTCTGCTGTAGCCCTGGCAGAGCAAGTCTGCATGTATGAATGAGTCCTGGATGGGATTGTTCAGGGGCAGGTCAGGCTGTTTGGGGTATGGTTTTTAATTTTCAGTTCAGAATGGGGAGATATTAACCACTAATTTCGCTCTCTCCATCTCAGTTATTCCCAATCCAAAAGAAGCCAAGGGCAGCTCAAATAATTTGTATACCAGTTCTTAGACATTTTTATAATATGGGTGAAATAGGAGTGTCATTGGAATGTCACAATCTGCCATTAAAATTTCTATGATAGTTAAATAATGCAAAAATTTAAAACACTGAGTGTAATTTTTAATTTTTGAAATTATTTTTTAGCAATTGCAGAGCTACAGACATGGATTGTAACCCTTGCTGTTTGAATACGCGGGAAGTTTGATGTTTTTCTCATAGGGCACATGTAAGGAAGGTGGACAAACAAGCCTGTTATCACTGTACAGGAACATGTAATCTTCCTGTGAAAAATGGAAAGGCCCACTGAACTAAGCTCTTCTATCAGATCTCTTTGGGAAGCCCAAAGGCAGCATGGCTTGAATAATGTATGAACAAACTGGAGTCTTCATTCTAGAGCTGTAGCCCAGTTTAAGATCTTGTGAGAGAAGTAGCATCAACACAGATCTCAGAAATAAAAAGCCTGGCTTGAGGTTCTTCCTTGCCTTGTACTTCACTCAGTTTTGAGAGCCTTCACTTGTTGGATTTTTATTCACCTTCAGGCTTAACAATCAAATTTTTGCTTTATGATAACATAAAACTGTCTTTTAATCAACCAGATCCCAGCATAGAAATGTAAATGGCACCATTGCCATTTGATTGCTTGACCAGTATAAGTATGCAACAAAGTTACACTGACTTTTATGATTTCATTTTTCTTTTTCCTTCCAGTCACTCTTAAGAGTTCTGTGAAGAGCTTCTACACACGTGTACCATTCCAGAAAGTAACAGAAATCTCAGTGAGGAATAAGACTGACATGAGCAGAAAAGCTGTTTCAGATGGGTAGGACATGAGACATGACTGTTCCTTTCTTCTTCCTGGAATTTTAACTGTGTTTTGAAGTCCAAGGCCTTGTTATGCAGATAAAGGAGATCAGAAGTACTATTCCAAGAACTGCGTTATTTGAGAATATTTAATGTAGAAAAAATAGCATATGGTTTAAATGAGATTTATAATTGAGTTATAAATAATAATGTCTGTAATTATTAATTATGGATATGAAAATTGTTACTTATAATGCTACTAAATTACTAGTTGACCAGTTAAATCTCTTAACAATGATATACCAAATTAATGTAAGCTGATATTTCTAGGGCAATTATCAAGAATAATCTAAACTATTAGATGTAGTCTGGTAGATGTGTACTGATCAAACATAATTTTATCTACATATGGAAAATATATGGAAGTATCTATGAAGCACCATGGTGGTTCCTCAGCCTTATTGTGAAAGGCACCTCTAGAGGTTCTCAGTGTCTCCCCTATAAAATATCCTCTCTTCTTTTTAATGATAATAAGGGTAATCTTTTTCCTTTCCTAGGTTTTTTGAGTGTGAGCGTTGGTGTGACGCTGACCCCTGTTGCACAGGCTTTGGCTTTTTTAATGACTCCCAGCTAACAGGTATTTTCCTCCTGTTTTTGTTTTTAAAAACAGTCTTTCTTCACTATCTGAATTTTACCATCCTTTTGCTCTGCACACCTGGAAGGAGTGCTTGCTCAGAGTCCTGATCTTTACTCAGTGGAAATGCTTTGTGCCCTTGGATTATAAAGGATTATAATGTTGGTGCCTACCTGTTGCCCTGAGTTTTGCAGTTCTGGATATTTTCATTCTTTTGTAACTGGCTCTCACACCTTCTCTGTAAGCACAGCCATGTTATTGTAATGATAACTTATTATTGACATTCCTTTCTCCTGGGCACAGAAGTTTGATGGACATTTCCTTTGACCAGTGTGATTGAGGGGCAGTGAAGCTGCTGCTCCAATCCACTGTGATTTCTGAGACACAGATACAATAAAGATGGGTGGGCTCTGCCCAGCAGTTGTTCCTTTGCTCTCAGCAGGTGTCCATCTCCTCCTTTCCTGTCGTTACTGTGACCCTACCTTCCCTCACACATACTTCATTGGGATTTTTCAACACTAGTTTTGATAGCTTGGCTCATTTTAGGTATTTTCTTCCTTTGATTTCTAAGTCAGTTGAATTTCATTTAACACTCAGTGGAACCACGCTGTGTTCTGTTTCTTCACAACACTGTCTAGAAGCAGAAAATTTTCCTTATCTTTTCTATAATCATGTTTTCCTTGGCAGGTGGAAGGATTATGTGCGTGACTCTGAACAGCCTTGGAATCCAGACGTGTGCTGAGGAAACAAGAAGTGCTTGGCACATTTCAAATTGCAGTTCACCAGATGCTGAAGTCAAAATACACCCGTTTGGCTGGTATGAAAAGCCTGGTAAGTGATGCAAGACACATGACCTTTCTAACTGGTTTCTGCACATTGATGTTTATTATTTAGCTTCAGTGTATAAAATTTCCAGTTTCCAGATGAAGGACCTGTTTGCAAGGATCACAAATAAACAAGGCAAACATGTATGTGCAAGAGAAAGAAAGTAAGGTGAAATTTAATACCCATTTTAATAGAAAAGGAATAGCCATACCTCAAAGATGTATAATTTAATTTCTTAGATTGTATGGGAGACTTGTGGCCAATGTTGGAATTAAAATATATTTTGCCTTGGTCAGGAAATCATTCTTTGCTTCTCACTCCTGGGTTTATGGTTTTACCATCCATTTGGATGCATAACCTCAAAAGGTTTGGTTTTGCTACAGAATTTAAAATTCAGTTTTGGCTGTTTTGGTACAGAAAGGGCCAAGACTAAATTCCAAGGTAGTCCTGTGTTTTTCTAGCAGTAAGGAACCATCACGTGTTTAAACAGAAGAGCATTTATGAGATGTTGGGTTTTTTCTTCAGGAAGAGTCAAAACTACTCCTAGTAAAGTGGATTTTATTTTCTGCAGACAAACATAAGCTTCATTGCTCCATTGAAAACTTCCAATGGGTTTGCCATTTGTCACGTGCCCTTTGGGCAGGCCTAGTTCTGTTTTGTTAAGCTTTGGTTTCATATAACTGAAATAATAAGGAAAACAATTGCCAAAGCAATTTGTCCCCCTTTATGGGAGCACAGCCTGTTACTTGGTCACGTAGAAACAACCTTGTTAAATTCCAGCACAGAGGGGCCCCATGGGGACAGATCTGATGATGTTGACAGAATCAGGGAAAAAAATTGAATAAGTACTTTTTCCTGCTTTTACACTTCCTTGGTTCTTGCAGAGTAGAGCAAGGCTGATAGCTGAGAGGAGGGGGGTGTACAAAGCATGGATATATTGTCCAGGGCATGTGATAGAAAGATAGTCCTGTTAAAGCTGTGTAGAGATTGCTCAGAAATTGTGGCAATACACTGTATTTTACAGTGTTGATAAAGAAAACCTTCATTCACACTGTATCTGAAATATGAACTCAGTCTTGAGCTTTTCAAGTCTTGCGCTGGCCCTTTGCCCACAGGACCATCCATGTCCTTATTTTAGGATAAAGGCTGGGACAGCCCTTACCAAAGGGGGGAGACAGCCTGGAGTTGGGAAGCCTTGTGGAGGCTGGGCAGAGCTGGGCTGAGGGTTGAGCACTGACTGGAAGGGAACAACAGCCCTGCTAAAGCAGTGGCAGCATCCTGGTGGCAGGGGAGTGGAGAGGCAGGCAGGGCTGCAGGTGAGGAGCAGAAGAAAGGTGAACAGGAGATAGCAAGGTGTAGATACACTGCAGTTTCTTGGAAGTGAAGAAATGCCTCTTGTTGGCAAAGAGCTGACTAAAAATAAAGGCTGTTTCTCACTTGATGGGCAGAGGGATGCCGAGGAGCCTGGGGTGTATGCAAAGTGGGGAGTGTTAGCAGAGACAGTGACATTTCCTTATGCATCAAGGCAGCTTCAGATGTGTTTCCACTGTAACACAGCAAGGCACAGATGTTTATGCAAATGGAGATATTTACAGACAAAAATTTGTATCAGTGGTGTGTTGAATGTCTGGGAACCAGGAAAACAAAAAGGCTGAAAAGGAAAATGAGTGAAATCAGAAGGAGAAATTTATGGTAGCAGTGGGACGTTAGTGTGATGCAGGGTCTTCAGCTTTATTCCACAGTCTTGTCTGAGGAAGATTCCTGTGTCTTCCCATCTCATAACAGGCTGAGTTGATGTGTGACCTGTTGGCCACACAGGTCCACTGGTGAGCAGTTTGACTTTGTTTGTCCAGTCAAGGCTGCAGCTCAGCCAGCAAGGAGCATTTCAGAGAGTTATGGGCAGCCCCAGTTCTCCACTGCCCTGAACAGACAAACTGCTGAGATCTTAGAAATACCTATTCAGTGCAGGCATGGGAAACACAAAGTGGCAGAAGTTAACAGAAATCAGATGTGTCTTCAGCTTCTGTAGGGATGGTCACTCATTATGTCTTAGTAGAGAATTTATGACTGATTTGATTATCCAGTGTTTTACAAAATATGAATGCACAAGGGAAATGTAATTTTTATTGTTTGCAATTACAAAACGTTTATGGGAAATGTTAGCAAACGAGAAGTTTTGTGTATGGAAATGATGAATTCTTGTTTGAACTTTAATTTGGAAAGTGTCATGATGGAAATTGCCTTGTTTCTTATTCGTATTTTTGAGAAATTCCAGTTTTCTGGAGGCAGAGAGAATCTCATATATCTCCTGATGCAGAAACTCAAGTACAGAGAGAGGCATGGAAAAAACCACAGATCTACTGAAATGAGTTGTTCATAACTGCATCTCAAAAAGTGTTTGTAGGAATATTTATAAATACAGAAATTTCGGGAAGTCAAGTTCCCTGTACAAGCTCGAAACGGTTAGAGAGCAAAGCAGCCTCTCATCCTTACTCTTGGTGTTTGTGGGGAGAAGATGCAACATCCAGATTCCAGAAGTAATGTTGGAAATATAGACTGATTAAATTTTAAACCTCTAAATAGAATTGTTTACAAATGTGGGGTTTTTCTTCTGCTTTTAGCTGACTTGAAGAGCACCATGCCTAACCTGTGTCCACCTGTTAGTTTGCCTCTCAGACCAGAAAGTGGTAAGTCTATTTATAAATTAAGAAAAAAAAAATTAGAAAAAAAAGGAAACATCCTCTTTTTATGTTTTGCAGAAAGATCACACTATAATGAAAACTTTGTATTCCTGATGAGGTTGCTCATTTAGGTGTTTGCTCATTTTTATGATGTGTATAATTTAAATGGAAGAATTTTCATATCCACAGTGCTGACCTGCTATCTCACACTGACTGCCACGTGAGATCACTGAGGCAAAATGTTTGGCAGGATTGACGAAGACATTTATTTATAATTGTGGATGTCACATCACTTTCAATGGATATTGTGAATCCCATGGTGCTTGCACGCATTATTTTAAAAGTGGGTGGATCCTCTTAGTAAATGAAACTTAACTACTGTCTTTAAGGGCTTTGTGTCTATTGCCCCCTAACAATATATGCAAATTGTCAAAAGCTGTAGGCTTCCCTGGTGTGTCCTTTCCAGAAATACACGGCATAGCTGCAGAATGCTGTGTGGAACGGACAGGAAGCAGGTGAACTGGTTGTTAGAAAATTCCATTTAACCCTCCAGTCAGACTGAAATTGAGAAGTAATTTCCAGATCTGCCCTTGCTTTTCTGTTTGATCTGAACAATTATTTAATCTGTTTGTATCTGTCTTTCCTTAAACCATATGCAACTGAGCATGCAGGAGATTGTTGATATTTGCAAAGAATTTTCAATATTGAGTTCAGAATTCATTATGATTGTATCCATGGCCACCAGTTATGATCATGTTCAGACTATTTATTAGTAGAATTTGTGCTTTGTAAATGATAATTTTAATGTAATAGAAGGAAAACTCCTATCTCCATAGGCAAGCAGAAATAATTTTTGTGTGAAATGTTTTGAGGAGCTGGTAGGGTAGGCCTGGTATGTAGGTTGGGCAATATAACTTCTTTCCCATGGGAGTGGAAAGCAACTTCACTAAAGCTTTCTTCCTCCTAGAGTGAAGCTTAGTAGTAAATTTTTCATTTTCCTTTTATCTTTTTCTTGCTTGTTTAAATCTAGGAAAACAGTGACCTAAGCAGCACTTAATGAAATTAAGAAGTTAGGTCTTTCTGTCGTTTGCTTTCAACCCTAAAGCCCAGAACATGACCTCAGCAAGTGAGGTGCTCATCTCACCCTTAGTAACAACCCTGATCTGTAACACCCATTTCCAGGTAATCTTTCCAAATGCAGAGCAACTGGGGATGTCTCTGGTTTGCAGAGGTCTGGTTAAGGAGCTCAGGCAGGCAGAGCCTCCCACAAGATGCAAGATTCTGGATTAGAGTGGTTGTCCTGGGGACTGAACGAGGTCAGGAGAAGTCACTGAATTGCAAAGAGCCTGGAAGTCAAATCCTGGACATTTTGGATTTCTGATACCAGTGGGTGCAGCAACACATTCAAAATGCAACTGGGCACCATCTGTCCTTCTTATGTTCTGCCTCATTTCGATAGTAAAATTACCAGCCTGGTTATTTAGGCCTGATTGTTGCCTGTGCTGTGTTGTCAGAGGTTTAGGAATATTTTCAAAAACATTGTTTCCAAGCTCTTTATGGTTATATACGTTATATTAATATGTGCTATGGCAGATTGATTGGTTTAGAGTTGGGCATTACAGAAGGGCTAGCATTTACAGAATTTTGTACAACGTGGTAATGCTTGTACATGGGAAAAAAAGTTACTGTAGCTGGTCTGTGGTAGCCAGATGGTGAGTGTGAGAAAATGTCACTATTTAAAGGACACTGCTGTGAGTATATACGTGTGTGTGTGCATGTAAGCATAGATAGATATATATATATATATATATATATATATATATATATATATATGTATATGGACATATAAAAAATATAACTTTTTCTATCAAAAGATCAGAAAGATACTTCAATTTGCATACTTTGGCAGAAGGTTCTATGAAGTGACATTTGTTATGTCCAGTCTAGGGCCTGAGTTAACTGGAGCACTATTAAGGCCTACATTTCATTGACAGTTAATGCATTTCCTAATTAGCCAGTTTGCAATGCTCAGGACACAGTGCCCAGCACTTTGCTTTCTCTCATTGCAGTGAGGATGCTGCTCCATTCAAAATCTGTGGTGTTTGCAGCCCCAACATGTTGTGAAGGAACCCAGAGGAGCAGACTTATTTTCAGCCTGGTGGGAAGTAGATGCCTTGCCTGTTTTACTCATTGTTCTTCTCAATAGAGAGGTTAGAGGCATTTTAGAACCATAAAACAACCAAAAAAGTCTCAACAAGAAATCTTTCTGCAAGTACATGCATAGCTAAAGGAAGGGTAGGAAAAATGTGGGGCTGCTGCTGAATGGGACAGGAGACCTGATGGCAAAGGATATGGAAAAGGACAAGGTGTCTTCTTCCCCTCTGTCTTTTCTGGCAAGTCCAGACTTCAGGATCTTCAGACCATGGAGAAGACTGCAGCAAGGAAGATTTATCCTCAGTGGGGGAGGATCAGGTCTGGGAACAAGCTGGACATCCAAATGCATGAGTGCAGGGGGAGCTGGTTAATGTCATTCTGAGGCTGCTTTCAATTACCTTTGAAGTGCTCTGGTGATGGGGAAGGTATTTGTTTTCCTTCTATTCCTCAGTCGTGGCTTTTGAGGAAGTTCATTAGCAGTAATCATCACAAAATCTCTGGAGAATCTGCAGTGACAAAAGAAAGTTTCAAGACCGACTTCTTTTCATGCCTTGTCCTAGAGCTGCCTGCAGCCACGAAGGAGATGCAGAAAGACCCTTCCCCTGTGTGTATTGGAAGACACAGCAAGAGGGGAGGCTCGAGGTTTTTCCTGTTCTTTGCCTTGTATCAGATTGTTCACCACTGCAGCCCTATGATCTCTCTCAAAGGCCTGAGGCTCCAGTGGGCTTTTCCTAGGTCACTGCCCCTACAGACAGCACTGCTCTGTGTTTCTGACACTCACTGGATACCCCATTGGCCTGTGAAAAAGGGGAATTAAGTGCTCTGTAATGCCTGCAGGTCAGTACTCTCTAGCAGGATGGAGGTGAATTGCACCCTGTCTTTTACCTGAATTCTTGTTGATTAGTTGTTTCTTCAACAAATTTTGCATACTTGTATTCTTGCAAAAGCCTCTCTGCTAGAAGGTTAAAGTCTCCAAGTCATCCTCCTCACTAGGCTGTAGTGTGTTTAACTGAATGTGTGATTTTCATCTTTAACTGCATGAATACTTCCCATTTACCTCTGTGCATCTACTGCATGGAGCAGACCGTGCTCCTGTGGGTCTGTTGTCATTTCCACATAGTTTCTGTGATCTGAGAAATGATGCTACAAAATTCGATAGCCTGAGCAGACTGGGAAAGTCTGACTTGGTACATTTGGAGCATTTTTGTCCCTGAATGTGCTGTCATGACACTGAGTGTGGAACCATCTGTGGTGAGTTTCAGGTATGATCTGGGACCTTTGGCAATGGGAGGACAGCTGTTATTTTAAGACTGCCCATACTGAAAACGCTCATATTTCATCCTGTAGTCTTGGTTTACGTATGCTGGTATTTAAATAACAACTCTGCTGAGTTGTGTGATCACAGAGGAATGTTGTGTAGAAGAGAAAACAGCCAGGTCTCATAATTAGGTTTGAGATGGAACTTTCTGCAGCCAGCTGTAAGATAAGGGAGATAAGAAAAAGGTTTTGTTTTTTTTTTAAATTATATATTATTTAATGTTATTTTCCAAATGTGTAATCCTGTTATTCAGACAGTTTATGCCACAGGGGTTTGAGCTATGGAAATTTTTACATCTTTACAAATAGGTCTGAAAGAAGCAGAACAATCCATGAGACAAATTACCTGAATTTATAGAAGGAATAATTGTGCTTAAGACAGAGTAGAGAGCCTCAAAATACTCCTGTGCATGTGGGAGAAGGGACTCTGATGAGTGACTTTTGACTTTGTGATGAGATTTATTAATTGTATACAGTAATTATCCAAACTTTAATGAGCATTTGTGTCTTCAGTTCTAACTAGACCACATCTATCCTAGATTTGTCAACTGCTAGAAGAGAGTGGCCCTTAAAGGGTGGTCTCTGCATGGCCCTGTGGATTGCACACAGATCATATGGGCTCTATTCCCACTCTGTGCAAATTAAGTAATTAATTGAGAAACCACCGAGGCATATGGCTGTAATGATGTGTTAGGCCCTTCCTGTTTCTGCCTCCTGTGATCCTCTAATGATTTGTGATTGTTCAATCCCTGAGGCAGGGCTGAGCAGTGGCTTTGGGATATTCCAGCACAGGAATAGATTTTCCCTCGGGCTGTGTCTATACACGGGGTATTTCCATTCTCAGGTGAGAGGCTGATGCTGGTACCAGTGCTGATGGAGCTGACTTTGGTGATTAATAGTAGCATTTGTCTTCCTGTGTTCCCACAATGCTGAGTATTTGTCAGAGAGATCTTTAGTATGAAACAAAGACAGCCTTTTTTAATCCATGGTTGGGAACTTGCTCCCACACAGCAAATTGGACTTCTGGTGTGGAATTATTCTATCTTTGGCCTTAAGTTTGATTTTTATTGTTGGTAAATATGAGGATTCTAGCCTTTTGAAAACAGTTTTTTTTTAAACCTGGACAAACATCTAGTACATTACTATATCATTTACTATAATTGCCTGTCCTAAAAGAGGCAGAAAGCTTGCATTTAGCAGGAACATAGCAAGATTGCTCCCTGCTAAAGGCCATAAATACACAGTTGTTATTTTTGAGACTTGTCTGAGGTGTGATTACAGTTATTATGCAGCAGTTTAAAGAAATCACTCATTTTGTACTATACAAATCTCAGTGGATGGATGAAAATGAGAAGCAGTAATGTTTTAGGAAGAATTTATTTCCTGCAGATCCACTCCAAGTTGATGATTTGCAGGTTTTGAAGATTATTGATACACAGACAGGTTAGCAGTCTTTGTTGGAAAAAACACTGGGAACATAAAGCACTGAGTTCAGTCTGTAAGAATGTTTTGAGCTTGAGTCAGTGTTATTAAGTATGGCTCACAAATTTCTGAACTAAGGTCAGAATTTGTCTTTCAAACATAAATCAGGCATGCTGAGTGCAGAGATCTGATTTATGTACCTCCTTCCCCTTATATTAACCTCCCCAATGTCACAATTTTTCTTTTAAATTTAACTTGTTATTTTACTGTATCTCTGTTTCCTTATATTAAGTGTTAAATTTTCCAGCAAACTCAGAACCAATGCCCCTTTTCTTCTACTGAAGTCAGTGATTAAACTTCTGTTGACTTTATGACAAGGATTTTATAATCTCATTGCCTGTGAAAGTGGGAGGCTGAACTCTGTGTCTCCAGGAAATTTATTCTAGTCTTGTGATCTTGTGACTGGAGTGGGAACAGAGTAAGGCCAGCGTGAGTCTTTTTGCAAATCAAGTCTTAAACCTTGCCTACCCAAACAAGAACATCTGGAAGAGAGAGGCTCTCTGTATGGGACATCTATAATTTTGCTATAAGAGTTACAGGGAGGGCTGTAATTACCCAATGAAAGCTTTGTCAAAATGTGGCTTGGAAGGTCAAAGTTTAACCTGTGTATAAAGCAGAAATGTCTTGCAGGCCATCAGGTGCACTGTGTGTTTCCAGTAGCACAGGCTCAGTTTGGAGCTCTGCCTCATGAGAGCAGTTTCTATATGAGGCAAGTTCAGATCAGCCATGGAAAATTGTGTTTTGCTCATGGAATCAAGTGGATGTGCATGGCTGTGGGCATTGCTGGATCTGCTGCCAGAAGAAGGGAAGAAGCAGCTTATATCCAGAATCTCTTCTGCAGCTTACTGCTGGCTGGCAAACTCCACAATGGTGCCATGCATGGCTCTGGGTTAAAGAGCTTTGCTCTGCTGTTAAAATAAGCATTAGTGTTTCTGCATCTCGCTGCATCTGGAGGTAGCTGGGCATAAAAAGGGAAAATAAAAAGTGGGAGTCTCAGCATATAAATCTGATCTGAGATAATGAATGCTTCATCCAGGATTGAGAGTGAATAAACTCCACCTTAAACCCCAACCAATCCTAAAGAACAACCCCATGTGGGAGGTTACAAGGGTCACTTCTGTGAGATTTGGGGCAGTGAATAATCAGTTTAGGTATGGATGTATGATCTGTGGATATTGCATCTTGACTGGTCACTCTTCCATGCCTAGCATGGGCTGCAAGGTGCCACTGTGTCTCATATGTATATAAAATATATGCTACTGACTTCACTCTATCCCATGTAAAGGCATAAAATAAATATCTTCTAATGTAGAAGTAGAAAGTTTAGCTTGTGAAATAGGTACAGGAGGCCAAATTCAAGTGTCAGAGGTGTAAATCCAAGAAGGTTATTTTGGTTTTGTAGATTTGTTTTGAATTTCTTTCCTGAGAGAGCAAGGACCCCTCTGAATGTTTGACCTGTGGGAAATGTGGGCACGTGAGCCTTGCCTGAGGTCACTCAGACAATCAGGGATGCTATGGGAAGGGAGTATGGGGAAGTATCTTCCAAAACCACTGATGCACCCAGACTTTCTGCATCACAGTGGAATCCAGACAAAGCTCTCTTTTGAGAGAACCATACCTGGTAATTTGAAGCTTTGTGTTTGAAGCTAGAGAGATTTTGCTTGTTCCAATAGAAGGACCTCAGCTGCTGGTACTGTGTACAGCGCAGGATGGCAACATTGCTCTTAGGTAAAAAACAAAGTTTGAATCATATGGATAAAAGAAATCTCTTCTTGTTCATGTTTTCAGAAAAAAAAACCTCAAAACCTGAAAACATACATTGATAAGATTCAGTCTGGATAAGAAACACCTGGGAGATCTAGTAGTGCAGGCAGAAAATTTGTGGAGGAGATGTGATAGTTAATTCTCCATCACTTAGTGTTGATTTATATTTTTAAGTATCATTCTAAACAAATGCCACAAACTGTCACCCTAGATGTAGAGGCTGGAACTTTCTAACACAGGTCATGCAGCAGCTCATACGAAATGTTTTTAAAAAGAGAAACCATTGACAGTATGAAAAATACTAATTTCCACATGACTAAGATCACTCTGTTCCTCTAAAATAATTGAATAATCAGTCCTCAAGGGGAAGAAAAAAAATCAGTGCAGCGGGTCTGTTGACAACTTAAGTTGTGACTGCAAGGTCATTGCTCCCTGACTAATTCAGACCCCCTCTGAATATAGCTCTGGTGATGACTTTCCTTGTCTGTGTCATCAAGTAAGCTTGTGTAACAGTGCAACACCAAATTAACCTTTATTTCTACTTAGCTAGAGGGTTTCAACCTCTCTCTTGTATAGGAGAGTTGCTCATAAGTTTAACAGGAATAGAATGATTTTGAAGTGGTTGTAAAGGACCCACTAGACTCAGTCCTGCATGCTTGCCTCTAGTTCAGAATTCTTGAGCTGGGGCTGGGGTGTTTGGGGAGTTCTGTGGAGTACAGTAGGTCAGTTCATCTCTCCATCAGACGTTTTCTTCAGCAGGGGTGATGGCAAAGGAGGCACTGAGGCAGCAGCCTTGGCAATGGTGGTAGCACATCAGCTTTCTTCATCTTATCCTTTGGGAGATAACGTGCTTGAGGTTTACACTTCCTAGAGAAGGATTGACTCGCAAAAGCAAAGACTTTTAGCATCATTGTAGAGCCCTGAATTGGGGCAGTTACCCTGTGTTGTCATGAACTATAAAATGCTTAGGAAATCTAATTTAGTCACTGCTATTTTCTGCCTATTTGCTCAAGGAAGGATGCAACCAGCCTGGTCTGTGGTGTGTTTTGGGTCTGGGGTTCTCATCAGCTGAACAAGTATGTCAACACCAGGATTTTCAAGCTGATAGTGTGGAACCCAGACCTCAGCCTCAGGCCTGCTGTTCAGTGGTATGGTCAAACTGTCTTTCCATGAGAGGGGTAGGAAGGAAATCTTGGCCATCTTTGCCAGTCACTGATGTCTCAGTGGAATAAAAGAAATGTTTAATGAAATGGGAGGTCCCGACTTTTGCATCTGTGTGGGTCAGTGTACTCAGGGCAAGCCCTGCTCGCTGGGAGTAGCAATGGAACAGCTGATTCAGCTCTGTCCTCACCCTGCAATTACATGAAGAGGGTGACACCAACCTGCTGTTTAGGACTCAGTGGCCACGCAGGGCCTTTTGCTTTTAGAGTGTACTGAACTGATGAAAGGAACTAAAATAATTAAAGGCCCATTCTGTCCCAAACCTTCTTTTTTGTCTTCTGCGTGCAAAATTGAGAGTCTGCAGATATTTTTATCTGATTTTGTCTGAGAAAAGAATGTTTGTGGCATTTTATTTAAATATATTGTGAGACAGAACGACAATTCTTGAGGAATGGCAGAGTTAGTACATCTGTGTATATGCATGCTCACACATGTACATGCATATAAAATGTGTATGTGGGAATGTACATGTGTATATATGTAATACACATGGTTATATTTACACATATGTATGTATTTGTGTATATATTCATATGAAGTAGAATGAAATCTTAATTATGTAGAAGCTACATGACATTTAAACTGTTTGTAGAATTGAATATAATTCTGTCCAGCAAATCAAATTAAAATGATCAAATTAACCTCCATTTGCTTTCCAAGAAGTTAGTGGCTGTACATCTTCAGGAACTTGTGTACAAGCATGAGAATCCATGCCCTTGAACGTAATTAGGCCTGTTCAGAAATCTTTTATTTGTATCAGCTGGATTTACGTGCAAACTTGGATGAAGGTGCTCCAGATTTGCCTGTTTCTTAACCAAATACCTTTGCAAACCAAATAATATTTGACCTCTGAAAGTGGGACTGGACCTCAAGTCAATCAGAGGCCTTTGAATATTTAATTTGGTTGATGCAAAGGAAGATGAAACTCATTTTTTGGGGCACTCCCCAATGCTTTTAACTCTGTATTAGTTTCCTCTGAACTTTTTACTGCTTCTTCTAGTCATATTATTTGTTACGGTTCATTTTACAGAGTATTTGGATGCCTGGCAACCCTTAAATGTGTCATCTGTTCTCATGGATTCATCCATCTCAAACTTTGAAGTTGTGCATGTTAGCAGAGATATATCCAATTACTTCTCCACTGCCAGAGATTTTTGCCTATCTGGTAAGAAATGGTCATTGACATCTTTACAGAAAATACTGACTGCTGACTCTGAAAACCAAGAACAGCTCTCCCACTTCTGACATACATACACTGATTTTATTTGTTTTTAAAGACTACCCCAGTGTTTTTTAATCTGACAGAAGGGGCCTGAAATAGTTTAGCTAATGAAAGATACAACAGATATAAAATGCCATACAGTGATTGTGTAATTTTGACAACTCTTGGACACAGAGATCTCTTGCTTCTCCAGGCATTGTACACTTGGATAATATTGTAGCAAATAATGTAAGGAATGATGTCTTGTTTTTCTAAAGAACAGTAAAGGGAAGCTCACTGAGTGGGACAGATGAGAAAGCCACCTTCCATTACCTACAGCAGCCTGTGGCAGTGGGGTGTGAGGGAGAGCTGGGATGAAGCAGGGGCTGAGCTGTAGTAACAGCAGAGGGAACTGCTTTAATCCACAGCCTGACTGGACAGCAAAGAGTCCTTTAACTTCACAAGACTGGGAAATCCTCAGTGCCACTGAGCAGTAGAAATAAGGGAAAGTTCCCATTTACTCACTGAAGACTCTTTGAATTCAGATGAGCTTCAATACTTTATTAGATGATGTTTTTCTCCTTCTGTGATAGTAGTTCTTTTGCTGTGTTGTTCCATTTTAAAGCCAATATAACCTTCTGTCCTTTAGCTATTTTGGAGAATGCTCTGAGAATTTGAGGACATTTATGTCCCATTATTCAGCTTTAGAACTACATCATATCCTTGTTTCATCTGTTGTAAAACCTTTCTTTTAAGCATAGTGTAAAAATGTAACACAAAATACTCTGAGACTACATTTTTACTTGCTCTTTTTCTTCATATTTTACCTCACAGCTTGTTCAAAGAACCAGTCATGTACAGTGGTCACACTGGAAACCCAGCCTTCAGCAATAAGGTGCATTTTCTACCCTGATACACAGACATGCACACATGGCCTGCAAGGGCACAGCTGCTGGGTTTTACTCAAAGAACCTGCTACCTATATCTATAGGAGACAAGGTAAGAACAGGTTAAGGCTGTGGAGGAAGGACCTCAGCTGTGGTGGGCTGTGCACAATTCTTGTGAATGGAGAAGTGAGGAATTCCTCACTAGATGTGAAGGAATATGGACATCTCCTAGGCACTTGTCCACTGCTGTTTAAGTGGAGTTACTACTAAGAGGATGGGAAAAACGTCCCCAAATACTGAATTAATTAATTATTAATTATTAATGAATTAAATCATAGTGTTACCCTCTAGTGTTGAAGCAGGTATAATGGAGGAATGAAAGTCCAGCTTCTTCCCTTTCATCTGCAGAAGATGCTTTGATATCTCTTCTTTCAAACTCAGAGAAGAACACAAGGAGTGTTGAAAAGGCACTGTCAATTGAAAGTATTAAGGACAATCTCTGGAGAAAACATAAAAACCAAAGAGACATCCCTGCTCCCTAAAGAGGTTAAACTAATATTTTAAAGAAGTGAAAATTATTTAGGAGAGAAAAAACAAATACATAGACAGTGTGGATGGGGAAAATTCTATTAATTGGTTATGTAATTATTTGCAACTATAAATTTCATTTGGTTTATTCCCCTTGAATTTTAAACAGACTTCTTTCTTGTCATGTAATACTGGTTATTTCATTTATTAGAGGTAATTAGAACCCAGGTAACAAGGGAGAAGGGAAGAAAATTTTCCTTTTCTTTTCACTGAAGTTCTGTGAAGAATCAACAAGTCAGTGAGAACATCCTAGGTTCAAACTTGGTAAGAGAAAAAGGGATTTAGCCTTGCCAAGTGAAACAAAACCACAGACTGAGACATAAAAGCTAGACTTGTGTGTTTATTGTTCTGTACGGGCTTTGTTTTATTCCCATGACTTAGAATTTGGTTCCTGCCTATCAGCTACATTGTTTTAGGAGAGAAATAGCAGGAGGTATCACTTGGCTGTGTTTTAACGAACTATTTTGTAGGAAAACAGTAACACAAATTTATCTGTGTTTCATTTAAAGAAGCGGACACAACAATTTAAAACCAGGGGAAATGGCACTAATTTTTGTTTCTGAAATGGTACTAACTCGAAAAAGCAAATTATTCTTCCTCTGTTCCCTCGTGATAGATTCATTGCTGCCCATTTCTGAATGGGATTCGAGCCCAGCCGTGTCCATCCCGTCCCACGGACACCTGGTGGGCAGATCCCGGGTGATCCGCGTGGGCTCCGAGTGGAGACACATCCGGCAGTTCCTGGGCATCCCCTACGCTGCCCCTCCCCTGGGGCACAGGCGCTTCAGCCCTCCAGAGCCCCCGGCTTGGCTGGACACCTGGAATGCCACAGAGCCTGGGTAAGGAGCCCTGGCACCCTGGGCAGGAGTGCTGCTGTGTCCAGGCTGTGAAAGCTGCTGGANGGACACCTGGAATGCCACAGAGCCTGGGTAAGGAGCCCTGGCACCCTGGGCAGGAGTGCTGCTGGTCCAGGGGTGTGAAAGCTGCTGGGGTGATGGGCACAACATTCACATCCCTTCTTGCAAAGCAACCCACAGGGTACAGACAGATACAAGTTTGAGACTGATCAGCAAAGAGAATCATTTTTCCATCTGTATGTCAAAGAATGAAAACACCTCAAGAAAACAGGCAAATTTCAGTACATTCCATTGCTTTGGATCTATGCATAACTCCCCACTGACCGTCTGCTGTCAGTCCATTTTCATTCTGAATAGTATTTGTACAGGTGTTTCACAAATACATTCATACAAATACATTTTGCTCCTGCTGAGCCATAAATTTGTAGACATTTAATGAAACAGGCACTTAAACACTCATGTAACCAGAAGCTGTGGGCCTTCTATAGAAATTCTCTGCCTAGTAGTGTCCAGGAGATCAGGCTGAAGGACCCAGAAAATCAATGTCTTCTGTCTAAAAACGATTAAAAGGCAAATACTTGGGGAGCTGAGAGTGTATTTGGCCTTTGGTGATCTCATTGTTCAGGTTGCACCCGAGCAAGCACACCTGTGGAGGTGTGAAAGCACAACCACCGTAGCCACAGCCTCATCTGCCTTGGAGAGATCTGGGGGGATGTGGCTCTCTTTGAAGACCTGGTACTGCAAGAAGCAGCCTTGCTGAGATTTTCAAAACCATTAAGGGACCTTAGTTAATTTGTTCCTGTGATTTGAAGTCACAGTGTTTCCTTAATCCAGTGAAGCATTTGGCCATTATCTTTTTTTATTCATTTAGTGTAAAATAAATAAGTATTTGAGTTTACACTTGGGGAATTGGAGAGACCTCACTCTCTATATGTATAGAAACTTGATTTTTTTAGGATTGTATACCAATGTTGCTCAATATTTGTACATAAAAAATTCACATTAGCACAGTGCCATTACTGATGGGAGAGAAATATTTATTTATGAGCTTGGGCTTGATAAAAGACTTAAAAAACATAACCCAAACCAAGCCAACCAAAAACCCCAGCCAGCTACTGGAGTCTCCAGCTGCTGGAAGAGCTGTGGACTTGCTTCAGCAGGTGGCAGCCTTTCTCCTGGGAGCTGGAGAAAGCAAGCCGTGATCACAGGTGATGGTTCCTGCTGCCCTGTGGAAAGTTGTATGGTTAATAGTGTTAAAACTGTTGTCCTGGCAGGTTTCCTACCTGAGATTTTGTATTTTGTCTGCCTAAAATGGCTTCAGTAATTTTGGTTGGAGATTATATGCTTCACTATGTCAATGTGAAAGCTGTGGAGTGACATCAGCGTTCTAGGAATCTCCCTTGTGGAAAAAAAATGTAGAATTCTGTTAAGTCTGGTCCTTTTCCTTGTCGTTTTCTATTAATTTCTTCACACCTCTAGGGCAAAAATTTACAAAGGGCAAAAATGATAATTTAGAAATAATTCTCTGAGATACTACCGTCTTTTCCAAAGCCTCTTTTAACTTCTTCACTATTAAACTGTGAAGTTTTTTCATAACTCATTCTGTGATGTGGATATAGGTGTGAAATAGAAGGCTCTGGCTTCAAAGTAGCTTATCACTGAACTGCAAAAATCATCCACTTGTTTCTTACGCTTGATATGCTTGAACAGATGAATCTTATTCAGATGATGACCAGAAAATTATTTTCTGTATGTGCTTGGCTGCTGATTTCCTATTAAAAGGGTACTTTTAACATTAATTGACGCTGTTAATTGTCTGCTACGATGCTTAGAGCCAAGAGGTTTTAAAATGCATAAAAAATTTTAAACTTACCATATTTTCCCACAGACCATTAGAAATTAAATTAAATGCAAATAAATGTAGCCCACAAACCACTAGAAAATAAATCAAAATGTATGTATACCACAGATTATTAGAAATTAAAATAAATAACCAGCCTTTCAGCCAAAGAGTGGATTTTGTAGGTGTGCAGCCAACAGCAGGGGAGACTGCCTGACACCCTCAGTCCTGCTCCCCTTGCAGCTGGTGATAAATTTTGTGCAGTTTATATAAAGTGTGAGTTTTTTTGAAAGCATATTTTCAAGTTTTAAGCTTTTTAAAATGGGGCAGAATTTCTGAGGAAAGATTCTAGACACACAAGTGCAATGCATTATGTATGTGCATACAAACCCACATAGCTGTTGCTGACCTATAGTTGGGCACAGTCTTAAATGTAATCAAGATCTACAGATTTAAAGATTTTGTTAACCTAATGCATCCAAATATAAGGAAATAGCAGCAGTGGAAGAAGAGTAGAAGCCTTTTTAATTGTAATTTCTCAATGTGTGTCTCTAGGGCAGCATGTTGGCAGCCAGGAGATGGAGAAGCCCCGTCCCAGTCTGTCAGTGAAGACTGTCTGTATCTGCACATCTTTGTTCCTGCCACCACTGTAAGTAAGAGACAAGTCGATTTTTTTTTGTCTCCTTTCAAAGTACTTTTATTTGGCATGAATGGTTGTTTCTCCTGTGTTGTTCACAAAGCCTGCACAGTTAAATGAGGCACTCTGGTGTTTTCAGTGGTACAAGAGTATTCCCTACAGGCTTTCTGTGAGCCGTGTTGGGTAGCCAGGCCAGCATACTAAAAAGCTGGAAATAAGAGAGAGACACAGAGGGAAACAAAACACCAGAAGAAGGCGGTGGCAAAGAAGGAGAAATTAAGGACAGAGATGCCAGTGTTCCTGCAAGGAGACCATCTGTCCAGGAGAAAATAATGCAGTACAATACATCAACACTTGCCACCAATCAGGGAGCTGTGGATGGGTTTTTTTACCCTCATCTTTACTGTTCCCCTGTGGACATCTGTGGGAGGTCTGTTGGGAAATGAGGGTGTCAGGCAATGTTAGATTTGTGGCCAGCTCACAGAGCTTAAAAATAGACCTTTCAAAAATGACTGGGCCAATGGTACAATATGAGGAATTGTCATTTGAAAGCTTTTGCTTTTCTCATTCTAAAGAGATATAAAACAAAGCTTCAAGTTAAAGCCATGCTAAAATGATTGGCCAACCCCTGGGGAGCTGGGGATAAAAATGCTGAATAACATGTGAGTCCCATTGAAGAATGGGCCCAGAGACAGGAACTTTTTCTTTGCACAGTACTGGCAATTTTCAGAAGGTGATGGTAGTTTGTAATAGAAATTTATGAGTCTGTCATAGTGCATGTCTGGAAGGAGCTGGTCTAGCAATGTGACAGCAGCACAGAGAGTCCCTTGCAGGCCCATTTTAATCATCAGAGAGACCAGCAGTCTGTCTTCTCCCTGGAGCATCAGACTGTCATTTTGCCTTGAGTGCAGTCACCACTTATTGAAAACATCAGGTCACTGTCCCAGGCAGTTTGCCATCTATGCTTAGGAGCTGCTTTCAAGATAATTTATTTGAAAGCATTGTATTTTCTACCAGACTAAATAGACTTGTCTCTTCTCCTTGTCAGCCCTGTGAACTGAATCTCTCCTTGTCTCTCCTGTCTTTTGTAGGCATGTAAGGTAGAAATCAAATTAACTCCATCAGTTTCACATGCATAAGTCTAGTCCAGGAGAGAACTAAGACTTCTGGTTTTGCAGAAGTAGCTGGGAAGACAAGGCATTGCATTTTCCTGTCTCTTTTTGTGGCAAGCAGTATTTTTTACTCCCATACAGAGAGTTACATATTTTCAGCCCGTGGAAAGTTAAATTAGCTGGTAAATATGGAATATGAAATCTCCCAGAGCATGGTGAATGCACACGTCATTCAGGAGCCTTTTGAGCCTCAAAAAGAGCACAGTGCAGGGACTGCTGCCTGTCACCAGAGGACTCTGAAAGTGTCAAGCAGTGAAGAAAGTGAATGACATAATTTTGCTTCCATAACTACATGTACCACAATTAAATGGGCACTTCTGACTTTTTTCCACCTATAATCATCACCACCTGTCACATTAGCAAAGAAAAGCTGTGCTTTGCCTTTATTTAGAAAGGGTTCAGTTGTAAGATCAAGACTTTAAAATCTTCAATAAATAGAATAGAAAGTGTACTTTCTCTCTTCTTACCCCATGCCCTGCACATGTGATTCCCATTCTTAATGCATCATCCCAAATGCACTCAATTTTTTACAGAGCAGTGTTTTACAGTAGTAAAAGCACTGGAGGTTGCCTGTCTTGGTTGAATTTAAACCTGTCCCAGCCTAGTAGCTCAGCAAGTGTTTTACAGAAGGGTGAGCAGGGAGGCTGGACCAGGTAGCCCCACCAGGGGTCCCTGCCAATGTTGACCATTCTGTCATTCTGTGATGGAGAAGATGGTTGTGAATATTCTGAAGCCTTTCAGACTTCCAGCTGGCTTGAAGCTTCCTGGTGACTGCTGAACTTCATTCCCCTGTTGGGGTTTGCACATGGGACCTAAGTCCCTGCAGCCATGAAGGAGCTGCTGGGCTTCCCATTGCTTGATTCAGACCAGAAATGGGAATGCTGTGTCCCAGTGCCAAAAATTCCCCTGAATTACTCCATATCTGTTGCAGCTGTTGCAAATGGCTTTGGTTTGCCATTTCCATTGCCCATCTTTGCCTTTCTGAAGTTTTTCACTACAATGAGTAAAGTCTCTCAAAATAATGTAATATGCAATTTCCAGGGCAGCTGGAGATCGTGGTGCTATGGAGGCTGTGGACATACGGGAAATGCTTAGTGTGAACCTCAGCCTTAACCATGCTGTGCTGAGGGGATGGAGCAGTCTCAATATGATGGTTAATACCACTTTAGCTGACACAGCTTGAAGTGGCTGTATTTCAGAATGAATTTTCATGTGAAGACAGATTATTTCATTCTTTTCTTCACCCCCATCTCTCTCTGCATGCAGTGCAGAAATGGGAACCAGGAACAAGGCACTGCAAATTAGGCAGTTTCAATTCAGGAGAAGTTCATGAGAAAAAACAACATATCTCAGTGCTTGTAATTTCTTGGGTTTTCTTGGCGACATTGTCTTGTTCACAAACAGCCCCTGAAGTGATTCACCAGAGATAGGCGAGGAATGCACACAATTGTGACAAATTAAGGGCAGTTGGGGGTAGTTTGCCTCCTAACCTGTAATTTTGCAGGATGCTGCAGCCACCACTGCTCTGCTGCTTGTCCCTTACAGCCCTTCGTGTTTTTGCTGGAGACATCCTTTGCCTGAGCTGCTGTGTTTAGCTAAGCTCCATCCAGAAAATAGCAGCACCTGAGCCCATTGCCCTCTAGCTTCAGGGAAAACCAACTCCAGATGTATTTTGATGCTGCTACAGGAAAGAAAAAAAATACCAAAAAAACCCCCAAAGCCGGCCCCTCCCTCCCCCATATGTTCACTGGAGGGTGTTTGTTTTGGGTGTCACCTTGGCAGACCTGTAACCTGCTGGTAAATGCTGAGCTCTCCTGGGGAAGTTCTTTCTTTTTGCTGCTACTGCAGCAGCAGCCTGGCTGCTGTGTGTGCAGGGAGGGTCCACACCTGGTGCTGCTTTGGGGAAAAGCTTCTGTGTCTGTGCTGAATCAGGCAGTTCTAACATGGGTGTGGACCAGGACTCCTTGCCATCCTAGGAATCCTGCTGGGCTCTTTTGAGGCAGAGCTCCTCTGCTTCATGAGATGTGAGTCTCTCCTGTGTAAAGCCCTCTCTGTAGGATCCTGCTATATCTAGTAGGGGAAAATTTCCATGGGGCTTGAAGGAGGATGGAGTGTTATCAATATATCAAGTGACATTTTTGAGTCTAGGTAGTGTTGAAGTGCTGTAGACTTGAGAGCAGGGAGCAACTGTGCACAGCTATGAGTTAGTCTTGCTCAAGAGGAAGCAACCCAACAGGCCTTTTCCTTCTCCTGTTTCCCATTTGTTTGAACTTTTGCTGCACACTTGGGTAAAGCAGATGTGCTGTAGCAAGGACAAGCACACTGCATGCTCAGTGGCCAAGGCAGCAGGAGCTGACCTAGAGGAGGTGTTGGCTGATGGAACAGAGTAGTGCCATTAGATCTACTTTATACTGGACACAGTGCCCTCATTAATGGTATATAGGTCATTGTAGACAATTTGTGGAGAATTGTGGACAACACCCCTTCAATTCCAGGCAGATAGCCAGATATCCCCTCATTATGGTCACTGTGAAAGAGCTGTAAATGGCTTAGATGATGGTAATGGAGAAGATGCTTGTGTTCTCTTCAGTGATATACAAAAGCAGTTGGCTACAGGAATATTAATCTGATTGTTGTCATGGCAGGTCAAAAACATGTCAGTGTTGCTGTTCTTCCACAATGGAGGGAGTTACAGTGCTGAGGAGGGAAAGACAGCCCTGGATGGATCATACCTGGCTGCCGTTGGTAACATCATCGTCGTGGTGGCAAACTACAGGGTCGGTGTCTTTGGCTTCCTGAGCACTGGTAAGTCATGGATTTCCAGAACAAACACAACTGTGCATTCTGTAACACTTATCTTTCTGATTTTTAATTTTTAAAGTTATTTTTAAACTTGAGAAATCTGTATCTTTCACTGATTTTTTTTTTCATTTTTGAAAAAATGATCAAGCAATAGTGGAGAATGGATCTGAAGAGAAGGGGGAGAGGCAGGAGGAACAGGGTCAGCAACAAACCAAACCCAAGTATCTATATCAAAGCACTGGCTAGACTTGTGATTGCAGATGAGATTCTGGGTATTGGGTTTTCCAGACACACATGAAGATAGGTTAGTCATCAAAATTCCTGCTAATTCCAGTGGCCTACCACTGTGGGTATATTTTTCAATGCCTCCAACTTCCAACTTGTTCCAGGAAATTTTGCTGATGCTATAATGTACCGATGTCAGAGTGGGGAAGAGTCAGAGACAGACAGCTTCAGGTTCATGGGAAGAAGGATGTCAAAGGATGGAAAGCATGGGACAAAGACAGTTGGTTTTTCAGCAATTCATCCTGACTTCTCTGGAGGACTTGCCACATTTAATTTCAGTCTGTGCTGTCCTGGATGTGACTGAACACTCGCAGGCTCTGTTTGCAACCCTTCTTCATGCTCCAGTGTAAAGGACTTTTGCTCTCTTATTGCCTCCTAATACCAATTGCCATTAAAAATTACACAAATTCTCATTACAAATAGGATTTTGTCTTGTACGAAGAGGCATGTACACATGAAAACACACATTCAATCTCCCTAAACTTTTGTGATAGCACCATCTGGTCTTGGGGATTTTTTTTTTATTTTTATTTTGCCTTTTTTTAGCTTTGCCTTTTTAAACAAGTAGGGAACAATTTTCTTTCTACCGTCTTTCGCTTCTGTCTTGGACAGGGGAACTTAAGGTAGAGAGCCATAGAGAGAAAATGCAATCATTGCAGATGGAGCTCTGTCTGTCAGGCAGGTGGCAATCCTTAGTCCTTTCAGTGGGCATTTTAGGATGTATATAACCTTTAGGAGGTCATATTTGCCATGTTTGAAAGTAACTGACCTACATGCTTTGCCTCAAGATTCTTTTTAGTGTTCAGTTCTAGTGATGTTGGGTGGATTTTGCCTAGTTTGGGGTAATAGCTGCAGTTGTTGGTTATTGTTTCCCTTCTCTGTTTAATTTTTTGTTTAAAGCTCACTCCCAGCAAAGCCTGTCTTTCATTCTGTAAATACAGAGCTGGCACTACAACGTCATTACTCATTTAGAAAACAAGTTGGTAATAGGTGTATCTTGGGGGAAAAAAAAATCACTGTTTTCATCAGTGCAAAGCCGATGTTTATGAAAGTGATTACCATCATTTCATTTTGTGTAGAGCCAAATGCAGAGTGTGTATTGCTGTGGGAGCTTCCATTACACAGCACTGCCCACACGTTACCCACCCACCTCCCTCAGCCCTGGGAACCTCACCTTCCCTTAGGTTTCACCTTCCCTTAGGTTTCACCTTCCCTTAGGTTTCACCTTCCCTTAGGTTTCACCTTCCCTTAGGTTTCACCTTCCTTCAGGTTCCTTCCTGAGTGGAAACTGCTGGCTGGGCTGGATGTGATGTGTAGCAGTGTTAATATGCTGGTCCATAATATAGGGATCAGGAAAACTATTCAGTCTCTTTTTCACAGGGTTCTGCCTGCATGTCCCAAAATGTCAATACCTGGGCTTGGTGCCTGTGGTTGGAATTCCTGCAGTTTAGACAGAGGGGGTTCATTATGTGCAGGACTTTTTGGGGACCTTCTCCTTCTCTGTGCTGTGGAACTGTGGCCAAGGAGAAGTGCAGTCTTTCCTGGCCTCTTTCCCTTTAAGAAGTCCTTGCTCTGTATTTGGGAAAATCCAACAGTTCTAGAATCACAAAATATCTGGAGTTGAAAGGGACCCACAAGAATCATCCAAGTCCAACTCCTGGCCCTGCACAGGACACCCCAAGAATCCCACCATGTGCCTGGGAGCGTTGTCCAAACACACCTTGAGCTCTGTCAGGGTTGATGCTGTGACACAAATGAGCAATTGTTTGAGTCATTAATCATTAACCTTCCAGTCTCTTGCCTGGCTTTTTGGAACTTTTGCCATTGTGCCCTAATGGGAGAGGAGTTCACTCTTGGGACTGTGGGGACATTAGCAGCAGGCCTGTTAGAAGGCTCTACACTTAGAAATAAAAGTTATGAATTTGTGATGTTGTCCAACTAAGCAAAGTGCTGAATCCTCTCAAGCTGGCTTGTTATAAATTGCAAAACTAGAAAGGAAGGATTTAAATGGATATTTAGGGAATTGAAGGGTAGTGAAAACAACAGATTTCCTTTTGTTTGGATGGAGTTTTTGTTAGTTCTACAGTTCTGGTCTCTCAGTGGCAGGGCTTTTGCAGGCAGTGAAATAGATCTTTTTCTTCTAAGGATAAAAGATACTTAATTCAATTTGATATCACCCATTAATGTTGTAAAAAGTGATGCACATTCTTACTGGTGCCTTCACCTTTTGCTTTGCAACCAGAAAAATTAAGAATTGCCAGTGTTATAGATGGCAAGAATATGGAGAAGACAGTTATGTTTTTAGGCTTTATTCTTTCAAGATTCCATGAAGTCATATAAACCAGAATGATTTTCATGCTTTAATTTAGCACTATTGTCCTTCTCCTGTTTAGCAATAACAGAAGGAAGCACACAAGGACACTTGTTTCTTTTTGTTTTCCTGTGATCCTCAGGAATGTGCTCTTTTCCTGCAAAAAGGCAGTGGAAAAAAATCCTGGCAGACAAGTTTCTTTTGGTCTAACTCCTATGAATGTCCATGCATGCATTTGTTCCCCAGTGTGGTACATTTCACAAGGCAGTTGTGGTTTTTGCCGGGGCAAGAGGAACTGGTTATATTTTTCTCTTAAGTCTTTTTGTTTAGTATACTGGCAGCAAGGCAGGTTGTGTGGCTAAAACAATTACATGGCTCTACATACAAAAATTTCTTCACCAGAAGGACTGTAAAGTGTTGGAACAGACTGCCTAGGGAAGTGGTGGAGTCACCATCCCTGGAAATATTTGAAAACGTCTAGATGTAGCACTTGCAATTGGACTCAATGGTCTTAAGGATCTCTTCCAACCTAAATGATTCTCTGAATATATGATTTCACTTCCTTTGGAGTGGTCTCATGAGGGGTGCAGATTTCCTTTTTAACAGTGCAGAGTGGGTTTGTTGCTGGATTGAGAACCCTGGGAACTGGTCCTGGTGTGCAGAACAAACTGAAAAAAAACCAAACCCACAAACAATCAAACAAAAAAAACCCCACTAAAACTAATCAGGGAAAATTTTTCCTCCATGGCTTCACTGATGTGGCTTGGACTGATCATCTGAAACAATAGGTAGAAGGTCATAGCTTTTTGGTCCATTCAGGTTTTTGGCTGCCCTGCTGAAAAGCTGCTCATAACAATGGCTGTTGTGGTGTGGGCATCTCTAAGTTGTGCAAAGTTACCAGTGATCTGTTCTCCTCTCTGTTTATTCTGCTGAGTAAACTGCTGTGTTTGATACCTCAGTAATTCACTACAGCAGTGTACAGGATGTACAGTGTCATCGCTCTTTGCCCAAGACCTGTCCATCACCTTTTTATTCCACTCTCTGCTAATTTTGATTCATCAGTTTCTGAAGTTACCCTTACTTTAAAATTGTACTATTTAGTCTTGGCAGTGGAAGAAACAAATAATTTCAGCTGTTTGTCTATTAACAGCTTTTCTGTCTTGTCTTGTGGGTTTTTGTTCCTTTCCAAGTTTTAAATGTGAGGAATTTGAAAACTTTGAAAATGAATGGCTCATTGTGGATTTAAAAGAAGTAGACAGTGAATAGTCATTTTCTATTTCTTTTTTACAGACCATGGAGGAATTAATTTTTTCTGCTTTTGTTGACATAAAATCAAGCTTACCTACAGGGTTGTATCATTAGATGCTTTCAGCATTAGTTTCTTATTAATCAAAGTATCAGGTTATCTTTTGTTGGTGTTGAAAAGAAAATGGTCATACTTAGGTATGAGAAGTACATGATTAATTATTCGTTTGTTTTCATGTTAACAAAAATATGAATATATATATCAGATTTCTATTGGTTAGACATAGGACAGTCTCAAAGGATATAGAAAGAGATATTGCAAATTTTAAAACAGTATCTCAAACAATATAAAGAAATTCAAGATGTTTTGATTTATAATGACTGATCAGGCAGGGCAAGTGTGAAAGGGCTGTAGGAAGGAACGTGCAGTCAGGTGTACTCCAGAGAAGACGACAGTGATTCAGTGATTCTTATGGGTCCCTTCCAACTTGAGAACTTGGCAAACAGACTTTTTTTTGTTTTTTTTCCAAGCAACTTATGCAGAAAAAGATTCCTGTGGCTAAATTTATGCATGCTTGATCCTGGATTCAAGTCTCTTGCCATGATGTGTCCTAATGATGCTTAGAAGTTGGAGTGTTAATTTTCTGTCATAGAGACAGATAAAGGACCGTCTGGTGGAGTGGTAAAATCTGAAATGGAGTCAGTCTGTAATGTGATGACCTTGGGAGAGACTTCCTCGGACTTTTAATCTCTGGCATCAGTTTTGTCAAGGTTCAGATGCGAGAGCTGCTGAAAATGTAACGTTCGGTCAAAACCTGAAATGTCGATAGTTTTATTTCTCCTCAGGCCTGTTTTGCGTTCCTCCGCAGGTTCTGCCGAGGTGAGGGGGAACGCGGGGCTGCTGGACCAGCTGGCGGCGCTGAGGTGGCTGCGGCAGAACGTGGCTGCCTTCGGCGGAGACGCGGCGCGGGTGTGCGTGGGAGCCGAGCGCGGCGGGGCCGACGTGGCCGGCGCTCACCTGCTGACGGGCACGGCGCGCGGGGAGCTGCTCAGGAGCCTCCTGCTGATGGTGAGTCCCCTTCCTCCTGCACGTCCCTGCCTTTGGAAAGGATGTTGTTACAGAGGTGAGGCTGTTCGGTGTGTGGGCGCCGGTTTTGTTTCTTCCATGCCCTGACGGCGCTAACAACGCTGTTATTGCCGTAGCTGGTTTTCATCTCACCTGTGACTGTTACCTCCAGGAGCTGAATGCTTCTCCAGGATGTACAATAAATGCGTTTTGGTGTTTGATTTACTCATAGTAAGAATCTAGTTTTCGTCACTGTGGTTTTTTGTGTATTATATAAATAACTTTGTTTCATAACTTGTAGGTACAACAGCTTAGTTTCCGTTCCATAAATACAATTTTTGGTCAGCGGCTTTTCGACTCTGATGAGCCAAACTCCCACACGTTAAAGTATCCCATCTTTTTATCTGATCCTAATACCAATTTCATTTAAAAGAAAAAACGAGTTTCAGAGAGTAAAAGTTGGTTTACCTTTGGGCTTGTTTCCTGTCAGCTTAAACCGTTTTCCCAGTCACTCCAAGTGATCCCTATTCTTACAGCCTTTCCTGTGTTGAAACTCAGGACTTTGAGATCAGTTTTGTCAGCATCAATAAATCCATTTATCTTTAAAACCTCAGGTAAGTGCAGTGTGCTCTGAAAGGAGGCTTAGTCATTGGAGGAGGTTTATATATCCAGCAGAAATTGTACTTGGACAAAATGATCCCTACTAGCAGTGTTGCCTTGAGATAATGAGCAGTTGTATAGAATTATTGGTTCAGGATGCCAAGGGCCCAATTAAATAAAATCTTATCTTGAAAATAATGACATCTGATTCCAGTACTTAATTTTTCTTCACTGTGCCTTTGCTTTAAGAAACATAATTTGCCTTTTGCATCCCCATGGCTCATTAAGTTTATTTTAATTGCACCACTGTAGTGGGGAAGACAAGGCAAGTTTTTGAAAATTGCTGCTCTGTAATTGGTTTTTTTTTGTGTCATTCTCAGATAATTCCTCATATAGTTCCTAGATTTTTGCTCAGCTCTTGGCATGGAACTTAATATGCTAGAAGATGCAGAGTCCTTTTCTATCAGTTTCATCCTACTTTGAAGTCACACAGCCTTTCCTGACGTGCTGAGGATGGGGCTCTGTGAAAGCTGTGGTAGAATACAGTGCAGTTTAATAGCTGAGCCACTTATGGAAGGGAAATTCAAGGACCTCTTTGCTTATCATTACTTCTGGAGAGTAGTTCCACATTATATCTTTTCTTTTATAAAAAAACATATAAACTCATTTTTTCTGCTACAGCAGAACATTGAATAATGGAAAACAGTGACAAGTTCCATGAGGAGGCAGGTGCACCAGTTCTTCACACTTTTCTAATGTTTATAACAACAATTATATTCCTAGGACTGTGTGGACCCCTGTCTTGGCAAAAGCAGGATCTCCACTGATTTCAGAGTGCTGTTAATTTCAGATTTCAGGTTGATGTTAATTATTTATCCTGACAGTATCACAGTGGATTTAATTTTCTTGTGGAATACACTGACAAAAGAAAAAGCAAGCAACAGTAGCGGTAGTTTGTAGCTTAAAAATATACTCAATCTCTTTTTTTTTAAGTGATGCCAAATGCAACTGTTGGTTTACTCAGATTTCTCACAAATCCTGTAAAGAGATGTATCTTGCTTTTTTCCAAGATACTAAAATCATTGAGTACTTTCAGTTTTACTGTAAAAAAGGAGGTGCACACTAACTAAGAATCATGAAACTGAGAATATGTACCAGATACAGCTTTCCTGATGGAAAATGTCATGAAGCAATACAGTTCTGCAAAAGTCAGCTTTGTACTCCTTGCTTCTCTCTTTGTTATGCATGATGAAACCATCTTGTTTCTAAGCATGCAGAGAGGTGTGGTGTGTGAAACTTTCTTTACAAGAAAACATGCACCTGAAATAGCAAAATGCTTTTGAGTTTCCTGTGTCTGCCTGATAATAGGTTTTGTTTGGAACAAATCTGAGAGCAGATTGTACAAAATCAGTGCAAACCTATCATGAGGACTTTTAATAATTTATTTAATCTTTCAGTAGAATGTTTAGAAATAAGCAGTATCCGTGATTATGGTCTTGTTTTAAATGGTTTAAGAGCACTAACCTGGCCTTTGACTTCATCTTTTGAATAACTGATTCATTTACCACTGCAATTTGATGTAGAAGGCTGGATCAGTAGTATGGATTGAAGGAGGCTTCAGAGGGCAGCTGTGTGTGTGCTCTCCAGGCATCCCTGGTGGCTGTCAGGGGGACATCTCCCAGCCTTCTTCCTCCCAACACAGTGGAAGGCACCAGCTCCCTCCTGGCCATGGAAACAAGTCAGACAATAGTGGAAAGAGAAGGGTTATTGCTCTTCTGAAACTGCTGCAGCCAGGTGCAGGGCTTTCTGACACAAACTCTAAATATCCCTGATCCTGGTGATTAACTACTCCTTAGATCCCCTCTCTTCCTTTTTTTCCCATCTCCTTTCTTCCTCTTTACCAGCTTCATTCCCTCTTAAACAAACCAGCTGCCTCTGGTTATTTTTTTTCCATTGATCCCAGTTTTGCTACATCTCTACCCAAATTTTGTATTTCTAATACCATTTCGTAGGTAATGTCAGATTTGTATAAAATCCCCTCGGGGCTGTCAGCCCTTGCAAGATCCTATTTCCCAGAAGGTCCCCAATGGAGTCTTTCAGTTATTTATGAAAAATGGCCAGACCTCACAGAATGTCCCCATAACTGGCTGTGAAATCCAGCCATCCCCACTGCACATTTAATTGGTTTTTGTCACTTTCTCATGTCGTTATTGTGAGGGTGATGGAGTGTCTGCACAGGTCACCCAGGGAGGCTGTGGAGGCTCCATCCCTGCAGATATTCCACAGCCACCTGGACACGGTCCTGGGCAGCTTGCTCAGGGTGGTCCTGCTGCAACAGGAGGGTGGAGCAGAGGACACCCTGGGGTCCTTTCCAAGCTGAACCAGGGTGTGATTGTGGAATGTGTCATCATCAGAACGTGTCTTATCCCCTTCTCACAGAGTGTGAGAGCCCAAGTGCTGCCAGTCTGTGGGCTGGGGGATTCTCTTGCCTTCCATCAAGGACCCCTTCTGCCACTGGCACTGCACTCTGGGTGCTTGCAGTACTTGCACACTGGGTTTTCCATTTTCTAAAAGCAACACAAAGTAACTACTGAATATTATTTTAATGAATAAATACAAGTCATGACTTAGAAATCTGTAATGCTCCCCATATACATTTCAAGGATAAAATACAGTCGTGATAACATATTAATGATCAATAACAGTAATGGGATTGTACAAATGCCTAGAGTTCCTGAGTTTCTTTTCCTTTTTGGAGTTCAGTATTTACCAGCCAGGTTGCTTTCATCCTTTATGTTCTGAAATATGTTTAAATAGACTGTGAAATATTTTGATCTCTGGATCTCTCTTGCCAGTGCAAATGACCTGGTACAAGATCTAAAGAGGACAATTCCCTTTTTCTCCAAACCTTCATTATTCAAATTTGTGTAAAAAGGTACAAGAGAATATTGGATTGAAAATATCTCAGGTTGAGAACATAGGTTGCAGCATTTTACACCCTCATATGTCAGTGATTGCTTGATTCAGAAAGCAATCATAAAGCAGGTTCAAAGGAACATGCTACCTGCTCTTTTATCACTTAGAAAAGGGTAGATACATGTAAAAAAAAAAAAAATCCGAAAACCCTCTAATCTTTAAGTGATGTGATGAAAAGTGTCATTGCTATTTGACATAACTCTTTTCAAACAAGAAATTAGGAAAAATCTCTGACATCCACTGTTACTGATTTGTTCTCTTAGTTTAATTATTTAAAAAGCTGCTATTAATATAAATATTATACATAAATATGTGGCTGACTTCAGAAGTTGAATTATCTTCTTGTACACATAAAAGGTCACACCTTTGCAAGCCAGTTAGGCACAATATTATCACATTTTACTTTTCACTTAAACCCCCCTTTGTTATCTGTTTTATATCTGCTTTACTAAGAGCAGCTGAGTTACATGTTTGAATATGCCTGTAGTCCCATCTCAGGGATAATCAGGAACTGCTTTTCTCAGTGAATTAAACTTGTTCTTACTTTTATGATACTTTATGACACTGCAGGCCATTACAAGCAGATTAATTAAATGTTACTTATAAAGTCAGTTATTTTAATTTTTTCTCCTAAAAGGTGACTATGGAGTGACTTTAATCAGGTGTTTCTTGGATCCTGGATGTTAGATACTTTCTTGGGGTTATTGATGCTTTCTGACCCATTCTCAATCTATCTTGAGAAGGAAAAAAGCTCCTTTTTTCAGTGTAGATAGGTTCTGTAATGAAGGTTTTCAGCCTTGTAGAGAATACCAGAGTAAGACTTAAATTAAATTCTTGAGCTGTAGTTAGTCTTTCCTTATGCAGTCACCTTTGTACAACGCTGGGCATCACCTCTGATGAAGAGTCACCTGCCTCACTTGGCTTTTGGCTCAGTGTCTCTCACAGTTTATCCTGCTTGTGAGGCAGTTCTAATTTCAGGTGCACTGGGGATGTTCCCAGCACATGCTGTGGTTGAGAGAGCACCCTTGAGAAGGTCTCTGGTGAACATCCTGAAGAGGAAATGCAGAATCATTGCTGGGGTCTCCTCACCAGCTGGGCTGATCGTATTTCTCAGCTGTCAAAGGACTGCAGGACCATAGGATGCTCTGGTTTCTCTTCTAACACACCAGTTTGTGTTTCTTTCCTGTTTGTCTGATATTTAGTCCTCATAGTATGTAGGTGGCAGGTGAAGGGCACTCTTACGTTTGGTCCCTGTGTATATGAGAGACTGGGCTTTCTTCTTTCTGGCACTTGCAAAAGAAGCATTGTCATCCTCTGTTAGGGACAGGTAGGAAGCGATGCTTTCCCTCAGGCCATAGCTGAGACAAGAGTCATCCATTGCTGCCAGGGTGCTTCTGGTATCTTCAGTCATCTCCAGCCTTTAAAAGAACAAAATTTTGTTACCATTTCAGCTACTTGGACTGAGCCTCTTGGGATAATATTAACAGCTGTTAAAGCTAATAACGTTATCTTTGTTGTATAAAGAAATTCCTGCCTCAGAAATCACTGAACATTTCTGTCACTTTGCAACTCTCAAAAAAACCAGTACAACAGTAATATCTAAATATTTTCTGGCACTTGTAAAGGAATTAGCATCTATATGCTCTTCTTCCTCTGTAGGAAAAATGACCTCAATTCTGCACAAAATTTTCTTGCCTTCCTGAACACATGAATGTTTTGTGGTGGAAGAGTACTGGAGGGAAATTTACACTTCAGAAGTAAAAGGTGCTTTTGTTTCTGAGAGTGGTTGTTTCCCCAGCTTGTGAAACCTGACCTACTTTCTCTAGTGGCAGTTGTGATATTAGAAATCTCATGAACCTTGAATTGTCCTGTGTGTTGAATGAGACACAACAGGAAAGGTTTATTCTGGGATGATGTGTTCATTGCAGCTGAGCTGCCTCCTGGATGGCCAGCACGTGAACAAGTGGGAGCCGCTCTCTGCCTGCCAGGCTCACCTTGGAGCCACAGTACCTCAGTGGGGCTGGGTGTCACTGGGCTTTGTGACCTGGCTCCTGCTCCTGCCCCCTCGGTGCAAGGACTCAGGAGTCCCAAACAGACTGCATGTATTCATGTATGGGTGTCTGGATCAGAGAAATGATTGAATGCTAGCTATACTTGCTTTCAAAGTTAAACCCAGATTGTCTGCTAGAGAGCTGGGCATCCAGTCTTCATGAGTTAACTTGCTGTCAGAAAATTGTCCAAGCTTTAAAACTGCTTTCAGGAGAAGGAAATAAATGGCTATGTCTTCTGTGTTGCAAGTACAAGTATATCCAAGGCTGGGAAACACCCCTGTTGTTTCTGGCAGCCTGTGTTGTGTGTGGTACCTGTGAATGTTTCTCCAGTTGAAATTCTTATTCCTCATCACCACAGGAGGAACTGGATTCGTCACAGTGTTGTTGTTAGTGCACTGGGTAAGACAAGGTGTTGTAAGGACACAGCAGAGACCATCAGCAACTTCTGAACAAGGAAAGAATATACAGACAATTAATCTTTGCTCTCTGTTTTCTTTCCCTGGTGTATGCTCAAATAAACAGTTTTGGGCTTAGTAGCAGCAGTCAATAAGTTGTGTGTTCTCAGCAAGGATACAGTCACACAGGCTTAAATTTTTCCCTTTCCTCATACCTTTGCCTTTTAACTTATCACTGGGTATATTTCATATAGTAGAAGTGAGGAACTGAAAGACAAAATGACTTGCTCAAGAATTTGCTCGACAACTTGCTCAAGAACTAGAAGGAAGTTTGTGACTTCCTTCAGAAGAGCAGAAACCTAAATACAGTTTCTCTGAGCCCCTAGTGAGTTCTGCTTTTGCCTCCCATTGTCTTAGCCATGCAAACAGTATAAAAAAGATCAGATTGGATTGTGAGTGCACCTGTTTTTCTGTGGAACATGGCTACAGACTGCCTCGAGTTCACATGTTACTTTCATCTATGTTTCTGCTCTCCATGCTCTTCTCTCCCCACTAGGAGCATCCCATATATTCTTCTGCCCAGGTAGAGAACATCGAGGCTCAATGCTGGTGTTCTGTATCTCAGAGCCTTGTATCAGAGTGAGATTCTGTATCATCTCATGTTCGGGGAAGGAGGAGAGTTAAATCTCACTCTGTCTTCTATTACACCTATAACTCAAGAAAAATTATTAATTGTTGTAAGTTTTGGGTTCCACCCCACACCAGATTTTAGGCTTTGATGGTTTGCTTCTTTCTAAATAGTGAAAGGTGTCAACTTGCTAAAATGTAAATATATATATGCATATATATATATCCTGTCCAAATTGTTACTACTCTCTTTATATAATTGGACTTGAAAATGTCTTTTGCATCTTTTGAATTTGAATATGACTTTCCCCCCGATTTTATCAGAGTGCTCTTTGGCCTACACACTTTTTCATTTACTTATGAAATACTCAGGTGTGGGGACTCCACACTTTTAGAATTACAGATCACCTATTTCTAATTAAAGCACAGAACTTATTGTTCTCTTATAATTTCTAGGCAATTAGTTTTTTGCAATTTCCTTCCTCATTCTAAAAAGTTCTCATTATGATGCATGGTAACTGCAGCCACTTAATTGTGTCTTTTGTCAAATTGTCTCTCTGACACAGGTTAAATTGCCATAAATCTGGAAAACTGTTCATGAAACAAGTCATAGTAGTGGCAGCTGAATCCAGAATTGAGCTAACAGCTCGAGTCCCTTGATTTAATTTTTGCTGATAAATTCCAGCCATACTCTTCTGCTAAAGTGACAGGGAAGAAGCTTACAACACTTCTGAAAATGTTCTGCTGAGATAAGGTTGTGTGCTGTAGTGGTTCTTAAGAGGAGTGTGCTCAGGGAGCGAGGTGTTGCATGCCCTGATGCCATCTGCCTGTCCCTATGGCAAATAAATGAAAGGCAGACGTGTTCATACTGGTACAAAGGGTGAGCCAGGAGTTGAGCTCTGTCTCTGGAACTCAAAACCGTGGGTACATGCGTCTGTATAGCTGAACATTTTTGTATGCTCAATCTTTAACTTTAGGTGTGCTCTGACTCTGACAGGGGCTGGGCATCCCTGACCTGTGCTGACCTCCAGACTGCATTTGGAAGTTCTCTAGGGAAGCAATAGACACTGGAGTTTGGCCCAAATAGTGCTATTGGTGTGACCATACAATATACTGTACTAATACAGGCAGAGCCTATCTGCTTTTATTTAGCTGAGCTCTTGCATTAATTTCAGTTGTACTCTTACAGGCAGCATATTTTTATTTAGGATGAAAATAAATTTAAAAATATAACGTAAAATTTTTTCTATTGCTTGTTCTGTAGCAGTATTTGCATGTCTTGGACATAGGCAAAACTTCCTCTGGACATTTGGTAGATAGTTTTACAGTGGAAAATATGTTTATTCTATACTTATTTTACCTGAGTAGTGGTTGACAAGGTCTTCAAGGCACTGGAAGGTTTGCCGTGGGCAGATGTAATACCAGTTATTGGGAAGGCGGAAGATCCTGTAATGTTTCACTTGCCTGTGCCTCACCGACAAGGAATAGAACCCTGGAGAGAGAGAACTCATTACTGCAAAGTAGGGCTGCAATTCTGAGCAGGTAACAGTGACCACAACCAGAGAATCTGTAAGATGTGGTGCCATTACCCAGAACATCTCAGAAAGCTGTATAAAGCTGAGTGGCCATCCTAATTTATACTTCTATAATATGCCTTATATATGTATTTAGGTAAAGAGTGCAACATCAGGGCCTGAGATTTCGGTTGAATTGAAATTTCTGGTATGCTTTTCCTTTATTTTGGCTGCTATGGGATCTTTTAAAATGGCATAAAGGAAACAGACCTTTACAGAAGTTTTTTGCCTTCCACTGAATAGGGAGATCAGGCTCACAAGCTCGTATTCTGATTTAGTCAGCTTTGAGTAATGTAGTAGCTGAGACCTGATACTGCAGTCCTGACAGGAAATGGCCACTTGGACTTTTCTCTTTCTTTGTTTAAAACCATTGTGCAGCATTTATTGGCAAGGATTGAATGCTAATCCTAAATTTCTTTGAATTTAGTATAGATATTTAGAAATTAATCGGCCTGTACTATGCAAGAGCTCAGAATAGATGATGTGCTATTCCCTTTTAACTGTTGTATCATAACATTAGGATGTGTTTTGGTGCTTCAGAAAAGGAATATAGCACATTGCACATGTGAGATTTGTTCAGCCTGGAGGAGACTGAGGGGAGACCTCTTGGCTGTCCTCAGCTTCCTCACAAAAGGCAGCAGAGGCACAGACCCTGATCTCTTCTCTGTGGTGACCAGAGACAGGACCTGAAGCTGTGTCAGGGGAGCTTTAGGAGTGGCCTGGAGCTGTGTCAGGGGAGCTTTAGGAGTGGCCTGGAGCTGTGTTAGGGGAGCTTTAGGAGTGGCCTGAAGCTGTGTCAGGGGAGCTTTAGGAGTGGCCTGGAGCTGTGTCAGGGGAGGTTTAGGTTGGATATTAGGAAAAGCCTTTTCAGCCAGAGGGTGGTTGGGCACTGAACAGGCTCCCCAGGGCAGTGGTCACAGCACCAAACCTGACAGAGCTCAGGAAGTGCTTGGACTGTTCTCTCAGGTACCTGGTGGGAGTCTGGGGTATCCTGTGCAGGGCCAGGAATTGGACTCAGTGATCCTGATGGGTCCCTTCCGACTCACAATATTCTATGATTCTGTTTCTATGTCCCCATTGAAGAGAATAAAAGTATAAAGTTGGTACAGTACAGTGCCCATGTAAGAACACAAAATGAAATTGAAAGCCTGTCATTTAAAAAAAGTAAATAAAAGACTCCCCCTGCTTATACAGGAAACACTTATCAGCCACCTCCACTACAAGGAGTGCATTTTACAGCTTCTTGAATCAATCTTTTGTGGACTAAGGCAAAGCTGTGACTTTTCCTCCATTGAAAAATCCCACTGCCTCATAAGGTTTGCATGCAACCAAAGTAAATAATGGTGTTTAAACAACTGTGTCTTGTTTGTGCTGATGCCTGTGGAACTTTCCATGGCCATCAATAACTCCTGTTTCCCGTAGGTGACTGGGGAAGGCTGGGACACTGCACTGGGTGCCTTCGCCTTCCCATTTATACATTTTCTGGTTTGGACTGATCCATGTGAAACAAGACAGGGAATGAATTAAAGAGATGTAAAACTGTTAATGCCTGAGATCAAGAGGGGGAAAAAAATCTGTATTTTCTCACCTTTCCTAGTTTCACTCTCTCTGATCATGAAGGAGCCGACCTTGGTGTTGGGTAGCTGTAGAAGTTCCTCTGCTTTTTCTCTTCCCAGGCCTTCAAATAACCAGCTGTGAAGCAGGAAAAAACAAATTCTGAAATTTGGACACCAGTTAAACAGAGAGCAGCATGTGGCTGTGAAAGTGCTGCATTAGCCAGGAAAAGTGACTGCAAAAATAGCACTGTGGTTTTCTATAGTTATTCTCTCAACTATGTTCATGAATATTTCTCCTTTTTGTGGAGAAAATTTTGCTGTCTTTGAGTTGCATTAACTTTTGTGAGGTTAAGAGAAGAGTATTTGGACCTATTAGAGAAAACAAAACTTTTTGAACTGCCTTGAGCTGAATTTCTGGGGACAGATCCATGTGGTATATTGATGACATCTGTGGCATTAATTAAATCTTTCTTTTCCATTTAAATTACTTTTGTTAACCCCAAATTACTTAGTAAATAAACCCTGAATAAGTTACAATTATTTTGCTTCTTCTAGGGAACAGTCCAATCATTTAAGTTAACAGGCTTTTTGGATAAGGGTGAGTGGAATTTGTCCTACAAATTTTCACCATAGCTTGATTCACTGCTGTGTTTTGCCACAGCCAGTAACCAGGTAACTGGGCTTACTCAGCTGGTCTGGAGTCAGTGGCATTTTAAAGTTGTTCTTGTGTGTGATCAGTCTGCTGACATTGAAGCTTCAGACAGAGCTTCCATCACCCTACATCTGTGCCCTGTCTTTGGGAAAGCATCTCTGTTTCAGGACGATATAAAGGTGTGTTAGAATTTAAGCACTTGCATAGTTCACAGTGACATTCATCATTCATATCCTTAAAATTAAAGAGGTATTAAAACATTTGCCAGAAACTTTTAAGTGTGCTTTAAGGTTGGTTAGTTTTTTTTTTTGTCCTGAGTGGTGTCTATGGCAACAAGAAATGTCTGAGCTTTCCTTAGTTCTTCCAGTTTACATTCTTGAATAACTTATTAGTGTTTCTATTTGTTCTTTTTTGGCCTGTTTTTCATGACCAAATCTAGTTAAAATTTTCCTCTATGTAAATATTAAAAATTCATTCTAAATAAGCTCTCTTTATCAATGTCTTAGAGATCAGACTGTGCAACAGAAGTATATTAAATATCTTATATGCCATTTGAGGTGGTTTTGGCTCTATCCAGCATTTTGAAGAAGTATTTTCCTTTTCATTTAGTCTAAATTTATATGTGGCTTTGATGTTCTCAGTTTTCAAAAGAGCTATTTTAGACTGTCAATAAATAAAAATTCTGTCTGTCAAGCCACTATTGGCATTGTTTGGATTATGACACTGAATAATCAGAGCAGTATTTGTAAAACATGTAGTGTTGAAAGGCTATGGGAGATGCATTTACTTACCCATGATAAACTTTTGCTACATACTTTCCTGGAATATAGTTTTCTCGACCTGTTGTGAGGGAATGGACTCTCCACCAGCCTCCTTCACTATGTGAAAGCAAGAGAAGGAATATTTTCAGATGTATTTTCAGAGCTTGTCCTCGTTTTGGAAATTAGTGAAGACATTCAAATCAGCCTGTAACCTCCTGTGTGTGCTCGTGAAAATATATACTCAGAAAGGGACCCAGTTTGGTTTCATTTGAGTAGTTCCATTTCTAAACCTACTTGGGAATTACATTTGGACACAGTAATAAGCTGCATTTGTTCCATTTAAATTACATAAGTAATAAAATATTTTTCTGTAGCTGAAAGAAGAAGGATAAATACTCAGTGGTTAAACCATGCTGTGCTCTGCCTTCCCACAGCTGGACTTCTACTGGTGTCCAAGGTATTCAGTTTATGGCTTCATGTGCAGTGTCTGGACAGCCCTGTAACACCAGGGTAGAGTTTCCTGGGAAATGGAGCCTGTCTGCTTGGCAACACCCTTCCAGTCCAGCAGAATCTGCTTTGTGCTTTGCTCTTCTCCTTGTCTTCCATGAGTTGCAGACCAGACTCCAGTAAAAAAACCTTGTAGCTGAAGCTACAGATGCCTGTATTTTCACTGATACATCTTAGGTTCTTGCTGTGATTCTGAAAACTGGCTTTGGCTTTTGAATTCCTTTAGAAATACAGGTTTCCAAAAACTATCACAGGGACACTGCAGACCTTTGGTCATAGTGCAAGGATGCTGATGATTGAGTTTCACTTTTAGAGTTTGAATCCAAATAATAATGTTTTGTGTGTGAATGCTGTTTCTGTGGATGTTCATATAAATACTTACTCCCAAAATAATGTCCAGAATACAGACCAGAGTCTCAGTGTGTGAAAACAGCGGAGTTGAAATCGTTTAGGTTGAATGTCATGGTCCACTGGGACCATGGTCTGGAATGTCTGTGCTGAGGGGAAAAGGGAAGTATCTACTGCTCAGAGCTGGAAATTTCAGGGCTCCACGAGTTTTGGTTTTGATTTTCCAGCTGGACTGAAATTATCTATAAGAATTTTAGGTTATTTTTATCTTTTTTTCCCCACAGAACTCTCCTAGACAGAACCAAGAATTGCAGTAAGAAAAAAACTGAGAGACTCGTCATGTCTCTCTCTTCAAACCTTAATATTACAAACCCTGAAAAATCCCTATGGTGATTAAAAATCCCAAAAACACTACATCTCTCCTGGGGCAGGAGTTACAGAAATGATTGGGGGGAATCTTGGAGGACATTTGGTTTGATTACTGCCAGCTAAATGCAGTTGTTCCTCTGGTAATGAAAAGTTCCTGACTGGTGTGGAGAGTGAGAAACAGTGCCAGTGGCACTTCTCTAATGCTGTCAACCCAGAGCAGTCACAAATATCTGTGAGGAGTTGCATTTCCTATGGAGGTTCCATATGTTATGCTCCTGGCAGGACTGATGGGACTGATTGCTACCACACATCATTATTTTGTTAGAAGGCTGAAAAGCTGTTCTTGTAAAAGCAGTACGTGCTGCCTGCTCATGCTGACTCCCCTGGTGACTCCTCATTGCTTGTGCTCTGGTCATGCTGTGCTACTCTCCTTTTCTACTGTATTTTGCTTGGAGTGATGTGGGAAAAAGAATATACCTACAGCTTATGAACAGAAAGGTGAGCAATTCCTACTAACATCATCAGGGACCCCAGCTGGGAAGAACAGGTCCAACATTAGGACACCATGGTTTGCATAGAGTGTTGGACTGTCTTGTCTTCTGTGAACAAGCTCATGATTCAAAAGTGGAACAGGAGAGTTCCCATCAAGGCTTGCTTTGGCACTTATTTATCTATCAGGGCTTTGGCACTTATTTATCTATCAGGAGAAGCCCTTGATCACTGCACAACATGCAAGCAAGTAAATAACTTTTCCTGCAGAAGCCTGTTCCTTTGGAAGTTGTTCCAGCAGTAGATTATACTTTGCAGCACGTGTATGCACAGGATACAGCACACATATAATTCCCACTGATACAGGCATAGGCAGCCATGTGGTGCTGTGAGAGCCTGTAGCTGATGAAGGCTGAGTGAGGCTTTAAGCTGGAATTTCCCAGCTAAAGCAGTTGTACCATGCCATGTATGTTCTGCAAACTGCAGCAAGGTTTAAACTGCTAGAAGTTACCAGAGAAGAATTCCCCTGGCTTAGGGGACCTCCCCATCAGCAGAAAATTCATCTGGTGGTGTTGTGTGAGTCTTGGGACCTCTGGGTTCAGGGAGGCAGGGAAAGGACTTTGTCAGCAGAACCTAAGTGCAGCCCTTCTGGGTCAGACCAAAGGTCCACATGGTCCTGCATCTTGTGACTGACAAAGGCCATTGCAGGTCCTGGTGTCCTGGAGAAATCTGAGAATTCATCAGCTGTCCATGATACTTCTCTTGAGTACTTCTCTGCCCCAGCCATGTGATTCTCTGGTTGAGAATTTTTTAAATTATTTTCGAATTCCACAGAGGATTTCTCTGCTATTAATATGTCTGGTTTCCCATTGAATCCATCTCCCACCAGCTGCAAAAATTAAATCTTTCATTTCATTTTGAGCAGTGCAAAGAGTGGCTGTGGGGCCACATAACTTCCAGGAGGTCACTGTGTGCTGATACAAGTTGTGCACAGAAGAATATCAGGGCTGCTGGCTTCCAGTTTTCAAGAAGTGTGCTCACTCTTGTGTCTGGCAATATTTGCACCATGCTTAAGGTCAGTCTGAACTAGTGCTCTTAAGCTGACTTCCTTCTGGGTCTCTTAAATTTTTTAAGTGGAACTGGCTGAGAAACCTCTGACTTTATTTTTTCCCCACTAAGAAAATGCAGAATCAACTAAAAAATAGAAAAAAAAGGAAAAAAAAATGCCACTTCATATTTTATTTTTGTTAGATTTGCCTTAAATCAGGATGAAATTCTAAGACTTAATAATAAATTTTTAGATTAAAAAGGATGAGAGAGAGAATGCCAGACACACCTGGCATAAAGAAATTCAGAATGATTTTCCTTTTCTATGTGATTCAAACTATTTTGGATCTTACTTTCTGTTCTACTAATGTGTGGGGAATACATTCTCATAATAATTTTTCAAAGCAGAATTCTGATTCCTATTTTAGAGTAGAGTCTGAATCCATCTTGAGAAACCTAAGAGGAATCTAAGGATCTAAGAACAATCTGTCATCCCAAATCCTTAAACTATATGGAAATTTACACTATGCCCAAGCATCCTTCCTTGAAAATCTGAACTCAGTTAATTTGACTGAACTGCATCCAGTTTGGGCCAGGTGCATAAAACAGAGCTTTGCTTCAATTGCAATAAAACCTAATTTAAAAATGAATTGTTCAACTTACTCTGACAGCACACGTAGTTTTTCCCCTACATGAAATATGGGTTGGCTTATGTCTGCTGAAGGATAGTCATAGAGAACAGCAAGGAAGTCACTCTCCTGACCTGTGAAAGAAGAAGGAAAATATCACTTAAAACAAAGGTAGAGCTCTGAAGCAGAAATGGATTTTTCATTAAGTATGATAGATTTTATGTAATAGGTCAAATGGGAAAAAAAAAATCTCTGAAATGTCACTTTATAAACATAAGGAGCTAAAGAGGAAAGTATGGGTTTATAGGAATGTGAAGATACTAGAAATGAAAAAAGTAATGTGGTTAATTGTCAGCAACTAAATTTAGATGCCTTTTTCTAGTAATTATGGTATTTAAAGGACATAGTTTGAAACTAAAAAAATTAATCAGTATCTATAGTATTAGGAAGTAACCCAGTTTAATTAATGCCACTGTCTCTAATTGCCTCCAGCTACAGTTTTGCAGCATTATATTTAAGAAAAGGAAGATGTATGTTGAATTGTTTCAGCATTTAAGACCACTGATAATTTTCGAAGGCATGAAATAAGTGTAGATCAAGGTCAGTGAGAGTGTAGCCATTATTGCCCATTTCCACCACTTTTAAAAAGGAGCTTGTTGAATAACCACTGCACTTTGTTCTCATCCTTGTGTGGAAACTGTACTGGAGCTTCAATGAAAGAAATGAGGCACATGGGTGTTTAAGATTAAAGCGTTGTACAATGGCAATTTGCAGGGCTGAGGTCAGCAAAGGGATGGGAGGAGTTTTTACATCAGCTGCACTGACTCTGGGGCTTGTAGCCCTGTGTAGGACATGGGCTGAGTCTCCTGGCTGTCTGAAGGATGGAGCACTTTACACGAGCCTGGGACTGTCAGACATAAAATACTCCTCATCCTGCTGGAATCTGTGGTGCCCAGTAAATGCTGTGAGCTGGGAGATGCAGAAATGGGTTATGCTGGCTGTTTTGAGCTCCTTGGTAGAAGTCCTGGCAAGAGGATATCCTGCCACAGGCTACCTGCATTTCTCCTGGAAAAAGGTTCCTTCCCTCTGCACATTGCAGTGCCCTCCATCAGCACACAGGGGAAAAAAACTTCCCTCTGCCTCCACCTGATCCTTGGGAACACCATTATCAGTACATTGGCAGAGGTGCTCTGTTCTCCATACTTCCCAACATCTGCAAAAATGGGTGTGAATTCAGGATAGGAGAGAAAAAATTAGACAGAGAGGCAGTTTTTTTTCTCATTTAATATAGATTCCTTGCCAACTTTAAGTAAGACAACTTTTTAGGGAAATCTAGGTGCAACATCCTGAATGAATGCTGTGTATTTTCAGCCTGTGTGTCTGAAGGCCTTAGAAAAAACTCACAGTGATAACAATAAATGGCTGAAGGAAACATGCAGAAAAGAAACACAGCAGGTACCCAGAGAAGTTGTGGATCTCCCATCTCTGGAAATGTTCAAGGCCAGGCTGGATGGGGCCCTGAGAAACCTGATCTAGTGGGTGTCACCCCTGCCCATGGCAGTGGGATTGGAATTAGATGATCTTCAAAATCCCTTCCAACCCAAACCATTCTATGATTATTTTGGCAGTGTGTTTAGTATTAGTATTTCCATGGTTTCTTAGTTGATCAGTGTCACTGATTTAAACAGGACTACTCCAGTCCAGAAAACCACTGTGATTAGTCTAATATAATTTGTTATACAGTATTTCTCATTGCAGCTTGTAAGACAGGAGTTCTACATGGAATAGAATTATTTTTAGCTTAATGACAATGTCTTTTAAAATGCCTTTTTTCAAAGTTCTGCTGTTCATTTATAAATGTTCTGTTTCCATACTGAAAGGGTGGAAAACAAGTGCTTTTCTGCTCTCCTTCCTTGCATACTTGTTGTTTGCATTTTGTTACACATTGTGGGGTATGTGACTGTTTCCCTACTCTAACAAGACCTCTGCTACTTTGCTTACACTTTCATCTTTATAGTAATTTTTGTTTCAATTTTGCATGTCGATTTGTAGTTCTGAAAAGGAAGGAATTTATCATAGTGTTGTCTTCCACGTCCATGCAAATGTTACCTCCAAAACTAAATACAGTCATGTTAAAGTGTAACGATAGGACTGAGCCTCCTCCTTCCTCCTTCAAATTGGTATTTAAATCAAACCTTGCTGGGTTTTTTGGTAATGCAAAATACCCCACCCCACTCTACAACATTTCACAGAACCCATACTGGCTCCTTACAAACACAAAAGCCTGGAAACAGGAACTAAAAAAAATTACATTCTTTCTCCACATCTAAATTTCACAGTGATGTAATAGATTTGACCTGATGATCTCCCCACAGTTTCAAGATGTAAAAGAAAAAAGATTTGCCTGAATTTATCTAACACAAGCTCTCCTCCGCAGTGCAAGTGTAGGTTACATCTGAAATGGAACAACTCAAAAGTTAGAGTGGAAAGATCGAAGCACAATAATTTCCACTGAATCAGGTGTTAATGCTGAGTGGTTTTTTTAGGAGTAGGAAATGAATATGAAATGCATGCTAATTTTAGATGTCTTCATCCCTGCATGTCTTGCAACGTGTGAGACTGAATGTTATATCCTTCAAATGATTCATGGGGAATGGACTATGAAGCATTATTAGAGAGTGGGAAGAGCGTAGGCAGAGCACCCAGATCCAGCTGATTGCCCTCAGAAAGCTGCTGTGCTGTGCTCTGGTGTGGTCCATGTCCAGAGTGGGAATGAGTTTGGAGTTCAGCTCCGTGCAGCATCCAGCGTTCCTGTCCGGCAGCAGTGCTGTGATTCCTGCCATGCTGTGTTCCAGAGGGGTGCAGGAGGGCACTGGGCAGGGTGTGTTCCAGAGGGGTGCAGGAGGGCACTGGGCAGGGTGTGTTCCAGAGGGCTGCAGGAGGGCACTGGGGGACACTCAGTGTGCAGCACCTCAGGGTGTGGCTGCAGAGTCACACTTTGGCACCCAGACTAGAATTAAAGCAGCCAGCCTGGGAACTGGGAGTTATACAGGTGTAGCTCAGTGAGGATGAACTCTGGATTCAGGGTCCCAGAGGAGGACAGAGAGGGGGTGCTCTCTCAGTACCTGATGAGCCCTTGCTGCTTTGGCTGCTCTGCCATTGGTCCCTGGGCTGTCCCTGTCATCAGCCAGGGGTGCCAGCAGAGTGTGCTGTCAGATGGGCTGCAGTGATCTTTTCCCAAATGCCTCCTTGGGAAATGCAGCTGTTACACTGTTCCCTTTCTCAGGACCAACACTGAGGTACTGAGGAAGACACAAAATTTTGCTTTCAGTGCAGCTTTCAGGCAGCACAAGTGGCTCATAGGGGTCTAATGAACACATTCACACTGAAAAACAAATCTGGAGACTCCAGCTATCTGTTTTCTTCCCCTGTTTTGTTGCCCACCCTTTCCTTTCATCCTTTCCATTCTCTTTCAGTCCTTCATTTTATTTGGGCTCACTGAAATGAGCCAGTGTCAAACCTACTTTTCCTAATAACTGTTTCAACTATTCAAAGTCCATGGATTGGATCCTCCACCTCAGTTAAATCAAGTCTGTTTGCCTGGCAGAAATCTGAGTTTTGTGATGTGATTTGGAATTTGTCCAACTCAGGAAGGCAAACAAATACAAAGTGACTGGATTAAACCCAACACACACTTTAGTACCAGGTTCATTTTTAGAAGTCTTTTTTTCATTGGGTTTGGATGACAGTACTGATGTCTGTATTCTCAGCTTTCATTAGCAACATCTAAGCCATTGTGCAAGATGCTGGTGTGATCCAGGCTAAGAGATGGATGGATCCAAAGAGCTATGCAGGCTGATCAATCCTAGAATCATAAAATAGTTTGTGTTGGAAGGGACATTTACAGGTTATTGAGTCCAACTCTTTGCAATGAGCAGGGACATCTTCAACTTGATCAGGTTGCTCAGAGCCCTGTTCAACCTGATCTTGAATGTTCCTAGAGATGGGGCACCTATAACCTCTCTGGGTAACATGGTCTAGTTTTTACCATTCTCATTGTAAAAAATGTATTCCTTATATCTAGTGTAAATCTACCCTATCTGGGTTTAAAACCATTACTCCTTGTTGTATCCCAACAAGCCCTGCTAAAAGTCCATCCCCATCTTTCTTATAAGCCCCCTTTAATATTGAAAACTGGAATAAGGTCTTGCCTTAGAGGCTTCTCTTCTCCAGGCTGAATAACCCCAACTCCCAGACTTTCCTCACTGGAGAGGTGTTTCATCACTCTGATAATTTTTGTGGCAAACCTCCTCCTTTGGATGATTAAACATTGGTATCTGGTGCAGTTTGTGCTGTGAGAGTGTCTGAGACATCCCTACACCATTGGCAGGTGCTGCTGCAGCTACAGGAGGCTTGTTCTCTCCCCAGTGGTAGCAGGAGGTCAGAGAGGATTAACAAAGCACCTTGCTGGATGTGCTAGATGCCTAGGAGAATGCAAGTAGATTGGCCCCTGAATTCCTAAATGGATATTTTCACCTTGTAATGGCTGTATTATCAATGTTTGCTGATTTGTGTTTTAGGGGTATGTTCTATTTCCATCACAGGAAGGGATGCAGCTGGTTTTAGCCCTGCTAAATTCTGACTTTTAGCATGTGCAGGAGCAGTACAAGCTTGGTCCCAGCCATGGCACTCCCACCAAGGTCCTGCTCTGAATGTGTGCACATCTCTGTTTAGGTGTTTATTTGTGCTATTTGTGTCCATAGTTGTTGGAAATATCAGCATATGGCCCTGTTCTTGACAAAAAAAAAAAAAGAAAAAAAATGTAGTAATGCTCTGAGTAGTGTTTGGTCTCTGCTATATGAGGACCTAGGGCTGCAAGGCTGCCATCTCAGCTAGTTCCTGGACATACTAAAAGTGGCACTGGGTTTCCTTGCAGCAACAGTCAAACCAGACTGATTGTCTATCCTTATAATAATGAGCAACCCAATCAGAAAATCTTTCATGGAAAACCCCGAAACTTTTGATTAATGCCTTGCCCCCTTAAAAAAAGAAAAAGGAACTAAAAGAACCCCACTCCAAACCCAAAGGAAAAATCCAAAACTACTTTCTGTTCTTCACATTTGGGAAGTGATTTACTGCAGCTCCTGTGCCAGCTGCCTGTCCTACTGCACCAGGAGGGCTGAGGCTGTGCTGCCTCTCCACCCACTCGCTCACAGTTTGTAGTAGCACATCACCAAATCCTTCTTCCTTTCCCCCGCTGATGTGTGACCTCTGCCAGCCCACAGAGGTGGCAGGGAGGGATTTGCAGCCTGATTTATTCACGTGTGGATGCACAGGGCAGATGTGTTACGTTCCCCTTTGGCAGCTTGCCCTGTGAAATTGTATTTCTCTATAGACTCTGTGGATAAACCTGGTGACAAGTTGGCTGTGTGCTACTTTTAGTGCAACTATCTGACAGTGGATGGACGTGAGGTTCAGTGCAAGCATAACATCATTACAATTTTTAACCTAAAATGAAGGAACCCCAATTTTCAAGAACAAATTTGTATAAAATATCACATGCAAGTGTGTCAAAACACAGCATTTCTTGTTCCTGAAGCAACGTTTCATTGCTTTCTGATTTGGAAGGAACATCTTTCAAGGATTACCAGCATATAATACAGTTAACATCTGGGGTTTTTAATTAAAGTACTTCTTGGAAAATGAGTTTGAATGTAGCTAAAAATAAGCCCTGTCTAGTGGATGCCCTCCTTCTCCCCCAGCAGTCATGCACTTGCCTGCTCTTGTCAGGCGGCTGCAGAAAGACACATGGCTGAGTCTGTCATATATTTGAACATCTTTCTCTCTTGAGAGGAATGAAATGAGTGCTTACCCCTTTGGCTCGGCATGTGTGTTTCCTCAGATGCTCTCGGAGTTTTCACAGCATTTCCCATTGTGCTTGCTAATTCCGTCAAAGTTCTCCAGAACTAAATCAAAGGAGATGCTGAAGTTTAACATCACAGTAACACCTGCTGTGCCAACAGATGAGAAATGACCTCGTTTGGGCGTCTCCAGTTTTATACGGTTTTGCTTTTGAGAACTCTCGTGTCAAATTCGTGCGAGAGTTTTACATACTTGCTAAACTCTCACCACTTTGGTGCTTTTATCAGGGGAACAGCAGAAAACCACAGCTAGGGAAGTTGCTCAGAAGAACACGATGTAGTAAAAGTTTCCATTAGCAGTGCCTCAGCACAATAGGAAGTAACAGCAGAGCCGTGCCCATATAGGCATTGCATATACAAAGTGGTTTTTCAGCATCTGGGGTTCTGAGGCTACAAAGGATCTAATTAGACTGATGTCTCTGGTTTTCAGCACTGTGTATATTATGTTGCTTTACTACTGATCACAGAGAACATAAGTTGGTAGGTTTGGGTTTTTTTCTGATGCAGCTGTGCCCTCAACAAAAGGGAGGAAATTTTTTTGTTAAGTAACACCTTGCCTAAAAATTGTTTGATCCCAAAGCAGTCTTCCCGCATAAAGCCAGTGATGCAAATTCTGCAGATACTTGTCTTAGAAAGTTTTGGTGGATGCACCAAGAATGCACACAAGATGCATACAAGAAATGGTATCTGACAATTGTGGAACTAAATACTGTGAAAGTATCCTGATTCTCCCTGACAGAGGACAGAGAAAAACCCTTTGAATGTGGGAGGTGTCTCATGTTGTGGTATATTTTCAGGGGCACAGGACAATAAGCTATATCTGTTTAAAACTGTACATTAAAGCAAAATAACACCACTAGGTGATGGATAGGTAAATATTTTCTAAAAAGATATTTCTTTCCATTGCTATGTGAAAATGATAACAGGGGCTCTAGCAGAATCCTGTGAGTTTCTGCATATTTTGGTCTTTTCTAGCTTAATTATTTCAAAGATGATTACTGACTGTGGTGTGCTGCACCTCACTTACACAGGCTCGAGACTGACAGGGTCAGCTGGAGAGGTGTCCAGCCTGGGAAGCAGAACTGCTGACTTCAGCAAGACTTTATTACTAATTGTCTTTTGGAATAAGATAGGCAGAACCTGAATATGTTAATTAATGCCATAAATTTTTTATGTCTTGCAACCAGTTTAGGAAGACATCCTACAGAATAAAATGCCACTCAAAGGAAAGAAAATTTGTCTGTTATAAAATGCAAGGAGATCAGCGCTAGAACAGATGGTAGTGCACAGTTTGACTCTCCCTCATCTGCTTTCCAAGCTTCTTAGTACTTGTTCCCAAAGGCTGTTCGCTGGAATTCTCTATTTCACTAGCCAAATGGCACATTACCCCTTCCCTGGCTGCACTCAGAACTTGCTTGTGGCACACCTGTGGGGTGCAGCTGTGCCAGTGTCTTTCTGACAAGTGTCTGAAACCTACTTTCACAAGAACAAAAAAGTGTTTCATTGCCTGATAGAAGTAGTCTAGAAGCAGAATAAAACAGCAGCCTTAAATTTAAATAAACTACTTGGGTATTCATGTTTGGAAGAAAAAAAAAAAAGCTCTCTTTTGATAGAAAACAAAAAAATCTTTCTCCATTTCAATGCACCTAAATTTCAAAACTGAAACCAGAATTCATTTCATCAGGCACCATCTGCTTGAAAGATCATATTTCCTGATCTAACTATGAATATTTTCTGCAAGACCCAATTTTAATTTATTGATCATTTTTTCTCAGTTGTATCCCATCAAAATTAATAGGCAAACCCACAGGAGCAGTGCAGCCAGTACTTCAGCTACAGATATTATAGATGTTCCTGGCTGATCTTCAGATTAGCCAGAAAAATCTCCTGGACACAGCAACAGAGAGCTCAACAGGGCTGAAAAAGTCAGCCAGGAAAGTGAGATAAATACCTGGACTGATAACCTCTGCTGAGCTCTGTGCTCCAGTAGCTGCATTTTAGCTGTAAGTTAAAAGGGAAGCTCAGATCTTGCTCAGTGTATGGTAACTGAGCTGCAGTTACCAAAAAGGTTGTGCAAGTCCAGATAGATGGCAAGAATGACAGCATAAACATCTTATGTCCGTCTATAATTTTGACACGTGCAATTGGTATTTAGATGAGAATTTCTTGAATTTTATGTCCCAAAACTCTTTAAAAAAAAAAAGTCCTACCTCTAAGTACCATTTTATGCAGGGTCTTGTTATTTGAAGGCCAGGAGAGCAAGTCATCCTGCTAGTATCAGGCTTGTGATCGAGTGCTTTCAAGGACATTTTTCCTATTCTTAATTTCAGGTGTGCCTGAGTCACTTTGGAAAGTGATACACAGTGTTTGTGTCCAGTGGAAAGACTTCTGACATTTTTACCGTAGGCTTGAAATATTTCTAAAAGCACAGTACAGTTCACCAAGGCACCATCATTTTTCTAGACGGTATTTAGGGATCTAAACTCTAAATGTTGCTTTAAAAATATCTGAAGTGTTTCTGTAGTGTTACTTGTAAGTAGTTTGCAATTAAACCACTAGTCCAGAGGGATTAAATACTGGACAACAGGCAGGTTCCTACTCCTTATTTTTGTGGAGCACATCCAAACCTGGCCTGGCTCACTTGTGCCATACCAGACATCGCTCTCCTGAAGGACTCTGAAGGCATCAGGACAGAGCCTGCAGCTCTGTGCTGCTGCTTTACAGGTGGAATAATGTGACTTGTGGAAAATACAAATCTTGTCATTTTCAGTAACACCGAAGAGCAGTGACGCCTTGGGCTTTGCTGTTGCTCACGTGGCACTTTGCTGGGTCTCGTATTTTCCATGCTCTCTTACTGTCCCTGTCATTGGTGGCATAAACTTGTGAAAGGGAGAGAGAGTTCAAGATGTGCTCCAAACTCACGGCAGAAGTGTTCAATAAAAATTAAAAAATGGAAAGCCATGACCCTTGGTGTTAATTCACTTAAGCAAAGTGATTAAAAGGAAAATGAGAGATCAGGCTAGGTTCTGCTGCTAAGGCCACTTGTCATTCTGCATATGGGCAGAGTAAAGGTTCCCATAGTCCAGCCAAAGGTGGTGGAGTGAAAGGTTCTGAGGTATGGCTCAACCTGCAGATGTCTGAAAATGAGATGAAAATGGAAGGAATTGGAAGTTTTGTTTGAAGTAAGGCAGGCAAAATATTGTTTCTACTTGCTTGCTGGCAGTGGCATATTACTGTTCTGAGAGTAAGAGTGTACAAATTACAATCATATTTCCCAAACAACAGTGCACTTTACTCTCAAATGAGTGATAGAACTTAATGGCTTAAGTAGTTTGTGCTTGTGTTATTTTCAGCACAGTACAGATCCACTGTATCACCATGTGATAAATTCTTTGGTGGTTTTCTGAGGTTTTGAGACACCCTGCACAACTAGACTAACCACAAACTTTAGAGACCTTGTGCCTGAACCAATTTTTTATCATTGAAGTCAATAGCAGAACAGGTGTACTTTTATAGATGATAATCTTGTGAAGCAGCAAATCTGCTCCAGCCACTGCATCTCACTTGAACTTACTGAATCATAGAATAATTTGGGTTGGAAGGGACCTTTAAAAGCCACCTAGTCCAACCCTCTGTCCATGGACAAGGACATCTGCAATTAGATCAGGTCACTCAGAGACCTCCAAACTGGCTTTGAATATTTCTAGGGATGGGGCATCTAAAACCTGTTTTAGTGTTTCACCCCCCTCATTGGTGAAGAATTTGTTCCTTATATTCTAACTTGATGACAGAGTTTGGGATACAAATAGAGATGGCATCCCTCTGTCATAGAAGGAGGTAACTATGACAGATCCAAAGAAAATAATTCACTGAGGGTAATTTAGGAAGAATTAAGGACAAATTATAGACTCTAAACTCTCTGTGTCTTACCTTCCCTGAGCCCTGCATGGAGTGCAGCTGCAGTTCATCTCAGAGAAACCACTGGGCTGCTGGGAACCAAAATCTGCCTGCAGTTCTCCCCACTCACCAGCCACCTCCTCTTGAACTAAAATTTGATTTTAACTATGAAGATCACATTTGCAGTGTTCCAAGCATTGGTCCTTCCTGCCCTCCCCTTTTCCGCTTGTGCACGTGGAATTCAAGGAAAGGCAGTGGTGCAGCCGTGGTTGTTTGTGCACACAGCTTAGTGGGGCTTAGTGATCTTTGCTGCCAAAAGGAAGGTGAGGGAACATCTACAGTCCCTGTCCTGCTTTGTGTCCTGTTTGTCAATGGCAGAACTCTCAGCAGATAGGAATTCTTCACCTGTCAAGACTGCAATCCCACTGACCCACACTGTGTGACCCCAAAACCTGTGGTACAGCTTTCCCCTTCCGTTCCTGTGTGCAGCACATGGAGCAATAACTTCCTCTGGCAGAATTTGCTCTCTCAGAAAACTTACTTCTGCAGCAGTTAAATAACATGGAACCTAAGAAAGTCTGCCACTTTGTGAGAACTTTTTCAAAGTTCTATTTAAAATGATTGTGAATTAGTAGATACAAAGAAATTAAAATAAAAGGAATAAAAAGGCAAGATAAGCACTTGAGTAAAGCCCCTCTGCAAGGAATACTGTAGACTAGTATAATTAGGACATTTATCATTCCTGAGATGCTATACCCTATTTTATTTTTGTATCCTGATAATCCCATGTATACTACCAAGATATTACAATTTAATTCTCAGTAAGGTTTACAGCTAATGTCTGAATCCCATTTATCTTGAAAATGAAAGCACCAGCATGCTATTATTTTTCATGTGGGGAAAGAAAAAGAAAAACAACCTAGATTTCAGAAGCCGTATTTTTTTTTGTGAATTCCCTTAATTTATCATTAATCAAAATGAACATCACTTCAGCTTTGAGGTGCTTACACCATTCCACTTAGAAAGAACAACATAATACTCTCATCAAAGTAATTCACAGACACATGCAAACATGAAGCAACACAGAAATACCACACTATGCACACTTCTAACACTTTGAATAAAAAGCCCACTAATCTGTGGGCTCATCTTTTGGTTACAGTGAAATGCAGTTTGCCTCAGCATAAGGTCCTAAGCATCTATCTTACTGTGAGCTTTTAATAGAAAAAGCTCAGGACTCCTTGTCCTGTCTATCTTTAGTACCACTCCTTATGAAAAGGATCAAGGCAGGCTTCTCTATTTCTACCTTTGGTGGCACTTGAAATCCACGGTCTGAACAATGTAATTAATTGCAAATTACATACAACAGCCTTGTAATATAAATAAAACTGAAACATTTGGTCTCGTACACAGATAATCCAAAATATATCACAGCAATAATTACCTTTAATTGCTAGGCATGGTATTCCAGGTTGCAGTATTTCTGGAAAAAGCTGTAGTCATAGTACTGCTCTCCTGCTGCCAGCAAGGTTCAGCTGATGAAGTCGAGGAGCAGCCGGTCGGATGAGTGTGTTGTGAAGTTCACGCTGTCATGTAGAGCAGCGTTTGCCAAACAGGCCACATACTTCCTCTCTGAGAAATAAGGAAGGCTCAAACTGTTTGCAACAGATGAGGTTCCTGTTGCAAGTCACTACTGAAGGCACTTTTTATCTATGGGCTGAGAAAAACAGGGAGGTTTTCAATGTATTGCATTAGGGTGGGTTTTAACAGATATGAAAAATGAGCAAAATAACCTGGTTTACACTACTTGCACAAGAAGGGTTTCTTTTTTTTCTTCTTCTAAATTTATTTATCCAATAATACTCATTCCCCAACTGTTTTGTTTTATGTAGTTTTGCTATTTTTTTTCAGATGGACAGAAAGAGGCACAAAACATTGTTTTCACTCTTATTTAGTCTAAATGGGAATGTGACCTTTGCTTTATTCTTCACTCTGTACTCCAAAATACCTCTCTCTGCAAATAATGGAAGCTTAATATCAGCAGTGAAGAAATATGGATTGAAAGCCTGTCTATGAAGTCCATTTTCACACTAGTTGTAAAAAGTGCAGAAGCCTCAGGACCTTTCTCATCTCAGTGTCTGATGTGGAAGAACCAAGATGCTGTTAAATAACCTGACTGTGAATATGAATATAGCAGTCAAAGGGAGTTATTAAGGTTTGCCTTTTGCTTTTATAATCAATATGTGATCTGAAAAACTTATATGCCTAGTGTTGTATAGAAAAATATAAAAAACCGTAACAAACCCATGCAAAAGAAAATAACCCACCAGCAAACCCAACAAGCCCAAGTACAGTTCCTACTTCACACCAGAGTAGCTCCAAGTAGATGCTTGTGTGGGAGCTGTTGTGTAACTTATTTAAACCAGGAAACACTGATCAAATCCCCAAAGGTGTGCCAAAATTTGGAGCTGTGCTAATTTCAGGAGAATATTCTATCTCTCTGATGGACTGTACTAGCAGTCCTCAGTTTGAAGGGACTAGGGAGCTTGATAACCTAATCAGTCTACAGCACAGCTCCATGGTTACCCTTGCCAGTTACATTTTGCTTATTTAGGACCTTATTGCTTTCTTTAAATCACAAGGATGTGACATACATATTCCTTAATGGCATTCATCAAACTGATGTACAGTGTCTCTGGAATTATTGAAATGTCATGGATTAGGGGATGTGTATGTGTGTGGGAATAGGCAGAGGCAGAGCCTTTACCTGATCCTTCTCACCACCCTCTGCCTTACTCTGCCTCTGGCAGCCTTGGTGCCTTTACAAGAAGTAAGGTTACATCCTAAAATGAATTTGGGAATTGGGCAGGTCTCTGACTGAGCAGGAAAGATTGGTCATGCTAAAGGAGAGGTTGGGCTTGCCTGATAGAAAGTTTCACTGGAAACACAGTGATTCTCAGACACAGTTTGTGCCGTGCCTGTAGAGGAACAGATGAGTTTGCATTACTGTTGAGGGGGTAAATAGAATTCTCCATTTCCATGTCTCCTCTGCCTGTTGCTGGTGGCTGGCTGCTCTTTTGCAATGGTGGGAGCTGGTTTACCCTTTCAGTGCATTCAGCCAATACCTTGTTTTAAGTAGTATAATTGATAAGGTAGCATTTACATCTAAATGGAAGAAAGTGCTTATATGAATTGTGGGACTTTGTATGTCATCTTAAAAGTGTCCATATCCTGTTATTCAAGTCACTAACCTGACAGAGGCACTCAGTGAGTCATTTGTGAGAAGAACACTGCCCTTGCAGGGCTGCCTCTCATGACAACAAGGAGGGGTTTGCAAGGCTGATGTATGAAAAAGAAATCTTCCTTCTTCAGTGTTATTTTTGATATGAGAACCCTTGCCTTTCCCCCCATTTTCATCTGGAAATTACATTTCTAGTAGACAATTATGGAGGGACAAGCATTTGTATGTCAGTCTCCATTTCCATGACTGGACTGACCTGCACATTCCCTGTTACAATCCATGTGCTGGTGTTTGCCAGTTGCCTGCCAAATGGGCAGCTGGGGCACCTACTTCGAGTTGGTCCCAAAGATTTCTACTCCTTCGGTCTCTTGAAGCCAGATTTCATGAAGGCCTGGAAAAACAACATTAACATTACCACACAGAGCCCTACAACCTTGGTATTTTGTACACACTTGCCACTGTGCAGGATTGGATATCTGAGGACAAACAGTGCAGGATGCTGGAAAACAGCCCTGCAGGAAAGAGGCAAATAGGGTCCAAATTGAAAACAACTTTAAATCCAGTCTTTTAGAGAATTTTCTCCTAAGTTAATTGGAAAAATGAGCCAGTGGTCACTTAATTGCCGTTGCTTATTTTTGCAGGGAATAAAAACAGGATTTAAATGGTATCTTTAATCTGGCATTAACTGAAACTGAAGACACCCTCAAACAGAAATACAGTGCTGTTGTCTGTCCATGGAGTGATTATCTCTAGGCACAAACTGCAAAGGAAAAGGCTACAGCATCCGTTTCTCAGTGTCTCTGAGCCCAGCTTAAATGCTTTATGCAAGATCAGGCTTTAGTCAAACACAAGCCATGTTTTAAGTGATGGGAAGCACTTGAGCTCAGCAGTCAGGAAACTGAAGAGCCCTGGCTACCCCGGAGGTCAAAGCAGATGGTCTGACAGATACTTCTGGCTGGGAACTGTGTGCATCTGAGCCTGGAGAGTGCCTATTTTTAACAAATTAAATATTGCTGTACAGCTGGGTCTTTTGGGAAAGTAGAATTCTCAGGACATTTCACTGGTTTGACTGTTTGCATTAGATGTCCTTTGATCTCATTTCTGGGTGGTGTTACTGTAATTGATGTTTGCATTGCCTATAGCATAGTTCAGGGCAGACAGAAAGCCTGCTTTGGTTGCAGCCATCAGAGAAACTGCACACACTTGCAGGGAGTGTGTGTGTTGAAGAGGCTAATGTGGCTTAAGCAAGAATTTAATATTCCAGTCAGTTTGAAAAACAAGAGGTCATGATGTGAGGAGAGGAAGCTGTGTTTGGGTCTGCAGAGTGTGCGTGATAAAACCTAGTTCTGGTGAAGTTTCTGATCACTAGATGTGTTCTGAATAATTTTTGAAAAATTTTGCAGAAATGAGCTTCCAAACTAAATGAGGAATCAAAAGACATTCAGCACTGCAACTCATATGACAATTGTCTTTTCCAGATGTATTGGGAGACAGAGGTACAGGGCACAGGGATAGTCTGTGTGGGTCACCTTTGGCTGGACACCAGGTGCCCATCAAAGCCACTCTGTCACTGCCATCCTCAGCTGAACAAGGGAGAGAAAATGTAATGAAATTCTCATGGGTCAAGATAAGTACAGGGAGAGATCACCCGTTGGTTGCCATCACAGACAAAACAGATAAATGAATTTATCTTAATTAGTTTAATTTATTGCCAATTAAACAGACCAGGGTAATGAGAAGTAAAGCATGATTACAAGCCTCTGGGATTGTCCACTCTTGCTCTTCCACACAACACTGCAGGTACTTCATGTAGACTCCCTTGCTACCAAAACCTGGACACACAAACCAAGCACAGGTCCATATGTTCTTTTTTATCATTTCATCAGAATAGCAGCAAGAGCTTGTTGGGGAAGCTTTAGGATGGCCAGGCTGGCACCAATAAAGGTCTGCTGAGCTATGATATCCCAAAAGAGAAGTTTGCAAGAGGCACCAGCCCCAACTCAGCTGGTCACAGCCACATATCAAAGTGAGAATTCATCTCCACATAATACGGATTGGTACTCATCAGCTTCTCACCAGTGTGAGCTGCAACATTTCCTGGTATCTAAATTTCTGCTGTGTAGCTGAACCTCTAATACTGAAAAGAGAAATGGAGAAATGCTGTCAGTGCTCCTGGTACCTGAACTGAATAGTACTGAAGATTTTGCCTCCCATTTTCAATGCCATCACTTGTGGCAGTAGGTGCTATTGCTCAAATATTGTAAAGTTCCTCTCACGCCTGTGAATTTTGGAGAGCAGCGTAACGATGCTGTCATGGATTGTGTAACCCAGCTGCAACTGCTTCTTCTTAGCAGTTCAGCACTGAACCACTTTCATCTGATGTCAGAAATGTCATGGAACTTCCTCTGTTGACAGTGGGTCTGCCTGTAAGGACAACTAAAAGAATAACTGTGTGTGGCTTCAGTTCCCTGTAAGTTCCTTCTGAATGACGCTGAGGTAGGAAATTCCCAGTGATGACAAGGTGGCTAATGAATACAATTTTATTGTATACGTTATTTCTTTAGAGGTTCACAACAACTCTTCAGGAATAGCTGAAGGATTCACCTGTTAGTTTTAAAAGTGAATTTTTTAGCTCTTATATTGGTAGGTACAGGAGAATTCCTGGTGAATTAAAAAACAGAGGACTAACAAAAAGAACACAGTGTTTGTTATTCTTGAGCTGATCTCATGATTTTTGGTTTTCTGATTCATGATTCTGTCATGTTCGTAATGTGGGTGTCATGTAATGGAAGTAAACAGGCCCTCCACTATTTCTGCTTCTGCCTAAATAGTCCTATTTTTAAAGTACAGAAGTCCTCCATTACTGGTTGCTGGGACTAATCACACAATTAAATTACAGTTTTATAGGAACAGAAGGAAATGCTGAGTGTAGCTCTGTTATTCTCTGTGTCCTGAGCCTGCCTCTAATGTGGATTCAGTGTTTGGAGATTTCTGTTTAATGTGAAAACTGCAGGCTCAAAAAAGAAAGAAAATTAATTCTAGCTAATGCCAGCTTTTGTCCTCACTTATTTGTTCCCAAAGACTTTTTTTTGGCAATGATGAAGAAACAATGACCCTGAATTGTTGTGGAACTTTGAAAAACAGATAACTGGTGCAGTTTTCCTTGCATAACTTCTGCCCTAAGAGGAGCCGTATTTCTAAAGCCTGGAACATATTTTGGATGCACCTGGGAAAAAAGAATTGCTTCCAAATACTGCTTGAATAATGTCTCATGTTTCTCTATCACCTGTTTCTAGTCCTAATAAAAATTAAACATGATTAAAAGTAGTAGATACTACATCTCTTTCAGACCCCAAAAGCCACACTTGCTTCCTGAATATGGGTGTTACCAAAACGAGCAAACTGAGGAAGTGGCCATTACATGGAAAATGGAAGGAAAAAAAAAACCAGAATAAAGAGCACAAAAACCTGTTATAACCACTCACAGAAAGAAGACAAAACATCCAAAGCCAGAGTAAGGCTCCAAACAAGCTCTCCTCACCTCACAAATGTATTTGCAAAAGTTTTTGGTTTTTCTTTTACTTGTCGAGCTTCAACCATGACTACTGCTAGCCTATGCATCCCATGCTGTGACATGAAGATTTGCCTTCCCAGGCTTTTATTTCTGCCCCTGCAGTAGAGAACTTGTGGGATACTTCCATCCAGAACCTTTTGCAATAATTGTTTTACTCAGTACGTGAGCTCAGGGCCGTCTTTCAGATGGTAGATATCTGAGACAGGGAAATTTTGTAGAGCTTTTAGAATGTCTGGGAGGAGATGTGTTCAAAATCAAACACCCACCAGGATGTTTTGCTTGGTCCCAGTGAATTTTTGGATCCTACGTGTCATCTGATTTTAATACTCTTTCCCTACCAAACTTGGCCTTTTAATAAGGAAACGTCATAATTTACACAGAAACTGACACTTTCAAAATTTGAGAAGTTCTCAGAGTTTGGGAAACTGAAGCCCTTTAATTTTTCATTATTTTGTTTTGCTTTGTTTTAAATGACTGCCATTTGGAGGCACTGGATACTTCATAAAGCTTGCTGATCACTTTCAGATTTGATGTGGAAGAATATGTTTGCCAGATTAGTGGGTAAATATGGCATAATCATAGATTTAATTTTTCTGCTATACCAGGGAGGCTCATAATTCCTTATTCCCAATGAAATGCAAGGAAACTACTCTTCTGAGCAAAGCTGGCATGCTATGTTAACCCTTTTCTAATCTCACACATCCTAGCTCTGATGATGCTCTTCCAAAGGCCAAGTAAAAATTTATGGTTCTCACTCTTTGTGCTGGGGACCCACCCACAGACAAGATACTCTCATCAAGGATATTTTCTTTCTCTCTCATGACCAGCTGAGTCAGTGCACCTAGTCAGCAGCTGGCAAATGTCATGCCTTACAAACACAAAATAGGCCACTGCAAATCCCATGAGAGGATAAAGCCCTTTGCTCACTTGAGTTTGCATCTAAATTGAGTGTGGAAGTGAGGAATAAGAATGAGTGGTGTTTATTTTTTCTGCTTTAGTTCTTTCACCCTCTTAAAACTGAAGATGGCTCTTCTAGTGGCCCATGTTAAAAATTTAGGTTTTTTCTTTGCTTATCTACAATCATGTGCATCTCTGTCATTAAGCTGATAACAGTGCTTGTTTTCCAGATCCTTTAAAAAAGAAGAGAAACCTTTCAGAAAGGTAGTAGCACAGGAAATTCTACACGCAGTGAACTAAAAAGTCTGTCTCTACACCCAAATAAAAACCTTCTTCTAATCATTTTTGGAAACCAATTTCTCCAGTTGTGAGCAATGGCATCTGATAAGTATCAATGGCTCTGCTTGTTTGAAGTATAAAAAATGTCCTGCATGCTGGCCAGGGCTGCACAGAGCTCTTCATGCTCAAAGGCTTGAGATAATTTCAAATTAAGGATTTGCTGTTTGTTTCCTGTTTCTTTCTAACTTCCCTTTACAGACTTAGAGTTATGCTTTGAGCAAAATCAGTAAGAAATAAGTTAATCAGTTCAATAGATCAGGGTCTCATATCATGTGTCTATGGTGTGGGGTTTTTTTAGAGGACAGCTAATTTTTAGAGGGAAGCTAATCTTAGCAGCTGTTATAGTAAACTGATGCAAATGTTTGGAAATTAGTCATTTGAACCATATCAGAGCTATTCCAGCCTTTCTGTTCTAGGTCAGATCTAATCAGATTTATACTACTTTATCTTCACTTTCAATAAGCAGTTTTCATGTTTACTCAAAAATGTTGTACCATCCTTATTTGTTAGGAATGTTTTCTATGTAGGCACAACTGTAGAAAAGACATGCACAGTGTGGGACAGAGACTGGACTGTAACATGCACAGTGTGGGACAGAGACTGGACTGTAACATGCACAGTGTGGGACAGAGACTGGACTGTAACATGCACAGTGTGGGATAGAGACTGGACTGTAGCTTGTGCTCTGATTTTGATCTTCGTGCTCTGGTTGATCATCTGCAATTTGGTTTAGCCTTTAGCTCCTACTGCCTCAATTCATAGCACTTCCAGACCCTCACTTCTCCTTGTGTCAGCTATCTTCAGTTTTTAGCCAAAATTAGTTTTCACTCAATATTAATACTTAGTGCCCATTTGTCCTTGTACCAGCATTGTCCCAAGGTATAAATGGCTCTTATTTATGGACATCACCACTGCCCTCAATCCTTGTTTATCTCAGCTATGGTAAAACGCTATTTAGTCTCCCATTGTAAGCTGGGCTCTGAATTCCCTCATGTGCCTCACAGCACCTTCTTTATATCTGCTCCTGTGTCAATGTTTCTCCTTTCAGCAAAGTTTTCAGAAAGATTTGTGACTTGGTTAGAGACATAACATAGACACTTCTCAGACCTCTTCCAAAATAACCATGGCAGATCTGGAAACAGCCAAACCGACCCTTCACTCCTTTGCTTTGATCTTTAGAACTTGCTTATTTTGATTTAAAAGACAGTGTTGTACATTACACAGATGAACAGATTTTGCTTCTCATCTTTTTTACCTGCACCAGGGAACCAGGTGTCAACATATGTTGACAGATATTATGTTGGTTTTTTTTCCAGGGAGGCTCAGCTTTTTCTCCAGCATCCATTATTACTACAAGGAGAGCCCAGACCCAAGCAGCAGTGCTGGCTGAAGATGTGGGGTGCCCTTCATCCACCAGTGATGAAATTGTAGCCTGCCTTCGCCAGTTGCCTGCTCGTGTCCTCAATGATGCACAGACTAAGGTACAACACAGCAGAACATATGCCATTGGCAAGAAACCAAAAGGTTTCAATTGACACAAAGGTGTGAGAAAGCTTAAAAAATAATTTAGTCTGAATCCTTGTGAAAGAGGAACTGGACTATTTTTGGTGGGGGGAAGTTGTTGTCCATGACATCCACCTCTGAGATATGAATACTCACAGTTTGGTTCTCCTTTAGACTAAATTCCTTTTCCACTGTTTTGACCATGTCTTCTAAAATAAATCGAAATATAGTTTTTGCATTCTTTCAGTTCCCTCTCGTCTGCCCCTGAGTGTTAGTCTAGAGGAGAGTCAAATGTCTTTAATACCAGAATTTATGCAGAAAAGGAAGCAGAGTGGGATGTCACTGTTTTACTGTATTTGAAGTGGGAGACTTGTGAAAGCTGCAGTATAAATAATTCTAGAGATGGATCCTTTACCAACAAATTAAGACACCCACTGGCAATAAATTTTCTGGTCAGGACCAGCATAGAGTCCATTAAAACAATATTTTTATGATTATAACACCATCAATTCTCTTGGCCTCTTCAGCTTATTTCACCTACTGAGACTGTCACCAAAATCAGTTTCTTGCCAGTAAGGAGTTTGCACTTACACTGTCTGGTCACTTGTTCACTTGAATAGTATCAGATCAGTTGTCTTGAGCATAAATAAAATAGAATTTTAAGGGTAAGTTAATTTAACTGCACAGTTCTTGCTTTTTGTTTTGCTAACATAGCTGCTAGCTATAAGTGGCCCATTCCAGTACTGGGGTCCTGTGATGGATGGAATTTACCTCCAGGAACCTTTAGCTAAAGCCCTGCAGCGCCCTCAGCTTCAGAAAGTGGATCTGCTCATTGGAAGTGCTCAACAAGATGGGCTCATCAGCAGAGCCAAGGCAATTAAGGTAGGAAGACACTCACTGTTAATGAACTGACAGTATCACTGTGATTACAGTGATGACAGTAATCATATGCAGCCAGGAGAGATGCTTTTTCATTTCTATGAGTTGTGAATTATGTTCCCTGGGAATATGCAAAGGCATTGTCCATCTCCAGCCAGTCCTGGTCAGGATGACTAATGGCATTATTATGTTTGTTGATTGACATTTTTGGGGGAGATATAAAAAGGTAAGAGATCAGCAGTGATTGAGAATTTATGTTTTGCTCTCTCTAAAATCCTGTTTGTATTGCAATCTCTTTAGTATCTCACAAAGAAGAAAGCAAGTTCATAACATGGTTCTGAAGCTCTTTGCTGTGCAGCAGGATTCAGTCAGCATTTGGGGCTTTTTTTTTGCAACCTTTTTTTTGTCTTGCCTTTAAGAATTAAAATTTTCTAGTAAAGATGATGCTGAATATGGACTACCTTTAACTAAGAATAGCACTGGCCTGGTGTGTAGGCTAAGGTTTCTGGACATAAACTGGTGAAACAAAAAAGAATTGTATCCATGCTGAACTTTGGACATAAAAGTCCTCAAAAGCCTGAAGGTCTATGCAGAGAGATTTTATGTCTTCTTGTGAACCCTCTGGCACTGTCTGTTCCTGAGACAGAATATCAATCTCTTCTGGTTCGTTTATCCCTCCCTATGAGAGGAGCAATAGTTCTTCTCTGATTAGCAGTGCCAAATTAAATTAAGTGTTAGAAAGTGCTCTGATATATGCTAAGAAATCAACAGGAGAATGTAACACAGCAGGGATTCTTTTGAGGGTTTTCTAAGTGAACTGCAGGTCTGTTGCTATCTTGCTGTAGCTGTGTGGATTTCATCTCTAATAAGGCAGTGAAAGGTCAGTCCCAGTTTCTCTTTGCTGGTAGCCAATAACACACAGACCAATTTATTTCAGAATTAATGACCCACCTGAATTAAGTTCATATTGCTTGTTTAGTCTCTATCAGAAGTTTCCTGCTCTTATTTCATGTGTCTCTTTTGGAATCAATTACAAGAGGAAGTCATAGGAGGAAGGCATAGGAGATGCACTGTGAGGCTGAAAGCCTGCAGATAATGATCCAGACCCTGTAAGAGAGAATAAACCTCAGTAACCTCATTACCAGTCCTGTGATGAAGACTAGGAAGTGAAATTATTTTCTTTACCACTGTTTCCACATAGGACAGTTGCCTGCAAAACTGAGATGAAATTCCATGATGTATTAAAAGTTTTGCAACAAATCACAGTATTGATGAAAGGCACAAGTGCTAAATCCCAGCACTGCCAGATTGAAATGAAAACACTGGTAGCTGAGAGCTCAGCAGAGAAATGTTGCCTGCCCAAAAATAAAATCTGAAATATCTTTTTTATTTAAAGACTTGCGGAAAATAAGATTGGGAGGGAGCTCAGAAAGTTGGTGCAACTCAACCCTAAGAAAAGGTCATATCTATCTCAACTTGAGACAGTTTTGGAAATCTTCTGATCTCCTTTGACAAGGGTATAGAATGACAGAATGGTTTGGCTTGGAAGGGGGCTTTAAAGCTCATGTATTCCAACTTCCTCTGCAATATGATGGGCTGCTCAGAGCCTCTTACAAGCTGACTTTGAGGGTTACCAGGGATGGAGCATCTACCACCTTTCTGGGCAATCTGTGCCAGTGTTTCTCCACCCTATTTGTAATAAACTTCTTCCTGATACTTAGTCTAAATCTACCCACTTCTAGTTTAAAACCATTGCCCCTTGTCCTATTGCAACAAACTCTACTAAGAAGATTGTCCTCATATTTCTTATTAACTAACTTTTTAAGGTTTAAATACTCTTACTTAGAAGGATAATTAAGTTCTTTAGTAGCTATTATAACAATACCTACCTTACTTGATACTAATGCTGTAAGTTGAATTCCATCTGTGTTCCAGAAAACTCATGTTTAGGTGGTTCTATTCTATTTTTTTTCCTTTTTACTTTCTTAAACTGTTCTCATGGTCTTAGTAGAACTGATGATTTTTTTAATGCACATTTTCATTTATTTCTATTTTTCTGTGGCTTCAGGCTTTTAGGACTTGGGGGAATATGAATGTTTTGACCAGTCTGTATTCCTATCTGGATTGTTTTCTTAAAAACTGCTGCAAGGTTAAAGTTTCCTGATTTCTCCCTTGTTGGCAGAGTTAGTGTATTAATTGCTGAGAAACTGTAATGCTCCTTCCATCACTGAGCTATTTAAGAGTGTGCATTCTCCAGGCCCTCAGAAGCATTTCAGTGTGCTAGCCATGACCATGTAGGGTTGCAGTCAGTGAGATGATGAAGTCCTGAACAAGCCACAGACATATTTAGCTGCAGTGACAGAAACTAGTTCAAATCGTGGTTGTTACCTGGAAGCCTGTGCCCCATTTCCTCTGTCATAATGTCCTCTCCCTACAGTACACCTTGAAGAAGGATTTGAGATGACCCACACTGTATTCCACTCATCTACTTTATTAATTTTAAGGCTTCCTTTGAGGTAGATCTGACACCTCTCTAGGAAAGCACAAAGCTGGTTTCACTGCTACAATAAGGAGTGTGGGAAGGCTTAGCTGAGGGACAGAGCACAGAACTCAACTTGGGGAACCACGTCATAATTCCTAGTTTGCCTCTGACTACAAGCAAAGTATTCAATCTGTTCTACAAAGAGGGGACCAGACTTCCCTGCGGTGAAAATCCATCCATGGTTGTCTTCTAACTCTGCAGAGAGAAGGACCGTGCACGTATTTTGGTAGATAAACACAGCTAAAATATGCTGTGACCAGTGCATGGAATTGGCAAAGTTCTTAATTTCCATCTTCTGTAGGACGACTGATTTCAGTGTAGACAGTGCAAAGAGTGGGGAAAAACAATTAACCCCTACTGATTTGCTCCACCAGTTCCTGGGAATAACTGTGCTGGGCAATTCGGTCAAAGGCTTGCTCTAGTAATCCTGATCTCTATTTATACTCATCCTATAAATGGCAGGGAGACACTCAGCCATTTGTATGGAAACAGGCTTGGCATGTCATGCAAATCTTACCACCTTAGACTGGAGCTGCATGCAAGTTTTATAAATTGTTCACACTCTTCAGACAGAAGTAAGAGTGAAGCCTCCAGACTGCAACCCCATCAGAACGTTGAAAATCCAGTTGGCACCATGCTGTTCTGTGGGATCATACTGGCATTTGGTTGTGCTGAGTGTGTCTGTACTCCTGCTGCAACACTGTGCTTGTGCCTGTTGAGGTCTTTGCTATTAAAAATGAAACATAAAGACAGAAGGTACCACTTATGTGCTAGCAAAACATTTCTGTTCGATTTGCTTACAATTAAAGGCTGAGGTCTCTCGGTGCTTGCAGAAGACAGTATGCCCATGAAAATGTCCATTTTATGGCATTCACTGAAATGCTTATTCATGTGAACTGAGACTGATTCACCATGACTTACTGGAGTACTTCCTACTCATCCCCAGTGCAGCCATCAGATGGTTGAGGCTAAGTGAGAAACAAAGCAGAGTTTGCTAAGGGAATGGCAAGTGGTACCATAATGCACTATTATGTGACATATGGAGAAGCTGGGCCTGAACCCATTCACTGCAATTCCCATGGCAGACTTTCAGGGAATATTAGCTTTGAGCAGTCATAGATTAGGGCAGCTGAGCAGAAACCTCTAAAAATGTTGATTTCAATTCCCAACAGGACAAAATTTTATCCCTGTCCTATATGTGGTGGTCAGGTGGGAGGACCTAATGGCATTAAATATATGGATTCACTCATGCTACTCTGTGTCTGTGTTTATCCTTATATGCATGCAGGTCAGTACAGCCAAGTCTATATCTTCCATATGTTAAATGCCTACTACATAATTTCCACATTGCAAGGATTTAGTTGAAAGACTAAGGTTGTACTTAAAGTGTTTTCTTTCTTCTTCCTTCCCTAGATCAGTACAATCTAGTTGGATGCAGAACCAAAATCAGGACATAGGGGAGTGGATAAATAGAAATTTAGTTTATTTACCTCATGTAAGCAACTGAATCTATGCAGAACAGAACTTCCATCCTGCACTATATTACAGTCAGTTAATTTCTTTATGGAAAAGGTATTCAGCAATATACAACAGGTGGCAGATATATATATATATATATATTTATTGTAATGACCAGGGGAATAGTGTCCTAATAAATGGTATCAGTGAGGAATGGGCTGAAATCAACCCTTTAACCTCGTCTTGCAACTAGTTGGAACTGTTGAAACACTCATGTTGAGTGGCTGGCAAGACTTGCACCATCCTTTGTGACAGTGTTTGTCAAAAGCCATATAAGGCCTAAGATCTGTACAAGTAAATTTTGCCCCTTGGAAGATGTAAATATTTGGTGTACCTACTGCTACAATTCCTTTTTAAATAAGAGAGTGGGCCACATTCACTCATACGCTCCAGAAGCTATTCTGCGGCAACAAGAACTGTAAGCTTTATTTAACTCACTATTTAGGCAATATATATCAGAGCTTTGCATCACCAAAAGAGTAGAAAGGGATGCACCTGCTGTCTTTAATTATCTTCCTTCTCAAAAAGGTTGAAAACCCCACTGTAACCCCGAGGCCAGTTGCTAATGCCTCTTTAAAGGTTAGCAGAATGTAAATTATTTTACATAATGTGCAGCTGTTTCTATTAATCTGGTAGCAGCTGTTGTATCTCCTGTGATTTGAAAATTGTTCCTTAGTCATATATTTTCTAATGGGAACATTTGTTGGACATGGAAAATTGGTCAAATTGAATCAGTTTCTGAGAACTTAAATTACTTTGTCTTTTTAATGTTTAATGAATTTTATTTTGAACATACTGTTTGGTTTTGGCTATCATATTCAAGACAGATGTTTAAATTATATTTTAGCCAAAACAACACTTGAGAAATTGTTTCAGATTGTGCTATTTCAGTGCTGTTTGTGGGATGAAAATTCTGAAAATGTCTTAAAAATGCTAGTTCCTTTTCTTGTCCATCTCTCCCTGTTGAGTCCTCTTTCATCTGATTCAACACATCTCAGGGACCCCACTTTATCATAAATTATTGCTGAGCAAGGTCACCAGAGTTTTTGGGCATTTTGGAGATCACAGAAACCAGTACATAGGCACAGTAAATCACAGAATCATAGAACAGAGTCATAGAATGTGCTGAGTTGGAAGGGACCCACCAGGATCATCGAGTCCAGCTCCTGTGCAGGACACCTCAAGAATCACACCACGTGCCTGACAGTGTTGTCCAAATGCTTCTTGAAATCAGCCAGGCTTGGTGCTGTGCCCACTTTCCTGGGGAGCCTGTTCCAGTGCCCAGCCACCCTCTGGGTGAAAAATCTTTTCATGACCTGTCACCCACACCTCCCCTGACACAATTTTATGATGTTTCCTCAAGTCCTGTCACTGGCCAAGAGAGTGAAGAGATCTGTAGCTGCCCCTCTGCTTCCCCTTGTGAGGATGTTGAAGGTCACAATGAGATCTTCCCTCAGTCTTCTCTTTTCCAGGCTGGACAAACCAGGTGATGTGAGCTGCTCCACGTACGGCTTCCCCTCCAGACCCTTCACCATCCCTGTGGCCCTTCTTTGGATGCTCTATAAAAGCTTAATGCCTGTTTTATATTGTAATGCCCCAAACTGCACAAAGGACTTGACGTGAGGCCACCCTAGTTCAGAGCAGAGGGACAATCTCTTCCCTCACCCGGCTGACGATGCTGTGCCAATTTGGTGTTGTCAGTAAACTTCCTTTGGGTTCTGTGTCCAGGTCATTAATGAAGGTGCTAAAGAGAACTGGGCTGAGGATGCAGCCAGGTGGAACCCCACTAGTGACCAGTCACCCCTGATGTCACCACATTCCACGTAACCCTTTGTGCCTGACCCATGAGTCGGTTGCTCACTGATCACGTATCACAGTTATTCAGGTGAATACTGAACATTTTGTCCAGAAGGATTGTGTGAGAGACGGTATCAAAAGCTGTGCTGAAATCCAAAGTGATTACATTTACTGGCTTTCCTATATCAGCTAGGTGGGTTTCCTTCCTGTAAAAGGTAATCATGTTTGATAAGCAGGAGTTTCCCCTCATGAAGTTGTGCTGGCTGAGACCAATGACTGCACTGTCTTTCAGGTGTTTTTCAATACCTCCCAGAATAATCTTCTCCATAACTTTAGCAGGCATTGAAGTGAGACTGACAGGCCTGTAGTTTCTGGGGTCCTCCTTCTTGCCCTTCTTGAAATAAGGGCAATGTTCACCAGATCAATGTCCAGTCAGCTGGGACCTCTCCGAATTCCCAAGACTGCTCAAAATTCATCAAGAGAGGCTTTGCAATGACATCAGCCAATTCTTTGAGGATTCTCAGCTGAATCCCATCAGGCCCCATAGATTTGTAGGGATCCAGCTGGAGCAGCAGATCCCACACAATTTCAGAGTCAACTGGGAGTTCATCATTCTCACAGTCAGGGTCTTCCAGCTCAGAGCACTGAGACCCCCTTGGTGTGACATCCGTGTTGAAGGCAGATGCAAACAATGCCTTAAACACCTTTGCCTTGTCCATGTCCCTGTTTGTGAGGTGAACATCTTTATTCTGTAAAGGATCAATGTTATTTCTACACTGCCTTTTGCCATTAATGTATTGAAAAACTCTTTTTAGTGCCTCATGTTTCTGGCAGCTTCATCTCCAATTAAGCTTTGGTCAAATGAATTATCTCCCTACAGTGGCAGCATTTCTGTATTCTTCCCATATCCCCTGACCTTGCTTCCACCAGGCATACACCTTCCTTTTGTGCCTTATTTTCAAACAAAGATCCCTGTTCAGCCAAGCCAGCCTTCTGCCTCATCTGCTTGACTTCCAACGTTAAATACCCAAGGCCAACCACACTGAGTCAGGTCTGTTCAGCACAAAATGCTGTTTTCAGCAGTGGTTAGAAGAGGCTGCATGTAACAATAGAGTAAGCAAATCTCATATTTCTGGTAAATGCTCTCCAAGCCTCTAGCACTTTGCAGCTCAGGGACATCCTAGCCTGAGCTGGTCTTTCTGTTTTTAATGACTATGAAATGATTTTATTTTTTAATCTTTAATTTTTTTTTTACTTCAAAAACTCATTCATGAAATTTCACCAATTTTTGACGTCCACAAACCATGTGGCAGGGAGTTCCTCAGCTTGACCATGTCTTACTGTATGATGATCCATCTCCTTTTCTGTGGTTTTCAACCTTTACTTTTATTTGGTACTTGGCTGTTGATGAGGCAGTGATGGATCGCTTCCTAAGGTACATAATCAATACTGTAGGGTTTTTTTCTTTTTGTTTCTTCTGGTTTAAGTATCCATGATAGGTGTAGAACAAGTTAACAAATCCATCTTAAAAAGCCAACAAAATGATAGCATTGCATGAAAGTTGCTTGTACAGGTTGGTTTATATGCAAGAGATTGGACTTTGCACTGCCATGGAAAAGGATCTGTTTTTACCTGCAGCTGCTAACCCCAGTCAACAAATAAGTGATTCATAACTAGACAAAGCAATGCTTATGCTGTTTAGCAGGAACCTGAATTAATGTGTGGCAAAGCTGTGATGGAAAGATTACTTTTGAAATCACTGAACTTGCAGTCAGGTTTTTAGTGATCTTTTCTATTTCCTGCAGAAGAATATACGTGTCCTTGCTGGTTTTAAGCTGAATGATTCTGCAGGCAAGAGTGCTGTGCAGTTTCGTATGTGGCATCTGTGCGCATGAAGTGACGTGTCAGGAGTCAGTTGCCCATCTTTTTGGAAGTACAGCTGTGTTACTAAGGCTGGCACCATATGACTCTTTCACATTGCATAGGCCAAAATCTAGCAAAAGAAGAATTTATTACAAATACAAGGAAATTTGCCAAGATCTTCTTGGACCTTGGGATATTGGTAGTGTTTTTAATCCCTTAAAGTCACTTGATCAAAATGCACAGCACATTAGAATACCAAGGACAAATCTCAGCCTCAGCACATGGGAGCTTATTTTCCACCTTTCTTTTCTCTGAATCTACTGAAAAGTTATTATTCCATCTGTACTTTCTGTATAGGGTTGTGGAAAGACCTTCTAGCAGCATGATGAAAGCCAGCTGTGGGCCATCAAAATAATATATTAAGGGAAGCATCTACAGTAACTAGACTGGGCAGACACTGGCCTAGCTTGCATCAGACTGACTGCCCAAAATTATACCCAAAATAACAGAGGTGGTTTATTAGATCTTTTTCTCAGGAGTTCTTATCCAAGTTTCAGCCAATATGCACCTGTGTGGTGCCCTCATATAAAGGACCTGATGTACAGGAAAGTTTAGGGTAAGTTGGTTTTTTTTTTCAGGAATTTTCTCTCTTTCTGGAATTGAATTTGTTTTTTTTTTTTAAGAAACATTTGAATTGATAAAGTAAAAAACTTACTCAAAGAAAGGTGTGTCAAAAAATTCCAGCAGTCTTTAGTTTTGGTAAAAATATGTTTGGATAACAGTTTGGCATAGAAAATGATCCCTGTGACATGGGCACTTTGTTCTGGGGAACGTGCTTTTTGTTAGAAAATATTTCAGACCACAGCTTTCAGGATAAAGGTATTTCACTGTTGGTTTCTCTGAAAGACCCTAAGGATTATGAGGTTTGAAGCTCATGGCTGTTCCTTGCATTGGGATTTAGAAGAATGGAATTCCTCTTCCAGGGCTAAGGCAGATATTATTCCAGAAGGGACATAAATACAGAGCTTAGAGCAGCCACATTTCTTTGTAGGTGTTCCCAGAAGAGGCAGAGTGACATAGCCATGAAATGGCTATACAACATACTTACTTTATGGAATTTTCAAAGAAAAGAGCAGTATCTGCCTCTCTCTGCTCTAGTTTTCCTTCAGGGAGGTCATTGGAAAGACAGCATTGGACACACCTAGAGTGGAGAACTCTCCCTGGGAACTACTTCTGTGAGAGCCAGCAGGATATCTGTACTGTTAGAGCTCCCTCTGCACAGCTTGGTACCTATGATTTGGACTAACCAGATCAGGGTTTCTGTCCTATAGTATGTTTAGAGAAAGCCAATATTTTTGGTTGGTGACAGTTCTGGGAAAGCAAAGGTAGGACTGTTCCTTCTTAATCCCCTAGGAATCAGACACCACAGCAGAGAGGACTTGTTCCAGCAGAGGGAGATCTGAGCCTACACTGCTCCACTAAAAAATTTATCTTTTGGTTTCTAAATTCCATGTATGCACTTTTCTCTCAGAAATTTGAAGAAAGTCAAGGAAGAGCCAACAGCAAAACAGCCTTTTATCAGGCTCTGCAAAATTCTCTAGGAGGAGAAGAGTCCAACTCATTCATTGAAGACGCAGCTACATGGTATTACTCCCTGGAACACTCAACTGATGATTATTCATCCTTTTCCAGGGCTTTGGAGAATGCCACCCGGTAAGAAAGTCATCCTATTACAGCTGTGTGATGGGGGTTGAGGAAGGTTTGTTTTGCTTATCTCAAGTGTGCCTTTATATTCTGAAAAGCCTGAGAAATTCTTATGCAAATGAGCAGAAAATGGGGAATATTTTGTTTTATGTGAGGTTTGTGAGGTCATCGGTAAACAGAAATTGTACTGATTTTTATGCCTTGTAAAAAGTTTGATGTCTTTCCAGAACTGTGTATTAGGTTCAGACTACTAATGCTTCTTTTTATACTTTCATGTCAGAGATGTCTGTGTTGCTTGTACACTGTCCATTGAGTTCTCTCATCCCTGTCACAGTAGAAGAATTAATTGAATGCTTTTTATTCCCAGTCCCCTAATTATACAGTCAGATATTTTCCTTGGTGGTCAAATTGGAAAACTTTGATTTCAGCAATGACATTATTTTTTTTAAATGACATTATTTTTTTTTACAAAACATCAAAACACATTCGTTCACAATGTCAGGCACAACTGTAAGCCATTTCCCCTTGCCTGTTATCTGGGAGAAGAAACCAACCCTCACCTCACTACAGCCTCCTTTCAGGCAGTTGTAGAGAGCCATAAAGTGCTCTCTGTGCCTCGTGTTCTCCAGGCTAAATATCCCCAGCTCCTTCAACTTCTCCTCATCTGGCCTGTGCTCCAGAACCCTCTCCAGCTCCATTTTCCTTCCCTGGACACGCTCCAGCACCTCATGCATGTCAGCAGAGGAATGAGCAGCTTGTCTCCAGTAAATACACCCCATGCTTGGCACTGAAACCTTGCATGAACCTTGGGGAGATGGAAGCTGAGCTGTGGGCCATGTGCACACAACCTGGGAGATGTACATTTATCTGCTGTTGGCTATGGCATCAGGGTCCGGCTGTTCTGGGTAAGCTGGTCTGGAGGGTTCATTGCCCCATGGAAGTAAGGACTGCACAGAAGTCATGACACCTCTGCTCAGCCAGAGAGTCTGGTGGATGTCTTTAGCTTGGGTCACACACTGCCTCGGTCAGAGAAGACTGGAGTTTGCTGTCTTCCCCATGGGCAGGCAGTTTTCTCCAGCTGCTTATAAATATTAACCTGGGAGGGTGATCCAGGTTTTCTGAAAGGAGGCAAACTGAGGAGAAATTTCCTTACTTCCTGTTTTCTGCCTCTGAGCAAACTTGTGGACTGAATATTCAAGTGAAACAGATTTTCCAGAAATTAATCAAAAAACTCTTTCCCTGTTCCTGTCTCTGTTTCACGAGTAGATTCATTATGAAAACCCTTCATTTTTCTAGTGTGATGTGATTTATAAACTGATGGCTTGAGTCCTAATGGGTCTGTCCAAAATGTTTCACCTCTCTTCTGAATTGAGACTTTATAGCTACAAGCTCCTGGTATCTGCACTCTCAGTGTTTTCTCTCCCACTGTGAACCTCTTTGTGACACCTCAGACACGGGATATTCCTTTTATTCCTCCATCAGAGCTGCAGAGCATTGGCCCAGGGGAACCTTAGGGAGCAGGAGATGAACAGGAGCCAAGATTCTCTTGGAAACATCTGATCCAAGAAAGTGGACAGAAGTTTCTGGGTGGTCCAGGTGTGCCGGTGCACTGAGGTCATGGAGTAAGCAAGCCAGAAGGTTGTGGGTTGAGCTTTGTGCCATTTATCAACTCTCACATCTCGCCACATTTGTCCTCCCTTGCAGCCTGTCCCAGGGTGGGCCTCCCACTGCTGCCATCTGGGGCTGCTGCCTGCAGTACACGTGGAAGCACTGTGATTCATGGACATCAAAGCCACGACTCACCTTCAGTTTCCTTCCATCACCACTGTTACCCATGGGGTTGTAATTCTTTAGTCAGATCACTGAGGTTTTAAGCCTTAACAAAGCACTGTAGACTTAAATTTTAACCATTCTTCCCATCCAGAGATCCCTCTATAAAGAGCTCCTAAAATACAGGGCTGTCACATTTGATCATTGACATTCAGCCCAGGGCTCAGTGTGGTGCAAACATTGACTTTTGCAAAGCTGCAGGGGCTGGCACGCTGCTTACTTCAGCAGGAGTGGGATCCACCAACAGCCTCCTGGGCAAAGGGATCACCTCCTCCTTTGTGATATGGCCTAGGAAGGAAATGAACTGCTTATTCTTGGGCAAGCAGTAGGATGAGTAGTGAGACCAGGGCATCTGATGATAATACTTTGCTTTAAATGCTTTGGAAATTGCTCCAGCTACGGCAGAAAGTGAGGGGAAACAGCAGGTACAGAATGAAAGTCACCCATATCAGCATCCCATACATGGTGGAGAAAAGAGGGGATTGGTTTGGGACTTTTTGATGTTTGGTTGGTTCATTTGGTTTTGTGTTTTTTTCCTTAGTTTTGTTTATTTTTAACAAAAAGCTTACTACCAGCATAGATGTGTAAGCCAAGAACAGTTCTATGTCATGAATTAACTGCTAAAGTTTTAACAGGATTGCTGTGTGATAAAGCAACCTGGTTGTTATAAACTACATACATTGTGCGTATTTTGTGGTTTTAAAATATTTCCACTTATAAAATTGTTCTAGCTGCAGTTCTCTGGTATTTTTCCCCAACCGTAAAATTAGTTTCATTTTCTTTTTCTTTCCCTTTTTTTTTTTTTTTTGTTTTGTTTTGTTTTGTTTTGTTTTGTTTTTTTTGTTTCCTAACTCTGGTATTCCATGCTTGTAAGAAACAACCATTTCATTTTTGTGGTTACTATGTATTTAAGTTTTTTTTCAATTCCTCAGAATAGCTGACTTCTTTTTCTCCCCCATAGCACCAACGGAGAATCAGTTTTAAATGGTGAAATTTATCTCAAATCATTTCTTGAGAGCTATTGCTCCCAAAGGCCATCTGGTCCTCTAAAGCCCCATGCTGGTAGGCATGTGAAAAGCAGTAATTTTTGTTTCCTATGGGTGTTGTCAACCATAACTGTCAAAGAGCTCTGTGGTAACTCAGCCCAAAGTTTGTGGTCTCACAGATGAGCTTAAAATAAACTCTGTTGAACCAAGATAGCCACCCAAACCGTACCTTTCATAACCATACTGGTTAAAAATAGCAGTGTGTTTTTATGCTCCTCTGACACTGTTCCTTTTTGCACCAGTCTCTTTTTTTTTTTTGACCTACCAAGTCTGAAGGAGAAGCTGCTGTTTCAGATTCACTAAACTGGGAATTGAAACCACCCACTTCCTCAGCAGATCTGTTTGTGAGCACTCATGTAGGTAAAGGTATATAAACACCCAAAGCATGTGCTGAGTCCTCGGGCACAGGAGGAATGGGGAGGGCTGATATGTGTATATATAATGTTGCCTTGAGGAATAAGAGAGATATATTGCAATAAGGTCTCCTGTTTTCTACCTGCCCCTCTTGAACAGCTCGTGCTTCTTTCAGCTACTGCTCCCCCCACCTTCCAGCCCCCTTTCTTGGGGCAAAGGAAGGCAGAAAGCTTCCCTCGTACCTTTTGTACCTGCTGTTAAATTGATAATTTAGCTATCTCATTGCACTCTTGTGGATTAACCTTTCTCTCCCAGACATATTGCAGTAGAAATTCCATACTGATGAGCCCTGCAGGTTGTCTTCAAAAGTGGTCCCTTACCTCTTCCAGTGGTGGAAACTCTACCAAAGAAATCAGAGAGATATAAATTCAGAAATTGTATTACTGATTCTTTACCCAGAAAACATGTAAGACCTTTTATTAGATGCCATCACAACCTAGTGGTGCCAGAAAGAAGTTTAAACTATTGTTGTTGGTTTTTTTGGTTTTGTTTTTTTTTTTTTTTTGCCAGGATACTACTTCTGTGTCAGATCCTGTTTATTTAGTATCATTGTTCAACACTCCATAAAACAGCACTTTTAGTGGATTCCAAGCAGTACTGGTCTCCTAGAGGGTGAATATGGTTTCCTTCAGTGGATTTGAAGGCAGAGATATGAGCTGTTCTGGAAAATTTAAAGAAAACTATAGAGATAGAGAGTGGTCTGTTGCTTGTGAGGGTTCTTCCCTTTTCTCCTTTACGTGACTGTGTCTGTTCTCTGCTCCTTTTTTCTCAGTGACCAGTTTATCATATGTCCCATCATAAACATGGCCAGTCACTGGGCTGCTGCCTCTCGAGGAAATGTCTTCATGTACCACGTACCTGAGAGCTCTTCACAGAGCAGGTAAGGACATGGATTTTATTATGTTTCTCGAATTTGAAGCTTGTAAAATCAGGGCTGACTGCTTGGGCACTCTGTGGAATAAATGTAGCTGTAGGTACCTCAAAGGAGGGATTGGTGTCTAATAGATTATTTCTCTGACTGTACAGGAATGCTTTTTCTGAAGAGGCACTTCCCACTGGATGTCTAAATTAAGTTTCCCCTTTCCAACTTACCTACCTTGGCTAGTTCCAATTAGTCTTTCAGAATCTTACTCTGCATCTGATAAATCTCCCACAAAGAACCAGAATGTGGTCCAAGTCAGCAAGAGTCACAGTTCTTGAGATAAATGGGTATAATTTTCTAATAACATTAATTTAACAGTGCCCTTTTTTGAGGTCAGTGCAATTGCACCCCGGTTGCACTGATGGGCCTTCAGTGTGGAGGGCTCTGGGATTTATTCCTTCCTGCTCCAGCACTGTAACTTATGATCTGCTGGCAGATCTGCTGTCTGTCTCATGGGAAGAAAAATATTTTTGCACACAAGCATTTGCAGACTCAGGCTCTGTGTCATCCTTCATGTTAGAAACTTATTGAAAAATTTTCAGCAGGACAAGCTGTATTGTATACTAGACAGAAAGGTCTAAATGGCTGAGGGAGATGCAAACATCTTGTTGGGCACAGACCTTCACCAGCTTTATTTCAGACCCAGCCCTTGCAGGAAGTCAGGAAGAGAGGCTGATGTTTGCAGGCAGTGGTCAGCACTTTGGGCTGCTGTGTGATGCCCCACAGTGGCTCCTGCTCTCAAAGGCTCCCAAAGGCTCAGTGCCCAGACACCTGGTGACAGTCACCCCTCCTGTTCCCTGGATCCACACACCAGGGCAGCAAAGCAAAGCATCCAGGGATGCTTCTCCTCATTCTGCTTCCTTATGAGGAAGCTGTGCTTGTTCCCTGCTCCCTGTACTGCCCCTCACCTCTCTCCAGGGAAGGTTTTTGAGACTTTTTCCTTTTTCTCAGGCTTTCTTCAGAAGGGCTCAGGGGAGGAACAGTAGGTTCCTACTGGCACCATTTGATCCTGTGAAGTTCCCTGCAAACTGCCTGGTTTTTTCCCTTCCTGATAGCACAGTGAAAAAGCATTTGAAAGAAGGCAGCCCAGATCTAGGTTACAGATGAAGGCCATTATGCTGTGGTAACACAGCTCGCTTTCTCTCTAACTGAGAAGTTAATCCTGGGGGAGCCGTTATTCCGCTGGCAGCTCCAGCGGGAACGTTCACAGGGCTCCATTTGGCTACTGACAGGCTCAGATCAGTGATTTTTACAAGGCTCCAAACAGGGCTGAGCTATGGTATGCCAAAAATCCAGCCGCACAAAGAGAAAAGATGTGTTCTCAAATGAGCTAGCAAGTTTCCTCTTGCTTTGGAGAATGATAGTGACCCAGTCATCTACGATTAGATCTTATTTGAAAGTAGATTAAATGGTACTTATACAGCTTAGACTCACTGGCTTTGAGGCAGTGATTTTGAATTGATAAGAATTTTCTCTTCTATCAGGCCCTATTTGAGATTTCTCTTGTGCTCGTTATTCAGCTCTCCTCACACTCTCTAGTGCAGCAACAGTTTGTGTAGCTTGTAGCTACATAACCATATTTATGTTGACACTGGTCTTCTCAGCTAACTGCTTTAACTTTAGGGTACAACTTATTAGTTTGCTTTTTCAAAACCTTCTTAAAAAGAACAAACAAATCCAGCATGCTGTCTGAAACTTGTGGAAGTTGCAAGGCAGAGGATCAAACTCCTAAAGTTAAGCCACTTGCAAGGAGAAATGGCCCAACTTGGTATTGTGCGTTACATTCTTACTCCTTTTATCCTTATTTATCCTTAAGTACCATTAAAATAAATGCTGTTTAGGTTGCAAAGCAAGCACTTAAACAGAAGTTACAAGATTCAGCTTGTCTGTGTATGGAAGGATCTCATTTGACACTACAATGGGGCTATTTATGCAGTGATAGATTTGTTTTCCCAAGGGACCCCACGTTAGGTCCTCTGCTGAATACACAGCAAGTATTTTGTGTAGATATTGTTGTCATTCATTCATTCATTCATTCATTCCTAAATGAATCTCTCGTTATTCTTCATCCCAGTTTTGCCATGTCACCTCTCCCTCACCCTCCCTGGAGCATTCCCTGCTCCATGCAGTGTAGGTACCTCGGAGGCTGTCCAGAGGCCTCCCTGCATGGCAGGGATGTGATGCTGTTGAGGGAGGCAGATTCACTTGGGAGAGTGGCTTTAACTCCTGAAAACTGGGAAACCAGCAGAATCTGAAACCAACAAAACACAGTGTTGGGAACATAATTGAATATTTGTCTTACCAGACTAAAACCAATGATGTCCATATAACAGCCTTCAAGTAGAATATATAAACTAATACTTGGGGAAAGATCTGGCAACCATGTCCCCAGCTTCCAAGGGACTTCCATAACTGCTGGAATTGAGTCCTGACAGGTCTCAAGTTCTTCTTGGAAAACTGTGGCTCCTAGGAGGAGGAGCAGAGGTATATACTCCACCAAATAACCTGCAGCTTAGGCTGGAGGGCAGAATGTGTGGGGTTGCACATGCTCAGCACAAGTGAGAATTGAGTCTGGAACCCTGCAGACATTCTATTAAATTCACAAATGGAAGAACCCTATTATAACTATTTCTTTGTGTTAATGAATGCAATGGCCAAAGTATGATTTGCACATGGGAGTTGTGTACAGGATATTCTGTGACTACACATACTGGATCAGATCCTGCTCGTGCCTTGCAGCTGAAGGACCACCTCATTAGATACTCCTGATTACTCACAGGCTTTTGATGGAGTAATGGTTTCTCAACCAGTTTGATATTGAACCACAGCTGATACATCTGAGTTTGCTGACATATAAACCTTCACATGTAAAAATGGGAATTTTTATAGCATTATGTCCATAGAGTAATATAAAAGATAAAATGATAAGGGTTTTTTACTTTGGTGTCTAAATTGTTGCTAAGCAGTTAGTTTACACAGGAAATGGACCTTTCCCTCTTTGTGTTTGCAATCTGTATCATAAAGGTAATGATAAAATAATTATACACAATCTGTAATAGCTGCTAATAGCTACCTTACAGGGGTATTGAAAAGAGTATATTAAAATTATATTCAGATAGCTATAACAATGGAAGACTATTTGCTCTTAGACAAAATATTCTGTCTGCAAAAATAGCCCTTCACTAATTAAGATAAGGAACTGTATAGTACACATTCTTCATTTTTATGTTGTCACCTCTATCCTACTTTATGTTTCTCCCAAAATGTGTAACAGAAAAGAGAGTTTAAATGCAGGGATGAAAAAGTACAGGTATTTCCTCTTGTTTCATGAAGAGCAGTCACTTAATAACTAACAGCAAAATAAACAAGAGGGAGGGAGAAGTCAGCCAGTAAAGACAAACTCAACCACAATGATGCAAAGTAGACAAAAAGTTTATTAAACAGGAAGGAATTTTTACCAGTAAAATTAGCCAAAGTAGACAAAACATTTATTAAACAGGGAGGAATTTTTACCAGTAAAATTAGCCAAAGTTTGTCTCACAACTGGATGTTTCTAAAATGTATACACACACACATTCAAGCATGCATAAATACAGGGCTAGGGTTAAAAAGCCTGCTCTAAATTAATGTCTGTGACATATGTGGAAAATCGCATAAAGCCATGAACTGACAGTTTTTGTATAGATGAATGGATCTTACAGAGAGCAAAATAATATCTCCTTCCACGTGGTAGCATTCTTCTGAGCTTGGCATGACACCATGTCTGCTTTAGTCTTCAGCTGCCATTTGAATGAGGAGCCAACTCCCACATTAATATTCTGTGGTAAAAAATACATACATGACCCAGCTGCCATTTTCTCACTTTCTTTTTGAGAACACTTAGGCCTTGGAGTAAACATTTATTCTAAACAATGCAGGAGGAATGTGACTGCTCAGCACTGCCTAGGATTAGTGGAGAGGGCTGGAGGATAGCTTTAGTTACAGTAAAGAAATGTGTGATAGGAGAACTATGTTTTGACAAGGATAATATTATTAACTGTACAAAGATTTGCCTTGTTAACCCTTCAAGAGGTTTCTGGGTGATTTCTGCATATGATATGAAGAAACATTGCTTGCTGTGCCAGCAGAGTTTCCAAGTCACACTGTGATGCCAAATGTTCTGTCTTAGAGATGGTGGCTAAGAATCAGTGCTCTGCCCACTGATCATCAGCTGCAGCAGGATGGCAAAACATCATTATTGTCATGGAAACAGTCTGACCTAAGAGTTAATGAGGCTTTATCTTCTAGTCATTAAGATGACCGTGATAATTGTCATAAAAGTGTTTCTTAATTGTGCATGGGACAGATTGACCCAAGATTAATGAGCTGCTGTCTGTTTCAGTCGTTTTAGTTGGGACTGTCTTTACCTTCTGACTGTGCACTCTGGTGTACATTGATGTGAGTTGTTCAAAGGCTGCTCCATGCCAAGGCTCACATAGCTGGCTGGGTTTCAGTGACACTTCTTATGATTCCTGTAGCTGAAGGTGAGAACTCCTGACTGATAAAACAAAAAAATATTTGTGTATAAACCCATTCAACTATGTGAAGTGTTCTTGGTTTCTATTTATTATGGATGATGCAGGAATTCTGACTATACTGAATATCTCTTTAATTAAAGGAGATTTTTTACTCTTTTGATTTCATAACAATTATATCATATCCCTGTCCTGTAATCCATCCACCACTGGCTGTCCACGTGATGTTCTCCTCCTGTCTGTAGCTGTTGGTCCATGAGGACCAACACCCCTTAGGCTGGGGGCCACAGTCCACACTGGGAGCTGTGCAGGCAGAGAGGAAATTGACTCTGGGCTTCAAAGAAACTGTTCCAAACACGGAGGGCAAATAAATTACCAGTGGGGTGGTGACAAGAACAAGATGCAGGTTGTCTCCATAGCTAGGCAAGTACCACAATTGCCTTAGTTAGCTACCTCCACTTGCAACAACAACTTGTCATGGTGCTCTGTAGAGCTCTACTCCCATCATCTCCTAACACCTATTGTTTTGGAAGTGCCTTTCCCTCCTCTGGCCTTACCCATTGTGTTATGCCAGCTGCAGCTATGGAAACACTGTCCCACTGATACAGCCACATCATGCCTTTCTCAAGTCTTTGCAAAGTTTCTGTGTTTATAAAGGCTTGATGTCTGGACAATTTGGGGGTTTTTTTTCCCATGAAGCAGTTTAGAGGCCTTTATAATTCAGTAGATTTTCCAGATCTTGTCAATTAGCTGTAAGTATACATAGGCAAAGTACCAAGCTCAGAAAAAGCAGAAATCAACTTCAAATGAACCAAAATTCAGCTAAAAGTCTCAGGAAAGTACAAAGCAATTTTGGAGCTGCATGTGCTGCACTGGGACAGGCAGTTCCCATTAAATGTAACTTACAGATAAGCACAAAGTCCATGCGTATTGAGCACTATATATCCCTTGGTGCTCTGGGATCTTTAGATGTACACATCACCTTTTTCAGGAAATTCATCCATTCATTCAGCTCAGGAGTAGCCATTCTGAACAAATGGATGAATTTCCGTCTCCCACAAGAGCACTCAAAAATTAGTGTGCCTATTACTAGATCTTAAGTACAGTAATTCCCTGACAGAATTGTGTAATCTGTGTTCTTTAGGAGTTCTGACAAGTTGATAAAACTCTTTCTTCCTGCCTAAGATCTATGTTTTTGTTTTTTTTTTTCCAATTAATGTGAGCTTTCAGGCTCTTGAATTTACTCTCTGCTACTTCAGTTTTATTTTCTTTAATTGGCACAGCTATAAGGCAGAATGGAACATTGTGTGTGTTGGAAGTAATTCAAGTGGAAAAGACACACCAAACTCCAGAATACTTTTGCAAGTCACATGTATCTATAGGGCTTTTTGGTACAAAGGTGGATGAACTTGGCAGGTTAATCCTGTTAGGAGTTAAGCTTTTTCCATATGTCCCGATTTTCCTGAAAAGAAAAAAGAAAGAAAAGTGTTCATCTGTTTTTCACATCCTTTCCCCCGTTTGTTTGGCAGGAGTTTGTAATGAGAGGAGACACGATGATCCAAATGCATCCCTAGAACTGCAGAGGTCACACCAGGCCTCACATTGGCTCATTCAATTTCTATAAATATCCAGCTGTTCTTTGATTACTTTTTTTCCCTGCAATCACATACCTTTTCCTGTTATAAAATGTGTGGCTGTATATAATTTAAAATTTTTTTTTTTTCTTGGCATCAAAATGAACATTTCAGTTCAAGCAAAGTGCAATGTTGGTAGCCTGCTCCTCTCCCATGACATGGATGCTGCTCCTGTCCCATGACAATGCCTATTCACAGATTGGGATACAAGATCTGCAAATATACTCTGGAAAAATCTGGTGGCATTTATATTAAGATAATACAGATGGGTGCAAACAAGAACATTTAAAATTTCCAATAATACTTGCAAAAATAATTTTAAATCCATTTATTGAAAACAAACTCCAAATGGTGCTACAAGAGCATGGTGGCAGTGGCACATTATGTGTAACTCATATCCTCTTCTCCACGGACAAGGTTGTTATGAAATCCTATTTCAACTCAAATCAGCAGATTTATCAATAACCTCTGAGTCTGGGTTTCACTTGTGCTGTTCAGCTCACTCAGCATGTAAATAACCTGTTCTCACCAAAGCCAAGGGACACTGGAGAGGTGTTATTTTTTTTACTTTCCTAGTGATAGGCCTCTCCTTGCCAATGGGATACTGAACAGGGCCTTGATTATGGGGTTGCAAACTCAAAGCCATGACACCATCTACAACATAAAATCTTTCACAGAATTGTTGGAAGGAGCAGTTGTTCTCACAAAAGTTTACATTAAAGGATAAATGGTTTTCTTGTCTCACCAATCTGTCACAGATTGCCAAGATCTGCTTGGTTCGGTGACTGATATGACTGACAATATTTCTTCTCCATTTCTCAGATGATCACTGGTAATTCTGGCTGGACTCTAGCTACTAGTATTTATCTTGTTATTTTAAAATTTCCATAATTGAATAGCAGTGGGAAGTTTGGAAGTTTGGTATTGTAGAGTATATCATTAGAATTTTGAGATAATTTATATTGGCTTCTATCTGTGTGTGGAGATTTAAAAAAGAACAAAAAACTGTAGTAAGGCAACTAAGAATAGAAGCTGTGACTCAAAAGGCTTTAAGATTAATTGAAATTAGTTGGAAAGGAGAGTAAGGACTATTTTTAAATGAGAGAGAAAAAGAGAAATACAAGGCTAGAGTAAGTCATTAATCATCAAAATGAGTTTCCAGTATGAAATAATTAGCCAGACCTAGAACAAGGACAAGGTTCAGAATGAGATTTATGTCCTAATTTACCATGGATTGCACTGTGAGGTCCCTGCAGCCCCAGCTCTGAGTTGTGCATTCAAGTCCTAACACAGAATAGCGTGGTAGTCTGCCAGATCATATTCTTCTGTTCTGACTGCCATGATTATGGATAACCAGTAATGACAATTCCATTTTGCAAACAAAATTTTGAGGATTTCTGACTTGGGGTGGTGGTGGTGGGGCAGTTTGGTTTGGGTTTCTTTGTCTGTTTTTGTTTGTTGGTTGTTGTTGGTTTGTTTTGCTTTGGCTTTTTGCTGTTCCAAAACCTCGTGATTAAGATGTTAACTTCAGCTCTTGGACATGGGGATTTACATCTATACTCTGTTTGATTTGGAACCAGAATTTAAACCAAATCAGCCATAACCTGGGTATTTTTGTTCTAAATTCTGATCTACCCATCTTTTACTCTTCCCTGTTGAGGCTGTTCTTTGTACACAAAAGTAGCCACAGCTCTATAGAGAGAGCAGTGGAGTATTTGATGGCTAAGTAATAGCTTGCTTTCTTTCTTACTTGGAAACATTTAAATGGAAACTCCATCTCAGGTTTAAGGAAAAAATTTTTCAGAACCTATACCTTCCCAATTGAATGGCTTGGCACTGGATAATGAAAATTCCCAACAAATGATATTTCAGGGTCTGCTGTTAAATCATTGGTTGTGACTGTCACAAAGTTTCTGAGTTTACCATCTGTTTTTCTGTAAACTGGCTAACTGAACTCCAGTAGCACCTCCTTCCGAGGTGAAGTAAGAATTCCCCATGGAGACCTCATTTTAGCATGAATGAAGTTGTAGGATCTGGCTTCTGACTTCCCCATGGCTCAGTTTCCTGGTCTGTCACATAAGAAGAGCTGTGAATCTGTTTGTAAAAATATTGATGTCTTAAAAAGCAAAGCTGTACAGAGAAGATCTGAAGCAACACCTATGCAGAAAGTACTAGTCCCATGAAGTCCCATGAGGTCACCAAAGTCAAGATTTCATCTTTACACATAATTACAATAATTGCTATTATGAAAATAACAGATCTGTTCCTTGAAAAGGGACTTCTGTAGAGGAAGTCTTTTGCTATTAGTTTGGTTTCCTTAAAAACCCCTTTCCCCCTTGTCTCTGCACTCCTCCTTTTTGTCAGACTGTCCTCTGAAGTCCACCAGTTGTGGGACCTTTGTGTCCCCGTTTAGAGTTGCTGCTGTTGAGCACCTGTGTGATACCCTGGAAGTGCAGTTTGGAGCAGCTCAGGAAATAAAAACCTCCCTGCAGAGCTGGCAGTGTAAAACAGAAAAGCTATAATTGCTTACTCCTTTCTTTCTCTCACTCCATGTTTCTTCTGGTGAAAATGTTGTCACTACCTGGTGTTATCATGAATGTCCTCAGAGCTTCTACAAGACTCCAGAATCCTTGTTTGGGCATTTCTGGCCCTTTTGCACTCCCTCTGGACCTCTCTGACCCAAACCATTCTGTGGTTCTGTGATTCCATGATTCTATGATTCTGTATGATTCTATATGATTCTATGATTCTATGATGCTGTGATCAGAGTCTGAGGAAGGATACTTAAATATTCCCCTGATGTGTTCCCTCTAGCTGCCATCTAGTTTTTTCCCAGCTGTCTTTCCTGCTATTCTATACATTTATCTATGTGCCCCTTTCCCCTCTTTACCTTAGGGGTTTTTTTCTCACCCTCATGTTTTCTTTTTCATAGAAATACTGAAAGCAGTCTGTGAAACTGTAGGGTTTTGTACCACTTTGTGTTTCTGTATCAAACCCATTACAGTCATACAAATAATTTCAAATACAAGTTCTCTGTTTGTGAGAATGATGAGTTTTTGGTCTGGGCTGTGACCTTAACAATTTTCACCTCTAGAAACATAAGGGCTGAGAACAAAATCTCGTTTGGGGAGAAACCTTCAGTCCCAGCTCACTTGGTTTAGCCTCACAGCTAAGTTCACTCTGCTATGCCTTCCCTAAATGGGTATATTTGACTCTTCATTGCACCTCAACTAATTTAATGTCCTCTAATCTAATAAAAAGTGACTCTTCATTTGAAATAAAATTGCTTCTTTAAGTATATTGTACCTTTGCTGCAATACTGACACTAGAAATTGCTGTTATATACTGGGCCAAGCAAATTATTTTTAAGGCAAAATTATTAAACTATGATCTTGGTTAATCCTTCTATAAACATTTGGGGAAGAAAAATATGCTTTAATCTTGTTTCAGTTCTACATTTTTTTGGTGAATAATCTGTGAATAATTCACTTTCCAGATGCAAAGTATTACCGAGGTATTATGATAAGACTAAGGAAAACACAACCAAAGATGTATTTCATTTAGAGGGCTGTGTGTTTGCTTTGCAAAATAGAGGCTTTGGTGCCCACCACTCATAAAATGTAAAGGAGTCATCTTGTTTTCAGCCCACCTGCCCATAATGGTTTAAACTACACTCCTTGTTCCCTTGGGGACAGTATCAGGGTTGTATCAATGCTGCTGCATTTCATGTCCAAAGATAAAATAGTTTCAGCTCGCTACCTTTTGGCAAATGCCACTGCAGCCACTGCAGAATGAAATCTTGTTGAGTGGATCTGGGATTTGTTTATTCTTGCCTCACAGACATATGTTCTTTCTCCCAGGTCCCCTGATGCTGTCTGCCTTCATGCAGCATTAAACCAAGTCAATAAAACTTTTGTCTAAATGTGAGATATGGAAATCTATGGATTTGTCTAAATGTGAGATATGGAGACCAGAAATATCTCCTCCTGAGCTGTGGTTCAAAGCTATGTGTAGAACATAGTTTAGTTATAACTTTATTAGTAGAAGTGGTCCATTGTTTTTCTGCAGGACTTGAAAATGTTGAGGAGGGTAACCTTTGTTATTAGGTCCTGCAAGTGTTCTGGTCTTACCTGGCCAGTCTTGTCTCTGAATTGTTGAAATATTCCTTATAATATGTGTTAACTATTACGTGGGACTACACAACACTTGTTCTTTCTCAAATCTGATCTAGGTGATTAACTCAAGCTGTTTTGACTTGTCTGCCATATAAAACTTGGGGAGAACAGAGTGTATGAACCAAAACCACCCACCCAGCACAGAAATTAGATTAAAACTATGTCTAAGAGAAATCTTCATAAACATCTCCTATTACATCTTTTCTTATCCAGAATCCTGGCCACAATGAAGTCAATGGAAAAACTCCAATTGCTGCTAAGAAAGGCCAGAATTTTATTCCAAGTCTGTGAAATAAGCCATAATTAACCTTCCGCTGTGGCTGCCAGAATCCATGTCACCACTTGCTTCCACTTTCTGAATTTAATTTTAGTGAAAATCTGTCCAAAAATTAAGAGGCATTTAAGGAATAGCCAAGTGACTTTCTCCCTCCATCGCTTTTTCTTATACACCCTGTCAATTTAGAAAATGTGCCCTAATATCTTCCACAGTTTCCTTCTGTAACAAATGTTAAAGATTCTGCATTAACATAATGGTAAGTTCTCCTTGTTACTGCTTGCTCTTCTTTTACGTTTTGATTGGAAAAAATCCCACAGCTCACCACACTCTAATTAATGGTCATTAATTATTTACAACTTTGCTTTATTCTCTGAATTAATTTATTTCCCTTTCTTCCACAAATAAATAAATGATGGTTTTAATTATCTTTCTATAAATATTTGGTTTAGTTCAGGTCAGGAGCTCCTGCTGGATGTTCAGTATGCTTTTGGTCTGCCATTCTACCCAAAGTATGAAGCACAATTTACTCAGGAAGAAAAGGGCCTTTCCTTGAAAATTATGCAGTATATCTCCAATTTCATAAACTCTGGGTAAGTATGTGATATTTAGGAGTTGATATGACTGGGGAGGGGGTGAGAAGTAGAGGGAGCATAGTCAGTCCAGACCCTGCCCTCACTCACTCAGTCTCCATCTCCTCTACCAAATTGTAAGACCACAGAGGATTTGGTCCACACGGGTAGAAACTCATGGCCAAGCAGAGCAGACACCAAAGATTTGTGTCTCTGCTCTGAGACTCAGCTAGAAGGAATACACATTTTTCCTCCATAGATCAGCTGCAAATTCTAAGTACATACAGGATTCCAAGGCCTTGGTGTTGATTGCAGAGCTTAGTTCTAGGGCCCCACTTCTGAAATCTCTTCTCTAAGAGTTCTCTTTTTCCCAGAAGGAGAAAGCACAAGAAGACACAGTGCACCCTTTACCAACTACTCTGTGAACATCCTTCTGTGTTACTATGCTATGGCCATGCTCAAGAATGAGCGGTATCTCTGGAAACCTGGTGTGGGAACAGTGACTTAATGTGTTTTTTCCAGTATCTTGGGTTGGGCTGGGCTTGAGGGCTGTTGAGGTCGCTCATAAACCTGTGTCTGTACAGGTTCTGTGTATCTCTCCCTTAGGAAGGGAAGCAGACTAAGAAGTTACTGTCAGATGAGGCACTGTGAGTGATTCACCACTGTGCACTGAATTTGAACCTGCTGGTCAGAGGGACTGGGTACCCATTTCCCTCACTCAGACAATCTTCTTATCATTTCACTGTTCATGTGGTTCTTTTCTAATGCTAATTTCTCCCACTCCCTTAGAAATCCAAACTACCTCCACAGTTTCTCGAGAAGAATGTCAGGGGTGATGCCGGCCTGGCCTATGTATCTGTCAAGTGATGATGGTGATAACTACAAGGAATTCACTGTTTCTTTGCCAACTCTTAAAGGACTGAAAAAAGCAGACTGTTCCTTTTGGTCTGATTACATCAGAAGGTTGAAAGCATCTGCAGGTGAGAAGAGTGATTTTTGACATCAAATAAGACCCAAATTCTCTGCTTAATGTTTTCATCTGATTGTAGTGCTGTTATGTCTATGTGGAAAAGCACTTTTCACAAATTAAACATCTTGCATTGCCTGGGGTATATAGTGAAGGATGTAACACTAAAGAAATTTACTTTACAGCAGATAGCATGTAATAGTTTAATTGTCCTAGAGTTAAAGCTAGAGAAATCTTCATGTTATGATGATAGAAGGTATTACAAGGCCATGTCTTCTAATAGTTTTCTTTCTATTTGCAGTCATATTATAGACTTTGATTAAACTGGAAGGCTGTGTATGCAGGCCTCTTTTGTCTGCTGGAAGCACCTTACATGAGAATGTTGACATTCCTATGGCTTAGGAGGAGCACAATCACTTCCATCCACTATAAAGCTGCAGCTGTGGCTTTAGTTATATCTTGTTATGGTTCTTGCATACTTTGACTTCTCCCTAGATAAGCTTCTTTGACCTTTATAGTTGGGCTGAGTATGCCACTCATATTTCTCCTTTTATATTTGCCATAAATTTCAATTCAGTTTTGAGAGTCTTTCAGTTTTTTCTTACTGCTTAGGACACTAAAACCAACTCTGCTGAGATTTCAATCTGCTGCCTGTCCTGAATTTATTCTAGTAAATAAACTCCCCTTCATATCTGTGTATCTTGTAAATATATATGGTTAGCCTCAAGCAAAGCAGACAAAACCATCCCTTTTTGGCAGGCAGAGATGTTTTGAATTGTTCTTGGAGGCCTGCAAGTTTGCATGTGTTTCTTATGTCCTAAGGATTCATCTTCACAGTGAACACAGTTCAGGCTGTGTCTGCTTTGGGGGCCATTGAATTTCTGAGAACAAAATGTGCTTTCTAAGACACCAAGCTACCCAGGCTGTCTGTGCCTGACACCAGACTTCAAATGGGCTGAGGCTGATGTTTGAGTGACACAAAAACTATAATGTCTCAGAACCATCAAGCTGGTGGTTCTGATGCAAACACAGAGCACCAATTTTCTTGCTCGAGAGACAGCATCAGTCTTTACTCATGGTCTTTCTTCAAAAGTAGACTCAAGATTTTGTTGTTAGCCTTTTCATCAGTTTCCTGGTACCTCTCAATGGCTTTCACATTCAGAGGGAATATTTTGATCTCTCCAAAGGCTTTGTGCTGGTTGAGATATTGATAATTTTCAAAACTTGATTCTGATGTTTAAGTAGTCCTGGCAGTAACATCTAGGTGTTTCAAACTTCATCTGACAGCACAGTGGCTGTGGAATGCCAGACTGAGCTGAAGTCACAGCTCTGGTAGAATGACTGCTGACCAAGCACCACGGACAGAGACTATGCCCAGTGCTTACAGAAAATCCCCCCAAAAGGTGGGAAAATATCCACCAGATCATATTGGTTTTGACATGGAGAAGATTTAAAACTATCCAAACTGGCATAAGAACAGAACTTTCATGTATGGGTTAGTCCAATGATCTGTCTAGCTAATATCCTGCCTTTGTCAGTGGCCAAAGCCAAATACTTCAATGTTAAACATAAAAACACAGGGAGGGAGAGAAAAACATACTTGAAGAGTTCATGAAGTTGAGTAAAAATTTTTGAAAACAAGCCATAAAGTGTGAAATTTATGGAGTATAGATTGTCAAGGAAAGGTTTAAAAAATACATGTCAGCATGTTAATCTTCAAGCAGAACTGAGTACATCCAGCTGGCCCTGCAAGCCAGTATTTGCTTGGCCTCAGCACCATGGTAATGCAGTTACACAACTGACTTCTGCTGAATTCCATCTCACAGCAATGCTGGCTTGACACTGCCTTGATGGTCATCTTTAATCTGTTCTCACCCTGCAATACTAAAATTAGTCACACAATTTAAATAGACATCACATCAAGCTCCTTTCTGCTCCAGACCTCAGCCTGGGATGGTAGCTTACAGAGACTCTTGCTGTGGCTCTCTTGATAACAATCTGAGCCCACCTCCTTATGAAAAAGATTCATAAATGTTCATGAGTTCAGTTAGAAAGACTGCATAAAATGCTGATGGCTGAACACCCTCAATTTCTTTCTGAGAGGATATTGTGCTGAAATTCATGCCAAAGTAGTGTCAGTCCATCAGTACAAGTTCATCTCTTGCATTACTCCCAAAAACTGGATCCTGCAGGAATTGAGTCCCTGTGCATCATGTTGATACCTTGTTGCTGTGTCTCCTTGCACCTGAGGTATTTTGCTGTATTTCCCTTCAGGACTGAAGCAGTGCAGTCTGTTGTTCCCTTACTGCTCCAGCCTCTGTTCCTTGAGTGCTGTCAGGCTGCCCTGTGGGACCTTGGCACAATGTTGAATGCCAGATTTGAAAGAACAATGCTGCAAACCCTTTTTGGATGTTGTGCCTTGTACTCCTTCCTGAGTGGGCTCTATTTGTCTGTCAGCTACTCTGAGATCCAATCTAATACTTTCCTGCCTTTCAATAATTATAAATGTTCATGATAATGTTCTTGGATTGTTGTTGTGGATTGCAGTTTATGGCCTCATGCCAAGTAGATGGAATTTACAAATGTGGCAGCAAGAAGCACTGCAAACAAAACATTCCAGTTTTCACATCCAGGTGCAAAGATGTGCACAATCTAGTCTGATGCAGTCTCAACCAACTGTGATGAATCCTGTTTTGTACGTCTCATCTTTTCCCTCAAGTCAGTATTTTTCCAGCTTCTTGCATCATCTGTGATCTATAGGCAAAAAAACCAAAAACTAAACAAAACAACATATTTCAATAAAATAGACAATAACTGGAAAAAACAGTGATTATAAAATAAAACTGGAACTGGCCTTTCAAAAATTTTTCTTGATCCTTTCTATGCTACCATGGGAAATGTCTTGACTTAGAAATATCAAATTAGGGATAAGTAAAGGCTCAAAGCTCAATATCTCACTCCAACAGAAAACTGAAATATTCCTTGCAGTGGTTTAGTCTAAACTCATAAATTTCAATTTCTGGAATGAAATCTCACTTATTTAGAATCTTACATGCCTTTTAGGTTACTCACTGCTGGATCTTGAAGCTGTTGTGTATACATCCAGCTTAACTGTTATCTGTAATCTTCTTTCCATTTAGTAAAAATATTGGCCAAGTTAAAGTAGGTGTTTCATTTTGTGGTCAGACCACAATATTTAATGATGGGATGTATCATTTGTTCCTGGCACATAATTTGAATGTATTATTGTATTTGAAGATAATTTAACAAAATTCATGTCATAAATGCAATGATTCATCATAGTGTTTGATGGCAGGGCCTTTACAAACTATACAGGGAAGTATTAGGAAATAATAGTAAAAAAAAAATTCTTGCATGAGCAGAGAACAAACTTATGCATTCCAATGCCACTTATTTAAAGCATATCCTTAATTACCATAAGGTGATCTGCCGCTATTCTAACCCATTTTGCAAACGGACTGAAAACTGAGAAAAACAGCTTCCTGAACATTCATAGCTGCACAAAAGGCTTTGAAGTGTAGTTGACAAAGTCTATACCTTGTAGTTTGCTGCATCAAAGATATGGCATCTAATTTAATCCTAATTATGTTTTCTTCCCAGGAAGTGCAGATGATGGAGAAGCATCTGCAGAAAGCAGCCCCAGTGAAGCTCCCAGTGAAGTTACCTCCCAGGAGAGCCAGCCCCTGGGGGACAGGGTGGCTTACAGCAGATAGGACATCAACAATCCGCTTCCTTGAGTTCATTTTCTGAACAAGTAAAGCAGACCTTTCAATAAAGTAGTTTTTCAAGAAAATTGGTCAGTATGGCACAAAATAAGTCCTACAGCTATTGTTTTTGGTCTGTCATTTGAAAAAAATTAAGTATCAATAAAAAATGCAAAACCAAAACAAAGGTGTTTGGTCTTTATTTGTTACAACTACATAAATACCAGCATATTGTAGTACCACCAGCCAGAAAAAGGACATACATCAAAACACTTCGAAGTCCCTTGGCTGATGAGGCTCAGATTTTTCAGATGTTATATCTGCCTTGTCCTGTTTTATTACTCATTTTATCAGATGGAGTGGGAGCCTGGTTTGACATAAAGAATTCCAAAATGGGAAGGAAGAACAATGTAAGAAGGGAATCAAGAGTGTGCACTGAGTGTTTTCGCATGAAGTCAGGCACAGGCACATGCTGTATTCAGCTCATGATCCCCTGTGAAATTATGTACAAAACCATTTGGGTAAAGCAGAACACACAGCACAGATAATACAAAGAATATGTTAATTAAAGCTTAGATAATGCTGTCCTTGGAACTTTATCTTTCCTAAGGAGAAGGTGAATCACACAGTAGTTTTGGAAGTGTAAAGAAAATCATAGGATACCTCTAATGGCTCTGAAGGTATTTTGTATTAGGTTGTTAATTTCATTGCTGGAATCATTTGGCAACAGATAATTCTCAATTGACAGTATATCACACAAATGTTCATGAAACTTCACAAAAACTATGATCAAGGTTGCCTAGTAGGACACAGATTTCTTGTGCGGTGCTGAAATGATTTGGTAAAACAACTTACAAGGTTTTGTTTGCTTCTTGAGACCTTTGACATACATAAGTACAGTATACATAAGTACAGTATACATAAGGACAGTATACATAAGTACAGTATACATAAGTACAGTATACATAAGGACAGTATACATAAGTACAGTATACACAAGCAGTACATAAGCAGTTACTGCTCTCTGCCCTATATCCAGGTTTCCAAAGGTTTTACCAAGATAGAAGAAAAACTGCGTAATATGCAGTTTTTATACTCACATCCTGCCCAATAAAAACATCAGAAGAATCAAGAAGCTTGTTAACTAGCTAAAAAGAAAATAATAAAGATGGAGAACTCAAACTGTGTTTTCCATCATTAACTTTACCTATACTAGCTAACTGGTGAAGGAAAAAAAAGAAGATATTCAAGATTTTTTTAAAAAGCTCATATCTTAAACATACATCTCAACAGAGGATGCTTTCTTGTGAGTAACAGCAGTTGTGATTCCTTGGGCAAGACTTGGTTTACTTTTCTCTCTTTTGAGCTCCATGAAATCAGTATCTAATAAATTCTATTTAAAACTTACTGCACCTTTCCAAAACCTCTTATTTAGGTAACAGGTCTGATTTTACATGTTTCCACATATGCAGACAATCGTGTGCATATCTTCAGCAGCATAATTTCCACAAAGGAAACATTCTTTTCCTTTTTTATCTTGACCCAAATTTATGTGTATATTTTATATATATTTATATATACATATATGTCTATACAAATATATATACATAAGTTCTTAATAAATGTGAAATGTTCTTCTCCCTCCATTAAACAAATTCATTATAACTCATCTCAAAATATTTTAAGTCACTTTGACCTGTATACTATTCCTCCTACCTTGCAATCCTGACACTGAGCCATCTTGTCCCAGCTAACATTCTTTGTTTCTGCACTGTACTCTTAAAAAAACCCCATCAAATTCTCCACAACATCAGCCAAATCCCTGTAAAATACTGATGTTAAATGGGCTGCTGTTTGTGGAGAAATGGCTTGGTATAGCTGTATGCCAGTCTGTGGTGTTACACTGAGTAAAACAATCACTTTGGGAAAAACTGGGCCATGAGACAAACAATTTTGATGAATCAACTCTATATCTCATAGATTGCATTAAAGAAACATTAAAAGGCTTTTGTACAAGTGCTGGAATGTTACATATGATACCTATATCACTTAAATTCTGGTAAACTATAAGCATATGCTTTTAGTTACTCTTTTTATATGCAAATATTTACAAATAGAAATGCAAATGAAGAATTTTTGTCCTTGTTTTGTATCACAACTTTGACAATTTATTTCTCAATTAACTTCTAATCATCATGTCCTAAGAAACAAAAACTTCTAAATCATGAAGTCCTAAGAAACAAAAACCAATCAGTTCAATAACTCCAGCTGGAAATGCTCAGTTCCCCAAGGTTCCTTCCTTTAATAGTACTGTGAGCTTACTGTCTCCTGCATCACAATATCATAAAGCAGAAAATACAGGAAATTAAATATATTTGAGTGCTAACAGTTGCACACAGCAATCCCAGTATTAATCTGCTGCCCATGGAGCTGGTAAACGGGATATATTTAGAAGGAGTCAGTATTGACTTGTGTTAATGAAAGCCAAATATTTAATCTTTCCCCACTCACTATTCAGCTCCACCTTGAGCCCAGAGATGTCTCTGGAATTTGAGAAAAGGTTTTAATTTTGAGTTAGGAATGCAGTAACTTAGCCTTGTAGCCTTCTAATTACAGTCTTGGCCATCTGGTAAGATTGGTAGAAAGACAGATCTGACTGGGCTTTTTGGTCACCCCTCCCAAAGTATTCAGCTCAGCTGTCAATTTGACAAAAGAGACTTTTTAAATATAGAATTTTTGTAAAACATCTTTATTTCATGAGTGACAGACTGCCCCAAACCTTTGACTCTGGCTGCAGCTCTTTAGCCTGCTCTGTCTCTTCCCAGGTTTCCTGGAATCCTTTTCTTGAAGGCTCTTTTCTGTAGCCCACTGTTCGTTTCCTTCTCTAAGAAAGCAGGAAAATATTCTTCCCCAATTCTCTGCACCCTCTTTGTACCCTGTGCTCGTCCTGCTCACCCTCCATAACTCTTTCAACTTTCTTCTGTCAAAGTGCATTTTGATGCAGACTAATGCAGTCCTATGATCACTTGTGTTCCTCTAATTCCACATTTCCTCATTTTCCCACATTTTTCATCCCGGATCCTTAAGCTCAAACATCTTTGAAATCTACAATAACTTTTGCAGCAGCACAAGTGATTCAGTCTTTTTAGTTGTGAATGTCATCACCTTCCTGATGACTCCTCTTTCTTGTGGGGAACCACATTGTTAGAAATATCCTGGTCAAATCCAACAGGAGATTTAATTAGAAAAGCATACATGTGGACTGACTGACAGAGGTCAGGAAACTTTTGCCTTAGTGATACCGAGAGGCTAAATCTGCTCCCACATATAAGTCCCAGTAAGAAAAATACATTCCCAGACTGTTTAGGTCATTGTGCTTTAAACTGAAATACCAAAGACTGCAGTGATCTGGTAGTGAAGCAATGCACAGAAGCACCATGACTAAAGTCATGCTTTCCTCCTTCCTACTGGAAATGGCTATAATTTTTTAAAACTGAAGCATTCTTTGAAACTTACGAGCACACACACAGACAACTCAAGTTAATGCCATTTAAGTTATTTAATCTGAACTGCTTGAAAGAGAAGTCAGAACTTTTCTGTATATGTTGCTTTTCATACTTGAATATCTAACCTACAGCATCTTTTGCACAGGAGATATTAGGCAACAGTGAAAAAATGTGGAGCATTAAAAATATTTTACCATGCGGAGTTGGAAAGAAAACAACTGACTAAATGGGAGTGCTGGAACATTAATTGTTTTCATAAGTACTTGACACATAGACTGGAACATCACTGTTGTCTTCCTGCTATTATCCACATCATATTATTCCCTTGGCTAAAATTAAGGACTCAGTCTTTAACCATAGCAGCACCATAGTCAACATTACGTGTTCTATAAAAGCTCATATTCTCTCTAACTTGCTGCAGCTATATACCAGTGGCTTATACAGTGGTAATTAGATATTTATGGACCATTGCTCATCCTTATATGAAACTAAAAAAAATAAACATGATCACAAAGCCAAAGATCCTCCACATGGTTCTCATTTGGTCTTTGAAACATAGACACCAGCCTGGCTGGGATTTTATGTAAGTTTCAGGTGTGAGAGAAATTGGTTAATCGGAAGTGTGATGGTCAGTGCTTTCAAGTTTTTCTATATTTTTCTCTTTTTACGAGGCTGATGTGGCCCAAAGCTGAGGGATCACTACTTCCTCCCCCTGCAGATGGGAATCCTCTAGCATGGCCTTTAGTCATGATGATGTTTGCTCCCTCTCCTGGTTTTCCAGCTGCCCAAGAAAGAGCCTTTGATTTCAGCAGTGGCTACCACTCAGTGAAATTCAGCTGAGCGCTCATGTACCATCAAGGAGAATAAAGACAGTTTTGCATCGTGATTCCTGACAAACCTGCTCACTCTCTGGGAGGCTGGTGTATGATTTGGTGTGGAGAATGCTGTGTTGCACAGCACAGATTTTGAGTAATTACAAAAGCTGATATTTTGCCATTTTAGGGAGACCTCCTTTTCCTTCCTGTTGTCATTCCCCATGTATTCTGCTATCATGGCAGGAGAGACAATGCCTCAGGAGTTTAATCTTTCCTGCTTCTTACACAATCACTCTACAGAGAGTCTGGTGAGCAAAAGTCAATATAAGTGATAGTATCTTCTAGGCCACTAATCAAAATCAGATGGGATGGGATATTTTTAAGCATTACAGTTGTTTTTCAAAGCTGACTAAGGAACTCTCTAAGTCAGATCCTGCTAACCTGTAGGGAAATTGGATGCCCGGTTCCCATTATGGCTTTGAAAACCCCACCCAACATCTGTGCAATGCTCAGTGCTCATTTAGGAGCATTTTCGCTTTCATGATGAGTGGATGGCCACAGACAAAAGCACCATTGCAATTGGCAGCAGTTCATTGACTCACAAAGGGGGAATTTAGCTTGTTGCTCAGCTTCCCTGGTTAAAACTGAGATCTTTAGCAAGACAGACCGAAAGTGTTTGCTTTTTTGTTTCTTTCATGTGAATAAAACAGTGGCCAGTTTTCAGGGGCAGCCAGAACCTTTCATGACCATTATTAGCATACAGGTACTGTCTCACACACAGAAGTAATACACACCTCTAAAGGGAGCCACATATCCCTGTTTTGAATTCAGAAAAGAATTCAGAGAAGTCACTATCAGTTTACAGCAGCATTTTATACGTACCACGGAAAGCAATGATCTGCTCTGCATGTGTCAGGCAGTTTAAGTGGAACGAGAGCCCAGGCTCAAGAGCAAAGAGGCTTGATGTTCTTCCACAGTGTGCAATCATAATTGCTCAAATATGTCAATTTTAAATAATAAAAAGACGACTTTTTCAGTGAAAAGTTTTTGTTTAAAAGATTTGGGCTTGATACTTTAAGAACTGGATACTTAGGTAAGGCAAGGATTTATTCTGGCTCTGAAGAGTTTGCTCGGTAGTTGTATCCTAAAACACAGGGAATACAAGTCTGAATTAACAGCTGCTCTTTGGAGTGGCAATTCAAAAGTGAATGGCTGGATGCTGACTACCTGGGAGATTTAACTCTGAAGTGAAGCCCGTGTTCAGGTGAAAGATTGGTCAAATAACTAACCAGCAGTCTGATTGGTTTATCATAGGAAGAGACCAAAGCAGCATCATTAAATTCAACATCTTGGACACCCTAAAGTGCAAAAACTATCAGATGGGTGTTTTTCATTCAAAATGCTGCCTTGTAGCAGAGTAAGGTGTGGGGCAGTTACACAAGTCAGTTCCTGTTTCACAGGGTGTGGATCAGCCAGGCTGGTGACCAACAGCACTTTATTCAGAAGTGGTAAATGTGTTTCCAACAGTGCTTGTAGCAGGGCAAGGAGGGATCTCAACCTCGCTCTTCCTTTCATCCAGAAAGAAGGCAGTCACTTCCCACCATGTGTTGAAAAGAGCCCTCTGTTATCTGCCCCTTCAGTCCAAATTCAGAGTTATTTAGGCACCTAACTTAGCACCGGGGGAGCTAAGCTTAACACCTGCTGTCCTACCCTTCATTCTTGTCAGTAACTCCTACATGAGGTGTGGGTACGGAACAAGTTTTTCGAGACCAGCCAGAGTTGTGCCTGACAACCTGATTTCTCTGACTCCAAAGCTCTGCTTTTTCACAGTTTTTCTTGCAGCTTCTTGGGGTGTCAGAACTTGTGGCTGTGAGATGAAGGTTCAATCCCTTGGACATCAAGAGGGCTGCCTGCCCACCCATGGGAATCCTCGAGGATAAGCACTCCCAGGAGAGAGGCTTCCATGGATCTTGTTAAAGGATCATCCTGACAAACGGTGTCTGACCCAGCCAACACAGAAATCCCATCACAAGGCTGACTGCTTTCGAAGGCAGCACTTGGCTGACAGGAGAGCAGGCAAACTCTGACAGACGTGTTTGCTTCAGATCACTTACATGGCAATTTGCTCCTTTCACGCCTGGTAATAAACGCCTGAACAACAGCTGAAGCTCTTAAATTTGGCAGAGATCTTTCTCTCAAAAGCCATGGGCCTGCCTTTCAGCTGAAGTAAAAAATGTCAGCAGAGCCAGCTCTGAAGCTGCACTGATTCACACAGTGGACTCAGGCTTGTGACGGTGCTTATGAGGGAATGGATTATTCCTTTGCCAAGATGCCACAAATGCTCCAAAAGGAGTACTTTCTCTGAAAAGCCATTTTTCAGCAAACCCCCCTCCCACCCCGAATCTCCCACCCTGGAGTCCAGTTGCAGATTTACACCCTTTTTATCACCTTTTTGGAATATTTTAACATGCTAAAAATAGACTAAGGAGTCTATTTACACACTAAGGGCTGTGCTTAGCTTTCAGTAAGGCCATTGTCTCACAGACTGGAGCTCAATTAAACCTGGTGGAAGGCTAGAGAGCTAAATTTCAAGCGTGATTCCCAGGAATCAGGTGCTTGGGATCTGCCCAGACAAACCTAACCTACTACTTTGATGCACCACCTTTTATTTTGTGTGAAATTTGCCTTTCCCATTATTATCCTCATTGCTCTCCCTTGCATGCTGTTCTCCAAAGCTGTCTAGTGAAGGATCTCATGCTCCCCTCTGTGTGTACCTGTCAGTGACCCAAAGCTGGTGACAGGATTCATCTCCTTTGGTCACTCCTCTGCTCCTCTCACCCTCACTGCCTCCTAGATTTCGTGCTTCTTTGTGACTGAATGGTCATCACTTCAAATTGAGTTACCCTGGTGCTTTCACACCACATCATCATGACACACGTGGAGTGTCCCACCAGAGCTTGTACAATGTGATGTTTAAGAGCAGCTGCTGCTTTTGGTGCCCAGCAGCAGACCCTGAGGGAAGGTGAGTGCTCTCTATCTCCAGAACTCATGTCTCTAAAGAATATTTCTCTACTGTTTAAAAACAAAGTAAAAATCAATCATATTTTTATTATAGATTACAATGAGGCATTTACTGCTTTCTCCTGTTTGCAAAGAAGATTTTTTATTCCCATTTTACAGCTGGATAGATAGAATAAGACCTGGTATAACTAACCTAAGTCACAGATGATAAGAACTTCTTCCAGATTTTCAATAGGCTCCTGAGTTTCACCTTGCCAACAGTGCTGTTCTTACAGCTTTGCATCCTACCAGCTCCAGTGAAAGGCTGGAATCATTCCAGTTCCAGTGAAAGTTCCAGTGTAAGCCCCCAAACACCTACATGGGTTTGTTTTATTGTTTGCTTGAATCCTCTTTTTCTATCATCTCAGGAGGGCTACAGGCAGGTAGATTTTAAGCTATACCAATGTAAGAAATTACCCTCAGGAAAAGGTGAATTAGAGGAGACCACATTCCCAACCTACACACGATGCTGCTATTGGTCAGGTCTGTGTGAGAAAAGTGTCCTGTTTGTAGGACACTGGAACTGGGGTAGTTATTCCAGCCAGATCCTTCTGCACAAATCAGCTTGTAGCAGTGGAGAAGCACTCCTATTGCTCATGAAACTCCAAAATACAAAAAGGTCTTTTTTGTCTATAATGGTGGTGCTTTTGCCAGCACAGAATTGTATCAAAAAATCCATGTTCCCCAACTGATGTTGGTTTCATCACAGCCCCTGAGCCAAGAGGAAATGCTGTCCTGGAAGAGTCCTGCTCCATATCTGCAGCCCTTCCTGGGCTGCCAAGGCTGATCTTGCCAGCACACAGCCTCTGTTCTGTCCTGCCCCCACTTCCTCCTGCCTTCTACAGCTGCTTTTGGTCTTCTCTTTAACCCCGAATTATTTAACTCCACTCTATCCCATTTCTTCTCACTGTCCATATTTATTTCACAGAACTCTCCTCCCTCACCTTCAAGCTGAGACTTTGATGCAAAGCCAACAGCTGGGGTGCATTACAGAGTCCAGGAAGGTATCCCTCTGCTCTCCAGGTGACTGGCATTTAGCAAGGACTCCAGTCCCTGCCCATTTTGGTTTCTGTGCTGTGATTCCGTCCTGAACTGCAGCAAACCCTAATTTGTTTTGCCTACTACGGGTAGAAGCTTGTTGTGCTTCTCCTGTGGGAAACTCCAACCTATTGCACTTCCACTTTTCCTGAGATTAACTTCACATTCTATGATGCCATTGAATAAAAAAATAAAAGAAAGGGAGGAAAATAAATCAAATTAATATATTGGTTTTAATGTTCAAAGGTGCTTGGGGAGTTAATTTAGTGCTGATTAAAGGAAGGGTGCTCTGTAGAAAGCAGCTGATTCACAGTCCCTAAGAGCAGCATTTAAGGGTAGTAGATAAAATCTAATGGTAATAGTATAAGGAAAAAAAAACAGATTAAAACTGCACTGCAGTGCTGCCTGAGACACAACATCTTTAATTCCCACTCAGCATTTTCACTCAACCACCACAGTAAATAAGTCTGTGAATGAAAGTCTGCTAAGATAAAAGAACCTGCATAACAGCTGACATCAAAACAAAAGCTTTTTTTTTTGCCTAATACATTAGAGACGTTGTTTGAGAACAATTCATCCAAGTGAAATTTTGGCTGCTTGTACTACAGCCAGATCAGGAACGCTTCCTGCAACTGGCCAAGAAAGTGTCTGGCCCTGGAAGCAGCCTGAAGTTCTCAGTACTTTGAAAGAAAACAGAAAGCCAAATAGAATTGAGGTGTCCTCCCACTGAAGCCCACAGCTAAAATCTTTCTGACTTCAAGTCAAAGTCTTCCCTGATGAGAACAGCGGACAGGGAAGAGCAAACCAAACTTACTGACACTGCAAGTCCACCAAGTCCCAGCCTTAGAAAGGGGCAGTGATGCAGGGCTGAGCCTGGTCCATGGTTAGTTTAGAAACAAAACACCCATCACCCTGTGGGCTGCAGACAGAACCAGGGCAAGAGGTAAAAGTACCAAATATCAAATCATGTTATTTGATATTGTCCCGCTCTACTCTGCACTGGTGAAGCCTCACCTTGAGTATTATGTGCAGTTTTGGTTACTGCAGTATAAGAAAGATATTAAACTATTAGAGAGTGTCCAAAGAGGGCAACAAAGTTGAAGGATCTGGAGGAGAAGCCATATGAGGAGTGGCTGAGGTCACTTGATCTGTTCAGCCTGGAAAAGAAGAAACTGAGGGAACACCTCATTGCAATTGCAGCTTCCTTGTGAGGGGAAGAGGACGGACAGGAATTGATCTCTTCACTCTTGTGACCAGGGACAGGACCTGAGGGAATGTCCTGAAGTTGTGTCAGGGAAGGTTTAGGTTGGATATCAGGAAAAGGTTCTTCCCCCAGAGGGTGGCTGGGCACTGGAACAGGCTCCCCAGGGAAGAGGTCACAGCACCAAACCTGGCAGAGTTCAATCAACATTTGGACTGCACTCTTGGGCACATAGAGTGATTCTTGAGGTGATCCTGTGCAGGGCCGAGAATTGGACTCGATGGTCCTTGTGGGTCCCTTCCAACTCAGCATATTCTGTGATTCTGTGATAACTAACTTGGTTGCTCACTTCTTGCAAGAGGAAGGATCAGAGATCTGCAGGGATGATGAGAGTGGGACAGATGTTCACATTCTGGGAATGAGTGAAGCATCAGCTGACGGTGCTGGGGAGGCAGAGCAAAAGAAGCAGGGCCAGGGTTAAGCAGCGTGAACAGCTGGACACAGAATCCTTCCTCTGGCAGTGCAAGTCTCCTTCCAGAGCTGTGCATCAGGAGACAGGCCAGAGACTCAATGCAAATGAGATATTGCTGTGATTACACAGGGAGATATAAACAATGAGCTAATTGCCAAATCTCCCTTCAAGTGCCATGTGCAACAGGCATGTTTCCTGTCACTTTCTAGTATCTTTTAAACAAAAGCCCAAGGCAGAGCATTTTCAGCAAATCCTGAGCAGGAACAATGTGCTTGTGTATGTTGGGAAGCAGCACATTTTATATATACACACATACACACAATATTTCATCACCCTGTTAAGACAGAGTGTAAATTGGCCCCCATGACTGTGGAGTCTTTACACTGGTTTTAAATGCCCAGCTAATAGCCCAGTAATCTGAAAGCTTTCTCTTGTGCATTATCATCTCCTCATCTTTCACAATATGAGGCCATCAAATTTATTCATGTTTGTCTTACCCCAGTGGCTGCAGCCTTCACTGGCCACTATTTGTTTGGCTGTAATCTGAACTTGCAGAATTAGTGGCATGTGAGGGACATTAATTTTTATTACAGCTCTGGGGCAATCCCTGCAGACAGGCAGCAAATATGATGAATACAGAAACAACTTGCAGATGCTGGGAGCTGCATCAAGACCTCTTATCTTAAATTCCCAAAACACAGAGTACCATTTGTAGCTAAAGGGAAACTTTAAAAGCACTTATCAATGCTGGGTATCTCTGTCATTCTTCTAGACAGCACCACTCTGCTTTCTTATGCCTACAGAAATTGCAGATGCCACAGAGATCTATGGATCCACAGCAAAATTCCAGTGAAGGAACCAGGAGACTCTGCACCAGTACTGGGATGAGCTGATAAGGGCTTTGGAGCCAGACATCCTTCCACAGACATCTGCTGAGTTTTCCCATTAGTTTTCAGAGTTTTCTTGCAAACAACTTTATTAACTGAAATGTCCTTTGTAGAAACAGTGTTAAGTGACATAAAAATAATCCACCGAGTCCTGACTAAAGCCTGGATAAATGAGGTTTTTGGCAGTCTCAAAAAATATATCATCTCAGTTATTAATGGCCAAAATTGTCAGGAGAGTTTAAAACTTTCCAGATTGTCATCCAGTAGTTGGTGAGTCAGACACAGCCTTCAGATGAGGGGCTGAAGTTTTCTTTCAGTTTTCTTCTCTGCTGAAGGAATCCAAACATTCATAGCTCTGAAAGGCTCAGGCTACCATTTAGGGTTCCTTTGGGGTTAAAGGTTGATTCTCAGGGAAGAAAAATGAAGTGTTGATAGAACAAACTGCTGCACAAAAGACAGAAAAGAGAAAAAAAGAGGAAGGACATGTCAGCATATCTTCTTGCATAAAACCTTGGCTGTTTGGGGAGATTTTGTTGTGGAGCATACAGTCACTCTTCCACCAGGAAGACTGAGGCAGAAATTTTCACACTGTTAATTTGAAATAGTAAAATGTTTTCTGTATTCAGTTCCAAGGAGCAGAAAGCAAAATAGAAAATGAGAGTTCCATTTTTTTCCCCCTTAATTGAGTGGCAAAAAAAATATGTCCAGCAAACAGGAGTCCGTGCCCCATTTACTTTTGCAAGCTACTCAAACCTCCTCATTTCTTCATCCTGCAAGAAATCACTGACAGTCTGGGACCAGGTATTTCACTACTACTTCAAATGTCTGCATGACTTCAATCCTTTCTAATCTTCAGCTACAGAGTAATTTGAAATGTTTTATCCTGACAAAAAATTATTTATGTTGTCTCTTCCTGGGTTACCTAATATTATTTATCATCCCTCAGAACGAATCATTCTGAAAGAGAGGATGATGTGAACTGGTGGTGACAATCCAGGGCCAGGAAACACAGGAGCAATTGACTGTCTTGCACAGAAGATGCATCAGGCCAGAGACAGGTTCCAGCTTTCTTTAATTCACTAAAACAGCTGTAGCCACTGTAGATAATGGAAAGAAGTAACTACAGAAAACTGCATTTTCTAAGATTTACTAATAACATAGCTCTTTTTTTTTTTTTCTCTATAATTTACAAAATGTCAGGAGTAAATTTTTCTGGGACCTTTTGAAGGGAATGACCACCCACAGGTGTTGTTGAGGAGATGGAGACAGAGAGAGAGAAGCCCAGGGCATAGACTGAGGATTTCTCGCAGGGCTGATGCACCTTATGGAGCAGGTGTTTCCTGCCCTAAAATTCTACCAACCTATTGCCAGCTACTAAGGTAATATTGTGAGATGCCTCAATCTGGCTCAAGGAGTCCCACATGATCCTAAAATGTCCCTGTGAGCAGGGGACTTCTCAATTCAGATTGTCTCTCTTTTGGAATTAATCATCAAGGTGAAACTCTAACAGTTCCATCTGCTGCAAGGACTGTCCTCATGCCAGTCAAAATGTTACCTATCCCCACTTCCCTCTTCCTTCACCCATCCTGAAGGCAGAGATTTGAATACATTTTGAACAAAAGTTTGAAGTGACAGTTTTATCAGGATTTGATTTTTTGATCTCAGTCTTTTTTTTTTAATATATATATGAAGTGTTATTTTTCCTTTGAGCTGTGTTATGCAGCTGTGTCAGAGTGTCTGTGTCTGAGACAGAGAAGAAGCTAAGAAAGGGGCAAGGAATTACAGAAAACACAGCTGGAAGATACATTTCAAACCCAGGCTTTCACTTGAAGATCAGTTTTGGGGCCTCTTCTTCAGAATGAAGATTCTCTGTTGCCTGACTGCTCTAGAGCTCATCAACATCAGGCAGTTATGACTGCAGGATATCAAGGAGTTCTTGTTTTCCTCAGAGCAATGTTCACCTTTGAGTGTTTTCTGCTGTCCTCCCTTTGAGAGGAGAGCTGGCTCCACATTGTTCTCACCAGCACAGCAGCCTGACCTGCTCTCTGAGCAGCTCCTCTGACCTCTCTGGCCTGAAGACGTTCCTTCCCACAAGCATCCCAAACACTCTCTCCTCATCTAATGGGCTCACATCAGGATTCCTGGCCTAAGGCATTTGGCTCAATCACAGCTGCTAATATTTCTTGGAAATTCAACCACAGTTTCATAATTCCAAGGCATGCGTTCATTTTTTCTTTCATGTTGAGATGTGAAAACATGGGTTTCTTGTCTGCTGTGATGGAAATTCCATCGTGCCTATGGCTGTGTCTTTTTTTCCCTAATCCCAAAAATGCTGGATGCTTTGTGGGTTTCTCATGTGATAAACACAGATGTATTCTCAATTATATTTAGCGCCTGCATTAATGAAAAGTTTTTAGTTTTTACCAGAGTTAAAATTGCAATTTTTCAAGAAGACATTTTGTCTCTAAGTGTTATTAATTCCAGTGTGACTAACATAACCTGGAAACCTGGAAGCCAAACATTCCCTTTACTCCAATTTTTTACACAGCCAACTTCAGAGAAACTTTTACTAAAAAAGCAATCAACTCTTGGATGTTTCCCCTTGTCATCACGTCACCAGTGTTGATTGCTGTACCCAGTCACCTTTGGTAAGAGACGAGACACCAGTAATCCCCTCCTGGCTGCAAAGCTTTTCATAACCTCATGCCTCTGTCAGATGTGTTTAGTAGAGTGAATTGATAAATAGTGCTCAGATTTGTTGGGGCTAAGAGTTTTGGAACTGAATAACAATTACCCTTTGGAGGCTGAAGACAAAATGATCAGCCCTCTTTACTAAAAGCTGGAGAATTTTAGTCCAGGCTCTGATGGTTTGGTTTAACACATTCCATTCATTAATTCTGTCTGAAATCAGTTAAACAATAAGGCGTGATCCTACATATGTTTTAAGCATTTTCAATGTAGCTAGAAGGCTCAACAACATATTTGAAATTGGATGTTTTTGAAAACCCTCCTAATGAAAAGCCTACTGTCCTTAACAGTTATTGTCTAATCATGCAGCCTTGGCTACAATGTCTTCTGCCAGGCTTAGAAGGAAAACTAAATGCAGTTTTTGAGTGACTGCAGTGGATGAATTGACCTGTTTAAAAAGGCTCCTTTAAAAAATTGTGCAGTTCTGGGTGTCTCAATATAGGAAAGATACAGGGCTATTAGAGAGTATCCAGAGGGCTACAAGGATGGTGAAGGGTCTGGAGTGGCAGCCGTAGGAGGAGCAGCTGAGGGCACTTGGTTGTTCAGCCTGGAGGAGACTGAGGGGACACCTCACTGCAGCTGCAGCTTCCTCAGGAGGGGAGGCAGAGGGGCAGGGACTGAGCTCTCCTCTCTGGTGACCAGTGATGGGACTTGGGGGAACGGCCTGAAGCAAAGTCAGGGGAAGTTTAGGTTGGATATCAGGAAAAGGTTCTTCACCCAGAGGGTGATTGGGCACTGGAACAGGCTCCCCAAGGAAGTGGTCACAGCACCAAACCTGACAGAGTTCAAGAAGTGTTTGTGCAATGTTCTCAGGCACATGATGGGATTGTCAGGATGCTCTGTGCAGTGCCAGGACTTTGACTTTGATGGCCCTTGTGGGTCTCTTCCAACTCCAGATATGATTGTATGGTTCCATGAAAAGTGCTTCTACTCCCCAAGATTCTAGTGAACAGGTCCAATTATGATTTCTCTGCTACACTTCTTTTTTTCTTCCAGGAAACTTGCTGAGGATAGTTTAAATGTCACTGCTGACCCATATGTAAAGACACATTTCTCATGGATTGACAGACACTTTCTTCCTTTATTTATGCCCTCTAAGGTATTATTTTCAAATTTTTTAAACAGCATAATTCCCATTTATATTTCAAATACAGAATCTCTGTTATAGGATCTAAATCATCAAGTAAGCTACAGTTTCAGGATGCCTGATAGATACCAAGGATCCAAGAAAGCTCAGCTGACTTTGCCACTGCTGAAGTATCCCCAGGAAATTAAACTTTTGACATATTCCAATTACTTCTTTAAATTATTATTCATACTTCTTTTTAAATTTCAGAACCTAGAGTTTTATGGCAATCTCCATTTACAAGTTATGAATGTGAACTTTTTAACTATATCTGCATATATTAACTATCCATCATGCAGGGGAGGAAGGGTTCCTGCAAAAAAATGACACATATAGCGAGGAATTACAAGTTCTTCATTTGCAGAGAGAAGGCCACAGGGAACACTGTTCTTCAAAGCCTTTTCTAAGCTGTGAAGCATTGAATCAGTGACATGATGAGAAATATGACTTGGACTCCCTTCAATTCCATATCTTAATTATAAAACAATCTTTATTTTCCAGGCTGTGCTTAGACAAATATACTTTCACAAGGTCAATTTGCCATCTTTACTCTTCTTGAATTTCCACCCACCTTGTTTGTGTTACAGATTTTGTTTATAATCTCTTTGTTCAGCCAGCATTTTTTTCACTTCTTTCAATGTACACATTGAGGAGGATCTGCTTTCCTGGTGATTCATGAGAGCTGGGACCCAGTGCCTGGAGATTTCCACTGGATCCTGGCCAAGGGCTGTGTTCGAGCTGTCTCCAAAGGCAGGTCAGAGTTCGTGCTCATTTTGCAGAACTGTAATTAGCGCTGCAGGTTTAGACAGGAAACTGCTCCCTCTGGACCCAATTTCAAGGCAATTAGGGTTGTGCTTTTTCACCATGGTGCTTCTGAGCTAGACCCTGTCTGTCCCACAGAAGAATAACATTCGAAGCACCCATTACTGAGTATTGTTGTGGCTTGGCATGAGGAGAGAAAGCAAAAGTTCTATTTATACCTCAGCATCAGACCAGAGGGAGTTTGTACTGAAGATTTTCGGTTTGTTTACGTTTTCCAAAGATATTGGCATGTGGTGCAAGTACCAATCCCTTGCACAGTGCAGAAAATCAATCCCTAATTTCAGGAGGTGTTTCTGTCCTGGATACACTGCTCTTCCAGTACTGCTCCAGTACAGGGCTTATTTTAGATGACCGTGTGTGTTACAAGAACTAATTTCATAAGTGAAATATTTTAGCCCCGTTATCAGATCTCAGAGGGCCTTAACATCCAAAGTTCAGGAACAGGACGGGAATGAGGTGGTGGAGTTTATCCTTGCATAGAGGATATTGTTGCATTGTTTATGCCCACTTCAATGCTATTTTGGAGCACTCTTTCATGGATGGTGTTTTCTCTGGCCTTTCACAAAGTTTAGTATTTTCTCAGAATATTTTTATGCTGAAGGGCACGCCACGAGTTGTGGGGGCTTTGTTGAGGGCATATAGAGTAGAATTAAGGTCATCTAAAATAATTAGATTATGCTTCTGTTATGCTTGTGTTCTAAGTGGTGAGCTAGACTCCGTCATCAGTCAGTCCAAGGGGGAAACTGTTCTCATACTAAAATAGGTGTTTTAAATAAACTGGCTCAGTCCCCAGTCCTTGTCTTCTTCTGTTGATTCTGGAATGTTGACACAGTATGATTAGCTTAGCCCAGACATCTCAACATTTAAGTGGTCAAATTGATGAACTCTGCCTTGATCTCCATCCTATGTTGCATTTAGCAAGAGTGGCAGGACTAGACTGTCAACTGGTACAAATAAAACTGAAAGAGGAATGATATCATTAAAAGACCAAGAATTTTTGTTTTTCTTCAAAAGACAGCTTTGAGGTCATGTGGTTTTCAAGGCCTTGCCTCTTTTTTTTTATTTTTTTAATAAAAGCATATTTCTTGCCCTCATGGTTTGGTTGAAAAGGCTTTGTGTAAAAATGTGACAGTCAAATTAAAACAGTTCCAAATTCTCAGTGTGGAGCAATACTAACGTTGTCCTTGTCCTGGGGTTTTTGAATCAGTGGTGGAACTGGGACTACTGGTGAAGAACTAGCAGAAAAATAATCTGTTTACTGTGACACCTCATCCTCCATGCCATGACTGAGATATTGTGTTGTTAGAGAACAGCACTTGGAGCATGGACAAAAATGCAGATTGCAGTCATACCTTCTTTTATTTTCTGGCTATATGTGATATTTAGCGGAAGGTGATTTTATTCCTAGTTCCTGAGAAATATATTGTGATTAATAAATACTCAGGAATTGTGAGATTCTGGATAGAACTTTTATGGGAAAATTCATATACACCACACAGTAAAGAAAAAAAAGGAATGGAGAAAATTTCTTGTAGAACAACATGTTTATGACATTAAAACAAATATAATTAGTCACAGATGAGTAACTTACCCAAATCAATTCAAATCCAGGAACAATAAAATCACAGAATCATATATAATCCCTCTCCATCCTATTCCTTATAAACAGTAGTACAGAAACAAAAATAAAAAGAGGACACAAAAGGTTTGCCTTTAGCTGGTCTCATAATGAGAAAAAAATGTTAAAATGCAAAGCTGATTAGATCCTGTCATGGTTTCAGTCTATGATGGACTTCTCATCCCATGACTGGGTTTCTGCTTTATTTGGAAAAAAATGAGCTGCTTTAGTTCCAGTAAACCCCCATAGTTTTGTCTCAGAAATGCAAGCTGGCAACACAGGTTTTACTTTTGAACTTCAAGTCTGTATTTCATCTCAGTACAAAAGCTTATTTTAGCCACCATGAAATGGGGGGTTCAATTGAGTAAAAATACTGCCTGCCTTCCCACCCTTGCTAAACACTTCCTAATCATCCATGGGTTAATTTTTTATTACACCTTGCCCTAAGAGAGGAGACATTTAAATCCCAGAATGCAAAACATTTCAGCACCACAGGCTTTGTTGTGTGCTCACTCAGCAGGGACAGAGGGCAACTTACGTGACAAGCAGCTGCTAAACATTTAAAGATGACAACTTACATAAAAGTTACACTCCACACCTCAATATTTAGCCAGCACAGTCCCCTATTTCAATGTAACAGACATTCCATCATCCCACCAAGTATCTTAACCAGAGCTTTTATTATTTTTTTTAAGGAGAAAAGAGAAGGAAATATTTTGTAATCATGGAAGGACAGTTAGCTGTGGAAGAGGAACATAAATTATCCCTGCTGCTGCAGAACAGTCTTAGTTTTTTGTCTTGTGAGACATCTGTGATACATATATGGAACAGAAATGAACACATCCATTCCTGGCAAACCGACCTCTCTTTGTCTCATGTCTTGTGAAAATGTGAGCCTCAACTGCCATGAAATAACACTGCCTCATGAAATAACATGAGGTCTTAATAAAGTATGACCCTCTGGAATTTTTAGTGTCTGTGCTAACTTGCAGGCATTCATCAGGATTAGGAACATCAAGCTGGATTCAGACTTGTTTGTATGGCTACAGCTGTAGTGTTAAAGTAGTGGAATAGGCCTAACTGTGCCATAGTCACATCTAAAATTGAACTGGCAGTACAAAAGCTAGGCCAGTTCTCCCCTTCAGGTGTTGGTAGCAGCCTGTTGATGGCCTAGGGGTGGGCTGGTTTATGTGCTTGAGAAAACAAATCCACATTGAAGCTCTGGGCTGATGATCCTTGTTCTAATCAGTTTAGAGGCTATCTGAGTAACTACAGGCTATGTGGTTGTCACTTGACGTAGACATAACTCACAGACCCCTGCAAAATGGAAATTGTCTTCAAAATTGAAAACAGTTTCTCGATTCAGTAAGTCTGTGGTAGGAAAAGCGACTCACTGAGGAAGTTGCCAGAACCAAGATAGCACAACTTGGTTATAATAATAGTTTACTATCTTGGGTTCACTAAAGGCACAAACTTCTCCTAGGAAAATGTGTATTCTCTGTACAAAGATGCCCCTGGTTTGGGGAAGCATTACTGGTTTAGTGGTTTTCCCCTGAGCAGTCTGTCTATGGCTCTGCAGCTTGGCTGGATATGCTTTGGGTTTTAGTGGTCTGGATGTAGAAGGGTTAATCCTCTGCCTCTCCCTTAGTCATGTTGTAAGACATGGGAAAAGAAAAACACTGTCCCTACAAAAATAAATACAATTGTCAATAAAAGCTAAAAGAGCACTGAAGCAAATTTACAAAGCCAAACATTTCACATTTAGATGGTGATCAATTTGCTGTAAACTTGGGTTGCTATTATAGAAGTGTGTGTGTGTGTGTGTGTGTGTGTGTGTGTGTGTGGTAAATACCAATTTGCAATGAGAAGCAGGATCTACGCTGATAAATTGCAATCTTGGACAAGACCAGAGGAACCAGACACTATCAAGAACAGCAACAGCAAAGCTTCAGCTTGTCTTCAGTGATCTGCTGTGCTCCTCTGGGATATCTGTTCATCAGAGCAATGCCAGAGTCAGGCTGGTCACACAGAGTCACAGAGCAGCTTGAGGTGGAAGAGAACAGGAGGATCGTATTGTTCCAACCCCTCCTGCTATGGGCAGGAACACCTCCCACGAGACCAGCCTGCCCAAGACTGTTCAACCTGGTATTGAACACCTCCAGGGATGGGGCATCCACAGCTTCTCTGGACAACTTGTTCCTGTGCTTCACCATTCTCACAACAAAGCATTTATTTCTCATATCTAATCTGAATTTACTTTCTTTCAGTTTAAACTGATCTGAGCTATCACCCTATGAAAGCAATGCACACAGGCCAGTGAAAAGTGTACCCTCTCTGTGAGTTTAAGGATCATATGCACAACATATCCTACTGACAGGACTTTCATTGGAGCAGCTGAGATACTGTGTCTGCGGGATCTCTTGCTCTCTAGGGATTATTTTTTTCGATGATCCCCATTACACAAAGGCAAATATTTACCAGTTACAGATCTGCTACCTGGAGACATATATCCAAATGTCTATTATTTAGTTTATTTCTTGGACTGAAACTCCTCAAGCAGGAAAACAGCTAGACAAGGTTCCTGCAGATGTCAAAGAAGGTTAGTCAGTTGAACCATCCTTTTTATTGTGTAATTAACTTCCCTCTGAAAGCCTCTACTCTTTCTTTTGTTTTTCCTTCTCTGTCTTTCTCATCCTTTGACAATGTAGGTAGACAAAAGTCAAAGCTAGCTGGGCTAAAGATGGACCTAAGCAATTGTTCAAAGTCACCCAGAAACCTTGTGAGAAAGTTGTATCTGCTAAGTCCTTTGTTTAGTGCTTTATCTTTGAATGTTGTAGTTGTAGAAGGAAAAAATCAAGCAATAACCTTTATCAACTTTGCTAATAACATTGTCATATTTAGGCTGCCCTTGAATTATTTGAATGTTATTGTGAAAGCCAGAGTCTACTGCCCAGATTGCTGTATTCAAATAACATTAAAGATCACTCTGAGCTAGTAAAATACTTTCTGATTCACCCAAACTGCCTGGGTGTGGAGGGACTCTTCAGTCCCTGATGGATCTTGTTGTGAGAACAATGTGAGACATATGCTGTAATACTTTAACAATGTGGAGTGAATTAGGGGTAAACTGGAAACCTTAATTAAGCATTTTCATTATGGTCATGAGTTGCAGCCAGGCCTACAATGTTATTTAAACATAAGGTTTGTGGGTTTCATTTCCACGACCTTTTTCCAAGGGAAATGATGAGATTCAAGTAACAGAGGATGCTTCTTGCAGTGTGTAAAGAGTATGATGCATCCCAAATAGCATTCCCATTACACACTGTGAAAATAACAGTCATTTTTTGTTGTTTGGATGGCTGTTGGGGATTCCAGGGTTCTTTCACCATTTATGGATACTGGTATATTCTACAGTACTGAAGGTGGCTGCTTAGTGAAAGATCAAGGGGCTTATTTGTGTGTGTTAGACACAGATTGAAATGTGTTTTTTAGTTATTTCAACTTAAAAGGGTTTACTTTGAATAATTTCTGTGGAAAGAAAGATGAAATCTCTATATTAAACCTAGAGAATTAGGCAAAGAAGAGTCAAGACTTCTTAAGTTGCATGGCCAAGGACATTTCAGGCTGGATGTATATTGTTAAAGACATCTGATACAGGCACTCAAGGAATGAATACAGCCCCACAGTCAAATGGTGCAGAAACCCTGTACCCACAGCACTGGCACTTTATGATTGTCACACTGCACAGCACTTGGCACTGGTCTTTTCTTGGCACCAGGTGCTCTGTGGCTCTGAGATATCATTATCCTCTTATGTGCATTAGTTCTGCTTCAGTTGTTCAAAGCAGTTTGTGGACCACCCTGTGGGCCAGGTTTGCATCACCAAACTGCATGACCTGCCTTGGAGGACTGCTTGTGCTGGAGGATGTCGTGTGAGGGTGGAGGTGTGTGCATTGCAGACTGGCTCGTACTGTTTGTTGGGAAGGAGCCTCAAGCTGAACAATGCCTATGACAGGTTCTGTGTTGCAGGAAGAGATAGCTCACTGCAAAAGAATGCACAGGTTACAATCACTATTAAGTCAAGGTGAACAATCAAGGGAATGGACTTGAATCTAAATTTTGGGTGATGTTATTTGACAGTGGGAATGTGTCCTCCAATATTCACTAAGGAAGAGTGGAAACAGACATGTACATCACTCAGAGATTGGGGTCAACCAATAGGTCCAAATGTGACTTTTGCTGGTGTCATTCATATTTTGCCTCCTGCTAGTTGAAATCATCAAAACAAGATCATAAACATGGCACTAATAAGTGGTCACAGCAAAAAAATAGAGACACAAACACAGAACTTTGAGCTGGTAACCTATTGTTTGCAACTCTTGAATAGACTTTCCAATAAAAATGTTTTCCAGCACCTTCAGAAAAAGACCCATTTAAAAAATGCTGAGGGCAGTCAGGAAATACAGCCATGAGTTTAAATTTCCTATGCTCAATCTGTAATTAATTTGAAGGACTCCAGAAATCACATTTTCTAGTAGTTTCCTAAACAGTGTTCCAGAGTAGATCACAGCTGGTGGCACCCAGCCCTCAAAAGATCAGCTGGTGATTGTTTTATGGAGAGGAACGTGCCCTGCCAGGAGTAATTCCATCCTCTGCAAAGAAATCCTCCACAGATGCCAGCAACCTCCTCTGCTCCCTGTGTCTTCTGCATTGCCTTCACAGCTGGTGGGTCACAGCACGCTCAGCAGAAGCCTTCATGGTGATGCAACGTAAGAGTTGAACAACACAAATATTTAACCTGACCTTGTCATAGCATGGGAAGAGATATAGAGACATTTGTCAGACCTTCTGCACTATTCTAAACTTTCTGAGAAATGCAAGAAGAGCCTTTCTCTCTGCCAGACTTTAAAATTTCACTGCAAGGAAAGCTAATGTTTAGTGATTTGCCTCTTTCTTTTGTTGTACAAAATTACAGATTTATTTAGTTGAGCTACACTTGGTCATAAAAATCAGCATTTTTCTGTCACAGGTGATTCTCAAGAAAATTCTCCAAGCCTGTAAACAATGCTGAAACAAGAATGTGTGACCACATATATTCATGTTTTACACAGCAAGACCTGTCGGTAAAAACCCACTGACAGTTCAGAGGCATAAAAGCAGGAGGCAAGAAAAGCCAAGATCTCTGTAACCTCACCTGTGCCCACCACATGGGGCTTGGCAGCACAGCACTGCTCAACATCTGGCAGGCTGTGGCTCAGAGGTTTCCTGCAGGGGCTCCAGAACAGCTCTCTGCTCTCTTCTGTGGGGCTCGAGACGTGGCTCGAGTGTGCTGCTGCTGCAAATTAAAAAAGCAAGCAAACAAACGGCAATGTATAAAAAGAAAGCTGCTTTCTTCCTTTGTTAAAAAAACAAAAAAACCAAAAAACAAACAAAAAAACCCCCCCAAAAATAACAATTTCCTGAGAAACTGCATATTAAAAAAAGCAAACAAACAAGGGGAAATATGCAGAAGAAAACTTTTTCATTGCAAGTTAAGTCTGCAGCCTTCACTGAGCTCTTCTTAAACCCAGATATTTATTATACTCTGTATTTATCTGTTAACTTTCAAAGGACAAATGCAGAGAAGAAGTTGACAGTGGCCACACAACCAGACAGTGGCAGAGGTCAACCAATATCTTAATTCTCCCAATAATCACAATGATGCCCTGTGCATTGCTCTGAACCCCTCAGGTAGATGGTTTAATAAAATCAACAATAGATTGCTTGTACTGATTTATATTTTTGATTTATTATTTTTTGGATACTCACAGCTATCATGTGTCTGTACACTGGGAGTCTCCTCCTGAACTCTCAAACTCTTTTTATCACTTTTTCAGCACTGCTCATAGCAGAAATGGAAGCAGTGACTGTTTTCTTGTAAGCTCAGGTGTTGCAAATAAAAGGCACTAAACAAAAGAAAAGTAAGAGTCACCAGGGACAGCAGTTGGACTTTATTTATGAACAACGTGTCAGATCATCAGAAAAGGAAAAGAAAAGCATACTAGTTTTAGTTAAAAATACAATTGTCAAGTAAAGGCAATGAGTGCAAACAATCTAAAAATAAGATAATATAACAAATGGTAAGGTTGGAAATATATTTTGGAATTTCTCTCTAATTAGGTGTTTGATAAGAGGAACTGGACACTATCCAGAGTTAAAGGGACCAAAGTCAGGAAGAAGGAGAGTTTTTTAAAGTATATCAGGAACAAATTACATGCCGGTAACAATGAAGGTAGCATGCTTCTAGACTGTGTTTGGGAACAAGCAGGGTGATCTGTGCAGATCACATGAGGATGACAAACTGCTTTCTGAGCCTGTAGTGGTTTAGAGAACCAGAAACAATACCAGATCTGGATAACTTTGACTCAAACATCTTAAAGTGAAGTTGATGTTGTCTCTGGTTCCCTGATGCTTCCTTTTAAGTACAGTACTGGGGAAAATACAAATGACTGGAAAAATGTTGATTTTCTGCCAATATTTGCTGAGGACAAACAAGACAATGCAAAGATAGGCTCGAAGCCAATCAGTCAGTTGTTTGCATGAAAAAGAGACAAGTTCATAAATCAACAATAAGGCTCAAGGCTAGGACTGCAATTAATGGCTGTTAATGACATGTTAATATGAAAATAGCTCTTATCTAACAAAACTGATGCTTTGTATATGGTAGTAAACTGACTGATTAGGGAGACTGCATAGCTTGAACATGCTCTAGATATTTTAGGATTTTAGCACCACATAATGTTCTAAATAAACTAAGATAAAATGTGCCCTGTACAACACTGAAACACAAATATTAATGGATTAAAGAACCACTTAACTGACAGTTATGAATTTATTTATATTTTTTTAATGAGTAGATTTTATCAAGCAATAGATCTCTTAGTGGATTTCACAGAGATTGGTCAAAACTCAAGTTTTTATCAGCACCTTTGGGGTTTCAACCAGAGCTTCCCAATGGCATGAAGATTGTCAGACTCCTACATTTTTCCTGTGATTATGCAACAACCAAGAGATGATGAAACATTTTGTAAATCAGACCCATTCAAAATAAATACAAATGAATAAAGGTGGCAGCTGAGACCTACAAGCACAGACCAAAGCAGACCTAAAAATGATATTGGATGCACAGATGAATGTAAACCTGAAGAATGATTCCAGAGAAAATGACATCACTTATGTGATCATAAGATATAGAGGAGGAAAGTGAGAAGGGATGTGATTTCTAGCTGGTTTTGTAACAGCAGTGTGTATTGAAGTACTACACCTTGGCCTGATAACCCTGGTTTTAGAAGAATGCTGAAAAATTCTACAGAAAAGCCATTGAAAAACCTCCAGACTATAGGGCTGCAAGAAAATATCTTACAATGAAATTAGTAAATTATTAGAAAATTTGGCTTTTGTAAGTTACTAGGTAAGAAGAACGAGGTGCTTCTTGGAGGTGTGGAGAGCACACCAAGAGAAGTTGCACAGAATACAACTATCAGCTAACATGAGACAAGGCAGAGGCAAGATCTACCAGTGTCTCCAAAGGGAGACTGATTAGCCTCCTGCTAAACATCCTCCTGCTGTTCCAAGCCTTGGCTGGATGCTTTTCAAGATAATCCTTTAGCATGATCTGATTGCAGGCAAGTGGGTGATATTCTGTGACTTGCAATTGATAGAAGGCAAGAAAGGTGGTCTTAAATCCTGTAAAAATTGTCCTTCTCTGAGCTGCTGGTAATGCACAAGGAATATCTACATATTATTGTACAGAGACTTCAGAGCCCACTTCATTAATATTAATATTCATTAAGATATGCATATCTTGTTTTTTAACAAAGGATTATGAAGCAGGATATATGAGTTCCACAAATTTTCTCTATTCTTTTTGACCTCGTTTCCTTCATTTATTGGTAGCAATGAAGCATGTAAAGCCTGGCTGGTAGCTCAGACTTCCATGTACATATCTGGTGTTGCATATCCATCCATTTGTCATTTCCAAAATGTAGCAAACTTCCTCATGGAAAAAAAAAACAAAAAACAGACAAACCCAAACCCCCAAGTCATTCAGTTCCATGGAAAGGTGACTTCTGTAGAAGTCAGTAAGTCAGTAAGTGGTTCTGACATCACACAGTACACATCTCACCTGTGTATGAGACCTGCATGTGACCAAACTAACTCAGGTTCCAGTCTAGTGGAAGGTGTCCTTGCCTGTGGCAGAGGGTTTAGAACTCGGTCTTTATGGTCCCTTCCAAGCCAACCCATTGTGTGACTCGATGATGCTTTGATTCCATGGAGAACCAAGCAGCAGGGTGCATGGTTCAGCTGCTGCAGTACAAACCTGTGTTTGGGTGGCTGAACTGACCCACAAACTGCACTGACTGGGCTGCCTGTGGCAGCAGACCAGCCAGCCAGCTCAGGTTTGCCTCCTATAGTGGCACATTTGGTGATTACATTTTTATTGGTTCTACAGCAACCCCTGTTGCTGAGGGGTTTGATATGAGTACCATATAGGGCCAAACTGTGCATTGCTCTGGCCTGTGTTGCAATTACTTTTATTTCATATGGTAAGCCAGATGTCTCTGCTTTTTTAGGATACAGCCAAACAAATGACTTCAACACATGCTTAAACTGCATGCAAAGGACTTCATCCCATAGAAACTTTGACCAAATGGGGGCAACATGGGTTTATAGTTCTACCATCGTACAACTGCCTCAGATGAAAAAATATTTCTAAAATTGAACAGTCTTCCTTGATGCAGCTCTACCTGACACTTGTTTGTTTCCCCTTTTTGCTCTCATCTGATCCTGGAGTTAAGGAAGAGCTCCCAGAATCCTGGCCAACTGCACATGATAATGTGATGATGTAATACAATTTTCTCTCCGTGGTCCATATGTGCTAAGACAGAGACTATGCAGATATGCCATATTTATAGGATAATGACAGTATTTCCTAAAACAGCACGGTATTTTACTGCTTGTGCTGGGCTCCAAGTCATTACTACATCTTTCAAGCAGTATTTCCTTAACCTCATGATTAGTAGGGTGAATGCAAGGAAGTGCTGCAAGGTATTACTCAAGATTGGAGTAACTTATAACAAAAGTCCTTTTTTTTCTGTTTACAAAGAGAGAATATGGCAGTCACATAATCTAGGATTGACCTTAGATCAAGTACAAAATGTCAGGGATACTAAGCTCTGCTACATGTGCTCAAGCTCACTGGAAAGGCAACAGTCAGTGGGGCACTGCTCATTGCCAGCAGTGCAGCTGGAGGAAGGCTTTGCCTGGATCCCAAATGCAGGGTCACAATTTTCATATGGTGGCAGATTTAAGTACTGGTTCAAGTCCCAGGGGCTACTGAGAGAAGAGAGTTCTACTGCTGTGTCCAGTGCAGGTTCTTGCCAGCCTCTCTACAGTAGGTACGAAAATTGCACAGCAAACAGAAAGAGCAGAGTGAGGATTTGGTGTGCAAATCTCTTCTGAGAGCTCAGCCATTCTGCATGTGCAGGCACAGAGCAGCCTCCAGACACATATTGTATAAACACCTCTAGTTCATAAAAAGGTGTAAGCAAACATCATCAGCTGTAACCTACCTCTAACCTTGAGCCCACCTCGGTGTGAAAAGTTGGACTATGTGATCTAAAATCCCTTTGAGCATTATGTCTATGATTTTAAAAGTTGTGCCTTTCATACAACAGAAACTACTCTGTAAATTCTGGATTCTCCAGGGAACTCCAACTCCTTTATGTTGCTTTGGGGAAGCAGAGCAATTAACTGCTTTAGCTTGCTTTATAGCTCCTTTGTGTCCCTGGGGCAATGCAAAGGGCTTTGATGCATTTGCTCCTGCAATGCCCAGAACATGCTAATGGGAGGTGTAAGAACAGACATTCTCCCCTGGGACAAGGCAACAGAAACAATCATGCCCAAGAACCTTCCAGAGTCCTCAAGCACACTGAAGGGCACTGGGCTTAGCATTAGGTGAGGAAGCAGGAGTACACATTTATGGAGTTTTCCAAATAATTTGCCAAAAGTCTCACTTCCAGCTAAGAATTGGTACAGAAAATGCTGCTGGATGTGCAAGAACTAGCACGTGTGTGGTTTGATGGATAAGCTGTGGAAAAAACTATATCATCGGGAGCTAGGTTTGGGATTTATATGCCCATTACAACTCCTTGTTCCATGCTGTAATAATATTTGATTATCCCACTAGCCTGCAGCACAAGATCATGAAAAGTTCATGCATGAGAAACATCTGTTTTATCATTCATGACAATAACTCAAACAACAGACAATTTACTCCAGCACTTTCTTCACCACGCTTCTCCACAGGAATGCGAGGTGGAAACAGCTATCCCTCAATAAGTACTTGCAGCTCCCAGGGGAGGTGAACACAAGAAATGTCAGATTTGGGCTTGTTGGTGCAGATGTGTTGTCATTTTGACTTTTCCTAGAGCGAAAGAACAAAACTTGTAAGAAAAGGTGGGAGAGGATTCATGCACAGTGGTGTGTCTGAGACCATTTAATATCCTGTTTCTCTTCAAAATTCTCATGTTCCAGTTTTCAAGGAGAGTGTAAGAAAGAGACATCTGTAATGAATACAGAGGGCTGGTACCTTCTGTCATTTGATGGCACAGCTCTTTGTTAGGCACCTTCTTCTCAGTCCAGTGCAGCACTGAGGTTTCTCTTTGCTCACAGATGCAACGATCCTAGAATATTTCTTCTCAGCAACCTCATCCTGGTGAAAATGAGTTGGCTGAGGATCCTGGTTTCCCCCAGACTCCAGACTGGAGATGAATCACAGCCTACACTGGTATCCACTGGCAATCCCATGCATCAGACAGATGGTCTATGAGGACATGCAAGAAGTGGAAACTGGGTCAGTTTACTAAAGATGCCTGTAAACGAATTGTTGGAGCATGTAGGGACAAAATCATAAAGGCCACAGTACAAAGCAAAATACAACCAAGAGGGACATGAAAGACAGCAAAGAGCTTTCTATTAATATTTCAGCAGAAGGAGGATGACGAAGGGAGGAGCTGGTCTTTCACTTAGTGAGGAAGGAAAGCTAATAATGCCTGGAGGGCTGGAGTAGTTAATGCCTTTCACCTTTCAGCCTTCACTAAAACTGCAATGAACCCATGACTAATGTGGTAACACCAGTAAATGGGGAGGAGCAATTCAGTCCACAACAAGAAAAAGACAGGCTAAGGGTTTCATTGAAAAGACAGATTTTTTTTTGCTTCAAATTGTAAAACTGGCTAGCCACTGTCTTGAAAAGTATGTGAAAACTAGGAGGGAGAAAAAAGGACAGATATGTGTTTATTGTTCTGAAGGAAAAGGAACAGTTAGGCAATTATCAACCAATCTGCATACTGTCAGCACCTAGAAAAACATTGAAAGAAGTGGAACAGACAATTTTTGAATATTTTGAAGATCAAATCGTGATTAAAAGAACACAGGACTTGTGACAGATCTTGAAGATGTGGGAGACACACTATGTTCTGAGTGAGAAAGAAGATAAAGTTACTGTGGTATGATTTCAGCTTGACTGTAGGAAGCCTTTTGGCCCTATCTCACATGAAATTTGCTCAGGTGAGTTGGGAACCTAACCCAGACTCAATCCTGTAGTGTGGATGGGTGTGTGGTAGATGAGTTATCCCCAGTGGGGTCATCTGTGCTGTTCTCTTGTCCCGTTGGAAAAGCTGGAGTGGGGCTTTGGAATGTAGCCTGTAGTCTTTCAAAAGCTTTCTGTCTTAAACAGCAGCACATAGGAGCTACATCTGCTGATGGTACAAGTCAAGGTTTGAAAACAAAAGATCCCACAGAGAGCCCATGAAAAAATTATTTCATAAAGAAGTTCAGGGCAACAGCAGGCATGGATTTGTCTCTGGCTCCTCAGAAGTATCAACAACACTTAGTTATTTTCCCCAAGGATGCAGTAACAGGACCTGATGTGCATTTATCATATGAAAACTAACACAGGAGAAGTAACAGATAGGGAAAGAAGTAAAGCCCTGAAGGTTACTGGTCCTGTCAGGACATATCTGAGGGTGGCTGCTGATGCTGAGTTTTTCTTGCTTTTGCCAACCATTTTATCCCAGCAGTTTTAAGCAATGTTTCAGACATCCTCCTCTTCCACTGCAGTGGTGACCAGACTGACTCTCCCAGGCGTGAACAACAGGATTGTGCTCCTTCAGGTGATGCTGTTTTGGCTTGGCAGTCATTGACCTCTGTGGGAGCAACAAGCAGAGTGGGACTAGGTGGCTTCCTGCAGAAGTAGTCTAGGTCATGAAGAAGTGAACTCTAGGAAGTATAAAGAGAGAATCTCTGCTAGCTCTGGTTTGGGGCACCCCAGAGAATACAGGGAGACCAAGAAATTTGAGCAAAAACTGGGAGAAGTGGGAGAGGAGACAAGGCTGCAGTGGAGATATGCATGTTGTCTTGAAACTCATGAAAGGCTGAAATGAAGATCAAAGAAAAGTTTTTTTTTTTCCAGTGTGCCCAAGGAAGAGTGGATCTACATGGCAGGAAGAGAGATTTTGGTAGGGATTAGGCTTAAATCTCTAACTCTGAGGAGAGGGAAGGCTTGGAACAGGTCTCTGCAGAGAGGGTAGAGGGCAGCAGCCTTGCTCCCCTGAGACAAGGTTAGACAAGCATCTGTCAACAAGAGTTTAGCTAATGCAGTTTGTGCCTTGGGGCAGGAGAGACATGAGAGGAACCCTTTAGTCTCTTCCAGCCCTCTGACTGCACCTCAGATGTATTCCCTTGCCTCCCTCTCCCTCCCATTTTTCTTCTTCATGTCCAGAGTGTGCTCACTAGAGGCTCAAGGCCTTGGCCCTGCTCTCAGCTCATATCTTTCCCTGCTCCAAAAAAAGTCTGGAGTCCTGAGGCAGGAGAGAGGGTGTAGTGGCTCCCACCTGAGGGGTCCCTTGCCAGGAGCTCCATCACCAGTGCCCTGATGGAAGCCAGACCTCTCCATCACCTATACAGACACTTGCCCCAGGCACATTTCAAGGATGCTGGCCCAGCACAGGGTGAGTAAATAAAGCCAAGAGATTTTTAACATGTAAAAGCTCTCCTAACTGGCCACCTTACTTGTAGTCTCAGCAACTGCCTCAAATGGGTCAGATATTTTTCTTCCTGAATTTCCTTTGGGAGGTGACAGAAGATGAACACAACAGTCCCCACGGTGCAAAGAAAAGGGTGGTTTTTCTGGGGGGAAAAAAACAAAGAAAAACCAGACACCATGCTGGCCACAATTTTTGCTCGATGTGAGGAATACAGGCTTTACTCTCTGTATATTTTTCTGGTGTTTAAACCTGGGGATAACCTATGCAGCCTAAGGAGCAGTATTGTGGATCCTGTATGAGGTCTCACATTGTGTCCCAGAATACATCTTACTTGTCCAAATTTCCTTTTGGAACCTTGTTCTGGCTGAACATGTCCAGCCCAGCAGTTCCTCAGGGACTCAGCAACTTCTGGTGAGATTAAAGGGAGATGGACCAAAGCCATACTAAAGGGAAAGAAGTACTGCCAGAACCTAAGAAACCATTTCTTAACTTGATGAAGTAGAAAAGCATTGGCTGGATCAAGGTAAACATCAACTGCATCAACCATTTTCCTGAGCATGTGGGGTCAGTACCTTGATCCAGCTTGTTCTTCTCTTTTCTCTCAGGCTGAATACAAGTCTGTATCATGCCATCTCCTCCAAAAGGGTGACAGGAGAAGAGGAAGGAAAAATAAGCCCAGGAGAAAACATTAATTACTGTGTGTGATGCTCTCAGTCCAGGAGAGAGTGGAAAGTTTTGTCCCACATGACAAGGAAGAGAAAAGGTGGAACTGATGCCAAAGATCAGAGCTTTGGACAGTGATCTGCTCTGGCCCTAGAGATGTGATACACCAGCTCCTGTGCCCTGTTTCCTTTCTTTCCATTGGGATGGTTGTGTTGGTAATGGTGCTCCAAATGAAATTAGGAAACGAAATCATAATGCTCCCAGTTATGTAAAACTGACATTGAATGCTAGCAGACATTGTGATGAACACCCTTCAGGACATGGAAAAGTAGTTTATTGTCTTCATTATAATGTTTTTCAAGTGCTTCAAATGCAATTATCAATGGTGATAAAAACATGTATACCCTGAATACTCTCCATAGATGAGATCTCCTTCTGGTGAGGTCTCCAAAGAGCTCATGGCATCAGACCCTCCATTTATTAGTCTTCTTGAGGCACAACCACTCTATATCTACTGGAAAGTGACTGCATCTTTTCACTTTGAAAGCATCCAGGCAGGAATGACTTAATAGTTTATTTCCTAAGGTAGTAGTGTGAAAATGGATATCTTTGTTTTCAACCCTTTTGCTTTTTTAACCAAGACTAAATTAAGGACAAATATTGGCGTGGGCTGGGAGAAGAGGAAGTGTAAAATTCTGCTTACAAGAAATAAAAAATAAATATATGAGAACCTGAGAGCTTGTGGACTACATGTGCCTAAAGCAACAGTATTTTTGTGAGCACTACATCAATAAAGCCGTTTTCCCACAGATTTGTGTCTGGTGGCTGACTGCAAACTCCAGCTGAAGCTGTTTTCCTGCAGTCTGAGAGGTCTCAGCTGTGTGGCTTCTCTGGTTCTGATAGTGTGTGAGTAAACACCCCACTTTTCCCAAAGGTCTGATACTCCAGTGGCCTCTCTTACCTTCCTTGTTGCCTCCTTTCACAGAGTGCAGGAATGCCATCAGAAGTGAGATGCCCATCTTTCTGACAAAATTTGGCCAGTTTTTGCCCAAAAGTTACAGCAAAAGCACACAGACAGACAGACATGACCACGTACAAAGTGATTGCATAAGCTCCATTTCCCCAGGAAACACAGACTGAAAGCAGCTCTGTTGAAAAGGAAACGTTTACTAACCAAATACCACAGGAAACTTTGAATAAAACGTTACCAGAGTTAGAATGCAGAGTTTGGATACTTGGGCCATAAGGGAAAATATTTGGTCCTCAAATATTTTATGTTTCAAACAGGTTTGATCTCTTGGCAATCTATTCATAACTTTTCTAAACATCTCATAAGGTTTCATTACTGTTTCCTTTAATAAGAAAAAATCCATTATTTGTCTGCATTTATTAACAAAATGTTTCAAAAACAACACCTGGGCTAGAAGAGCAGACCTACTTTCCAACAAAAAAAAACAGGCCCATCTCAGACAGGAGATGGTTCTGTTTCATAGACTTAATTGTACTTCTTGTACATTTGAGGAAACTTCATGGGCTTGTTTGGTTATTTTTTATTTATAAACAAAGGTATGTATAATCTCAACCAGTCTTGGAAATTCACAGACATATCTACAGTGCTGAGAAGCCTCAGTGTGTAACTGAAAAATTAAAATCTGAGTCTTTTCTTCCCTAGACTAGAATTTCCAGGAGAACAGAGATTTCCCTCCTCATGTAGCCAACTCCATGCCAGAGACTGGAGAACATTGCTGCACTAGGAGAAGGAAAATGGGCCAGATTAGTGTACAATTTTGCAATTCTGTGGTCACTGATCTAGAGAATAGAATTGCCAGCGTGTGGGCATTATCTGTAGTAGGTGACATCATTTTTTTGGAGATGTCATAAAATTCCTTGTCTGGGAGACCATGATACAAAGCTGACAAACCTACAAGGGGAGCAAGCTGTGCCACTTGAGAAGTTGGGATTCTTCAACTTCAGGAAGTTGGGAGTCTTCATCCTTTCATAGTTTGTTAGCTAATATATTTTCCTCTCTTTTTATGGTCATTGTATCTGCAGGAGGCAAGCCCAAAGATTAATTCCTCCCCTGTACTTCCTGCATTTGTTCAAATAGTTGAACTAATATTTATGAATAATGCATTGTACCCATGAATGCCACAAATCAATACAACTCCAAGGACTTCATACTTAAACCAGCTGAGGCCCAGACTCAATATGTGTCACTAAGCCAGGCTCGCTTATTGGTTAGTAAATGTTACATATATATTTATTTCCAAAAGACTACTTTTCTACAGCAAGGAATTATTGAGGATTGTTTATCTGGCAAGTTCCTCATTCTTTATGGCCCGTTCATTTTGGTTATTAATTATTTTTAGAGTTTGATATCTTACTTTTGTGCTGGTTTTGTGTTTGATTTTTTTATTATTATTCTTAATTTTTACTCCAAATTCTATTTGAAAGCTTTAATTAAGAAATTGGTGGGGGTTTGAGTGCAGATATTAAGGCAGGCAATTAGGAAAAACACTGTATACCCCAGGCTACTGTTGCTGTTGTTTCAAATGCCTGGTACTGGTTCAAAACCATCAGAGTATGTGTTTTGCCCACATAAATGTCCATCAGGAAATTATGAGAATTTAAGAATAGATGAACACAATAGTGAGGCCACTGCTTTTGAGGGCAATGAAGAAAATACAATATGTAGCTGTCATCAGTAATTGAATATCTAATATAACACAGATTTGTAAATTGATATAAAGTTCTACAATCTTTTAAATGGAAAACTACAGAAAATATTACTTTAATGACTTGTTTCTTAGCTACTGTCATTGATGCCCTTACATTTTTGCTCGCAGTGGAACAGCTCAGCTGCTGTCAGCCAGATCAGTATTGCTGGAATCAAAAGAGTCACACAGATTGACACCAGCTGAAGACCTGTCCTAATAAATCTGACTTTATTTATGGGGGAAAAAACCACAGTCACGTCTCCTCAAAGGCAACATTGTCAGTCGAATGGTGGGAATAAATTGTTTTGGCTGCATGAATTAATTAAATATTGAATGTTCCATTTTACAGACTTAGCTGCTGCTTCACCTACATCAGTGGGTCTGTTTTGTACCAGCTCTTTGGAGAAACGATCAGTTGGTCCTGGAGTGCTGACAGTCAGGCTGGTTTACCTGAAGCAGCTGATTTTCTGTTCAGCAGCTGGGTGTGTGATCAGCCTCACAAGTATTTCAGCATGAGGAGTCCAAGCCACACAGCATGGTGCATACACACTCAGTAATGGAAATCTGGGCTGAATAATATTCCAAGGTAAATCCCTTCATCTGGCATTTTCTAAAAGACCGAGAGAATTCAGTGCTGGATTTACCACACCAGCTCCTGCTACCTTCTGCATCACTGCACCAGGGACACAAGGCTGAACAGGAGAAAAGGAGAGCTTGGCTCTCTGTCCACCCTGTGATTCCCATCCATCTTCCACTTTGGAAAGACTGTTTAGGCAGCAAAAGAAGGAGTCCTCCTACAATATTGCAGCTTCTTTCACTCCGGTGTCAGGTCTCATTTGCAAAGGCCAGCAATTCTGTGAAAATTAGATATTCACCTGTGCTGAAGTGGGGCTGGCTGAGTGCTCAGATGCTTGATGTTATCAAGAATCAGCTAAAAAAGACGTGTTTATACTGTTGTTTCTAAATCTTCTTTGATATTTCAAAGGGCCAGACTGATGTAACTCTCCTTCCCATCACCTAAGTAAGGACAATAACAACAATAATTGATGGTGCAGTTTGACTCCCCAACCTCCCTTTCCATTCCAGTATGTGCTTCCTTAATCCCAGCCTTCCTGCTGATTGAAAGGGATGTCACCTTCATCACCCGGCCATGGAGAAAAGCAGAAGAAAAAGCACCCTCATAGGAAACTAACACAGGTAATTGTTTGGCTCATTTAAAAGTCAGATTCATGACTCAGCCTTTACCTTTTATGAGTCAGGAAAGTCCAATATGTTCTTTCTTACTTTCCTGTTTCCCTGGACTTGTAGACAAACTCTGATCTCACTTATTTACGAGGGAAATCTGCTACAGGCCAGGAGCTATTCCTGCCACGCATTTGCAAGAGAGAACAGCACCCATCCTTCCTGAGCTGTCTTTCTGTTCCTAGTAGTCCCTGTGTTACTTGGCTGGCTACAGCCTTCAGTAAGTATCAGACACTTCAAACAGCATAAATAAATCAATCTATTTCCCAGTTTATTTGTTCTAAGAAGACTGTAAAATGGAGTCAAATTGAGAAACCTGTTTACGTGTCCAGGAGGCATAAGAGATGTATTGAGGTAGAAGTGATGTTAAAGAGCTAGCCTGACAGAATCAGAGTTAGCTTGAACTGTGGCATGCTACCTGTTTCCTGTTCACTGTGGATGACTGCAGAGTGATGGATAGTGCCATTCACAGATATAATGTCCTTGGAAAGTGAAAGGTAAAGAGATAAAAATCATAAAACTATTAAATTCAAGGTCCAGAAAACCGACTCAACACTGAGAATTAAAAGCAATGTGGCTTCCTTGTTTTATTGAAGAGAAGAGTTAGCCGTGATTTATGGAACCTTTGCATATTTATATGTTGGAAGAAGGTGCTGAATTCTCATCAGCCAAGCAGACATTGGCAGAAAGATGAAACCAGCAAACTCAGACTGAAAACACGACACAAACGTTTAACAGTGAGTGTAACTGAACTCATCAAAACATGAAGTGGATTTTCCATCATTTGAAGATCCTAAATTGAAATCTTTGAACTAGACAGGGAGGTGTTTTTAGAGCCTCCATTATTGGTACAAGACTCCCCAGGATCAAGCCAGGGTGATACAGGATTGCAGTGATCTCTTTCAGCATTGTTGTATTTAGAGGGACCTGAGAGCTCACAGAAGCCCAGGTTTGGGCTGTTGCCATCACTGAGTTCAACAAGAGCCGTTCCTGTCATTTGAGATTTAATGAAATAACCTTACACCCAGGCACCTGTAAGTGCATCCATGTGCCATATCCACACAGGCATCTCTATCAGAAAAGTTGCTGAGGCAGCTGGATGTCTCAGCAGCCCTGCCCTTGGACTGCAGACCCATTCCTTGATCCCTGTCTCACCCAAGCTAGGACAGAGTGTCTGGTTTGAGATCACCACATGACAAACTCTCACAACCCGAGTGAGGTGGGCTGTGGAGCTTCAAACAGCCAGATGTCCACAACCCACATCTCAATGACTTCATCCTTGCTGACATTCTTGACCACAGCATTTGCTAAGGAATTCACCGAGGGCAATGAAATATGCAGAAGAAATAATCAAAGAGAGTGAGATAACCAAATGTGTTTTAGGAAAAAACCCAAACCATCACAATGTCATTTTTATGTAATTTTTAAAGTGCTCTTTCCCTTGATCTTGTAGTCTGATACTGCAAGAGCTTTGAACTCTTGTTCCTTCTTCATTCGCAAAGTTATTTTTGCTAGTCCTGTTATCATGGCTCCTTCATCTCCAAGCCAGCAATCAAAATTTGTATGAAATATTAGCTACCAACTTTTCATCTGAGCCTTTTACCCTAGGCTAACCCATCTAGTTTCACTTTTTTTCTTTTTTAAAGGTCAGAGGAATTGCACCCTCTAAATGCTCCTTTCACTCCACAAAGTATTCAGGGATTTGGACCCCAAAGTTGGGCACTCAATGGTATCCACATGAAGATGAAAACCACCAGGGTTAAACCAAGATAGCAGAGTTTGTGCTATGTTCCTCAGCAAAGAATCCCTGTGGCTGAATATTGACATGTACAAGGAAGGATGTGCTGGTGACACAGAGTGAGACAGAAATATTGAAACAGAAAGAGGTGGAACGAATGAACAGAGAAGGAAGTGAGGAAAAAGAAGAAAAGACATAGAGGAAGGAAAATAGACACAGGCCTGGAGAAATCTGATAGAAAACACAGTCCTGAGCCTGGGCTTCAGGGTTTTTTCCTGGGAAGGGGCTGTCATAGGGTGAAGGTGCTGGAGGAGAAAGACAGCACTTCCTTCAGTTTGCATTTAATTCTTGTTGAATTGTCTCCCAAGGCAGCTGTCTGTCCAGATTGTCACACAAATAATCTGATCTTTTGAAGCTCCCTGATTCAGTTGGTGTAAAACCATTAAACTGCCCATGTCAGGTCACACAACATGAAGGGACAAAAGTTGCTGTGTGACCAGATATTAATGCAGCACAGATTCTTTGTCCTCCCCATCCCATTCACCATCAGCCACAGCCTTGAGCATTCAGCTGTGCCAAGTGTGTGCAGCAAACCCCACCATAGAGCCAGATCCCCACGGGGCTGGGATAGAATCAGAATGGTTTGGGCTAGAAGGGACCTTAAAGATTATATAGTTCCAAACCTTCTTCCATAGACAAGTACACCTTCCACTAGACCAGGTTGTTCAAGCTCTGTCCAACCTGGCTTTGAACATTTCCAGGGATGGGGAATTCACCACTTCTCAAGACAACTTGTTCCAGTCTCTCACAGGGAAGAATTTCTTCCTGAAATCTAATCATAATCTACCCTCTTTCAGCATAAAGCCATTCTCCCTTGTCCTATCACTACATGAAGGCCAAAAGACCCTCTCCTGCCCTCCTTAACCCCTTTAGGTACTGGAAGGTGTTAAAAGGTCTTCTTGGACCCTTCTTTTTGGCAGGTTGAACAGCTCTAGCTCTCTAAGCCCTTCCTCCCAGGAGAGATGCTCCATACCTCTGATCATCTTAGGCTCCTCTAGACTCACTGCAACAGGCCCAGATCTCTCTTATGATAAATAGGTGCTTGGGGTGGGGGGTTGGGAGTGGCTCATCCCAACCCAACCTGGCACATCTGAGTTTCAGGATGTAACCAAAGCTGAGCAGAAGCTGAGGTAACATCTCAGTTCTTGTTTGGCTCTCAGGGCATTCACCCACCTACCACTGCCCAGCCTGATGCATCAAGCAGAAAGGTTTGCCTACCTTGCCTAAATTTACCTTAACTCTTATTTTAGCCCATGACTTAACACTTTCTTGTGTTTAAGACCTGTGAACAGGATTTTCCTTCCCTTTACAAGTACTTATTTGCTTTGTAATATGCTATATCAGTTTAAGGATAAAAGAGACTTTAAATTCTTTCAAATTCAGACTTAGAATAGCTGGGAAAAGTACTATACCTGTGCCTAGGTAAAAGGAAAAGAATTCATCAGAGATGCCTCAGCTAAAGTCAAGGTATACGTTAGGAGGGATAAGATGGCCAGGGAGTCTGGGGTGAAGTTTGGGTTCAGGGTGGAGTTTGCACTCCCGTGTATCTGTACAATATTTGTTATGCTCACTGCTGGCACAGGATACAAGTATGACTGGGGCCAGGAGCTGGTGCACAGTCCTAAACACTCCACTGAAATCATGGAAGGAATGTGTGGCATGGCAGGGGACCGTGTGATTCAGGGTGCTCTGTAAAGAGGGGAGTCCCAAAGGAGTGTGCAGATTACCTCCCACAGGGTGTGCTTGCAGGACATGTGTCCTTTTACTCTTCAAATGATGCCACTCCTTTTGAAAAATCGAACAAGTCAGACATCTGTGCATACTTGTACACGTCAGGTCACTAAATGTAATCAGTAAAGCCAGATCAAACATTTCAGGCTGCACTAGCTGCATTGCAAGATTCTGAATGCCATGAGCAACATGAAGGGTGAGCTCTGAGCATTTAAAGCTGTGCTAAAATCAGTGTGTTGGACCCCGGCACTGCAGCTTTCCCTTTAAGAGCCCTTTGGCTCACGGCGATGCTCTGAAATGCAGGAGGTGGGACAACACCACACACAAAAATGAAGAAGTGAAGGCAGGAAAAGTTTCTCCAGAGGAAAAATGCAGGGCTTGTCCTTCACTGTGACGTCAGATCTGTCTTTAATAAAATCCCCAAAGAGCCAAGAGAAAAAGGCAGAGTGCCTAGGTTAGGTTGCCAGTTCAGGATTGCTCTGCATTCCCCAAAGCAGTGTTTTTGTTCAAAACAGCTCTAAATCTGGGTTCAATCAAATGTATTTAATCCCGGCTTCCAGGGATGAGGTGGCTTTTGCCCTGGATTCTAGCAGCAAGCAGCATTTTGCAGGTGAGTTTGGAAACTGCAGGGGAGACCTCTTCTGCAAACACACTTGGATTTAATGTAGGGTGGGCTAGGAGGTGAGTGCGGTGCATGTGGGAAGGTGGGCACTGGAAAGATTTGGGGAGGTGGGAGATGTGAGAGCAGGAGGGAAAAGGTGAGGGAAAGGAAAGGAAAGGAAAGGAAAGGAAAGGAAAGGAAAGGAAAGGAAAGGAAAGGAAAGGAAAGGAAAGGAAAGGAAAGGAAAGGAAAGGCTCAAAGTTTAACTCTGCACAGAATCCAATGGATTTGCACAGAAAACTGTAGGTTTTTTCCTTTGTATCACTACTATTTGTGCCGTGGAGCAAAAGAAGGATGAAGAGATCCCTCACTGCTGCCCGAAGCAGCACAGCTGAGGCTGTGAGGGGGCCGGACCGGAGGGGAAAGAGCAGGTTCCCGACGGGCGGCGATGCCCAGGGTGTCGGGACCGGGGCGGAGCGGGGCCGGGAGCGGGACCGGGAGGTGCCGCCGGTCGCTNNNGGGACCGGGAGCGGGGCCGGGAGGTGCCGCCGGTCGCTCCCGCAGGTAGAGCCGCTGCCTCGGGGCCGGCGAGGGAGAACGGCTTGCTCCCCTTCCCGATCCCTGGAGCTGCCCTTGCTCCCCTTCCCCATCCCTGGAGCTGCCCTTGCTCCCCTTCCCGATCCCTTGAGCTGCCCTTGCTCCCCTTCCCCATCCCTTGAGCTGCCCTTGCTCCCGTTCCCCATCCCTGGAGCTGCCGCCCCAAGCAGCGGCAGCCGCTTTCCTCCCTCGCCCTGTTTGGTAAAACCTGTCCGGGGAAGCCGCTTATTTCCCAAAGGTGCTGGAGTTTTGCTTTGCTTTTCCCCGTGCGTGCTCGCAGCGTGGGTGCAATTCCCGGGAGGGAGGGCTGGACTAAAAGCAGCCGTGGGAAGGGGGTGAGGGTCCGACGGGAGCGGCAGCGCCTGTCCCGGAGGGGGAGCGGATCCCGGTCCCCATTCCCGGAGCCAGCGCTGGACGGGGGGCTCAGGGAGGCGGGCGATGTTAGGGACCCGTTCGGGCTGCCCAGCTTGAGCCGGGCTGTTCCCTGAACCAGACACGCGCGGGCTGTGTCCGAGCATCCCCTGCTCCGAGCGGGGTGACATCAGCTGCTCCGCACGGGGGTTTCTCTTGGGGCTGCCGGCAGCAGAGGCTGGCCGGTGTGCGGTGAGGTGCAGCGGCACTTTAACCCAGGAAAGCAGCACGCGTGCTGTGGCACGGCAGGCACAGCGCCGGGACAGCAGATGGCACAGTGCTAAATCCTGCGTGGATGCTGAGATCGATGGGCCTCTTCTAGAAAATAAGAAACACGACACAAAACTAGGAACGAGCAAACTGCACCCTTTGGGGAAATTGGTTCTTACCTCGGCTGAGTTTTGTTCAGTAAGCAAAAAATCAAACCGAGGGAGCTCTCCCCCCCCCTCCCCCCCCAAACACTATTACTGGAGGAGATCTTTGTGTGTGAGCCTTGTAAATTGTCCCAGGTTCCCTTGGTATCAAAGATGTTTTTAAAAACCTGCTGTGGCATGAAAATGTGTGTGAGTGCATGCAGGCACATGCACTTGCTGGGGGGGAGAAGAAAGTGAGTGCAATCCAAATATTTCTAGCAACATGTTTGGTCTTAAGAATACCTAAAAAGAGTTTATAACAGTGTAAAAAAATAGTCTAGAAAGTGTCCTGTGTGCCAACAGTTCCAGCTCAGGCTTTCCACTGAACAGAGCAGGTGAAGCTGTACTTCCCAAATGCATTCAGGGACACTGCCACCTCCTGAACATGCCCGTGGGGTTGGGCCTTAGAAGGTTGTGCTTACAAACCATTAAGTAGGGACAATTTCTCCCCAGTAACAAACTGGCTTTCTCTGGATCCTCTCCATGCCTGAACTGCGATGTGATGGGGTATTGGTTGGCTGATGAAAACCAGTTTTCTGTCTGTCATACATAACGGAGTGAGGAAACAGGGATGAAAAGTGTACAGCATGGATCAATGAGAGGGGCTGGGGAGAGCATCAGGGAGGCAGTATTAGCCTATGTAACACTTAAAGGACTTTTGGGAGAAGGGAAGGCTTAATTTGGCCTGATTAAGGGCAATGTCTGAAGAAACAAGGAATATTGCAATTAGTGTGGGATATTGTGAGTATTCAGCTGGCATGGCCACCCTGGCCATGAGATATTTCACTTAAGTCGTGCGAGACATAACAGATGAGTCCTGGTAAACTCTGACACTGCCACACCTCATCATCCATAGTGTTCATCTTTGGTGGCCCAATCACAACAGTAATAATGATCTTTCCAACACTGCAGAGACATCCATGGAATGGCAGCCTCAGGCAGGTCACTGTTCACATTGTGCAAAGCCCTGTGGTCTCCCTGGAGACTTGTCACTCTTCATGTACAGGAAGAATTATGGACAGAAAAAGATGGTCCATGGGGAAAGAAGAGGGTTGACTCTCTGGGATATGGGTAATATTGTTCCAGGGAGAAAGGCAGAGGAGATGATATGGAAAGGTCAGGCAGGTCTCAAAGGGCATTTCAGAAGGCAGCTCTCAGGTTCTGCATCCCCTAGCACTGTATGAAACTACAAGTAGTTGCTGAGTTCTTAAACACTTTTACCAACACCTTTATTTTTATTAGAGCAAAACTGCACAGGTGATGGGCTCACGAAGAAGAAATAACTGAGTATAGCTCAAATTTCAGCCTTAAGTTTTTAAACATTTCTTAAAATACTTTTTTCATAGATCTAAGGGCAGAGACCATGGGAGCCCAAGTCCTGTCAGTTAGGCTGAGATTCCTCAGTGCCTGAGTCATTTTTGCAGCAAGGACTTTAAAATGGGATGCTTTGCCTCCTTTCAGTGTTGCACATTCAGTCTCTAGTCCTGATGACTCAGAAGTGCAAGACCACTTGTTCACATGGGACAAAATGTCCCAAACCAGGGTGATGATTAGAAAAACTATTTTGCCCTTTGTAGAAAATTAGTAAAGGAGATTATGTAGGAAGAACAGCGTTGGAGGTTTTTAAAACATTTGAAGTGGAGCAATGGGTGGTGTGCAGATCTAAAAATCTAAAATAAAAAATAATAGGGTGAATGCAAACCTGCAGACCTCTTCAAGTAGGAAAGAGTTGTGCTCTCTTCATCACATCAGCTAGTAGGCAGGTATTGACTTATTTGATGTCATGGCAGTCATGGTACACAAACACCAAGCTTTTGGCTTTAGTGAGTGGGAGGGAGGAGAGAGATATTCCAAGATGGTTTTATGCAGGCACCCTTTCCTTTGTAGGCACCTATTTCACTACATAGTAACTAATAATGACCCAGGCTCAGGGCTGCCTCAAGCTGTGTGGAAGGTGGTTTAAGAACCATGTGTTGTTTTTACTTCTTTTCATGAGATTTATCTGTATAGATAAAAATCTAAAAATTTAATTTTTAAAATATTTGGATCTGGTAGCAGGAAAAAATTATTTTTTCCTTGGGCTCTTCCAGGAAAAACCACATTCTGACCAAACACAAATGAAACAAACAAGCAAACAAACAAAAACACACACACACACAAAAAAAACCACATAAAGAAAAGAAAAAACAACACCTTTACTCTTGCCTGCAAAAATCTCATGGCTCTCCAGGGGAGGTGAGCTGAGGTTTACCTGTTAAGTGCTTCTTAGCAGAAGGCTACAGGTTTGCAATACGTCTAATGACGCACAGATAACCTCAGGCAGCACAGGTTCAAAGTTGCTGTCTTGTCCCTCAAACCTTCCCACCCTTCCCTGTTGCTTGACAGCATCTCGTTGCCAGAGTAGACTGGATATACTTCTCTACAGAAGGGCTCTTATCCTACACTTCCATGAATTGTAGATGTCAGTTAAAATTGCTCTGACTATAGCAGCTGAAGATTCAGCTATGAAAATTAATGTCTTGGGGCTTGAAGCTGGCAGACACAGCTCCCATGGGTATGGCTGCACTGTGCATGGGGCCTTCCCAAAGCTGATCTTTAATTTGGCACTCCCCACTCACAGAATGAAATCATTGCTAAGGCAACATCCTGAAGGTGGCACTGAATGTTCTTCACAGGGATCAGAGGCCCACACCCAAGTCTGTTTCTGATGAAGATGCTTCCTAAGTACACACACACACAAACACACACACACTCCCACTCAAACACACAGGGTTTTTGCTAAGAGAAGCAGGAGTTGATATATTTTCTTCATAACTTCTCCTCTCACTGTCTGATTTGCTTCAGTAGTGTGAAACAGTCTCTTTTCCAGCATCAGCCACAACAGGGTTGGGGACAGGGATTGCCTTCCTCGCCCCCTCCCCGTTGTGCCACTGCCCGTTCAAGTACCCTGGGGGCAGGCCCTGTCCCCATTCCGTGCTGCAGCAGTCCTGCCTTCAGGAAAACACATTCACTAAAGTGATAGCTGTGGATTTTAGCAAAAGCACGAGATTTATGTGATGATTCTGTGTGTCTGTTCTTTCAAGGACATGTTTAGTTTCTCCTGCCTTCCCCAGGTGCTATGGTCAAAGATTTCAGAAGTCCTCCACACCCACACGGGACATTTGTCTTCTTTCTTCAGAAGCTCTGGGCTCCCATATTGGGATGTTAAGATTTGCTTTAGCATCTTGCCAGGGCTCAGCTTACTGAGAACTGCTCTTTTTGGATGTCTCAGTGTCCCAGAGGGGTCTTGAGCATTCCTGTCTGGACAACCCTGGCTCTCATGCATGAATGGAAATGAAGCTGTTTATAAACCCAAGAAATAATATCATGTATGTGAACCTTGGCAGCTGTGGCCTGGCAAAAGCTGGACACCCACAGCTTCAGCTGAAGACACATTTAAATATTGAACCTGACAGTGTCTCATGTGGTGGGCCAGAAAGCAGGGTGAGGTTTCCTCAGTCTTTCAGATTTTTTAGTAGGAGGTTTGGGTAGGCACCCTGAATTAAGTTGTTCCTCCTGCTTCCACCTTTTCCTTCCTATAATGTAGCTCATTCTTATGGTCCTTATCTTAAAAGCACAATTTTCCCTTTCTGTTGAGTAGAAACATAGACTGGCAGCTCCCAATTTGGCAGTGATAGGCCCAAAGAAAATCTACCCATTTCCTTTTTGTGTTCTGATGTCCACCAAAAATTTGGACCCAGTTATTGGACTGGTCTTATAGCACCCAGTTTCCACATCATACCTTCTCCATATGTTGTGTCACCCAGGGTTTGTTGCAACCTGAGGTGTCTTCAGCTTTCCACTGCTGCACGTTGGCAGGAGATCACAGGGTTTGATTTTTGCAGGGTCAAAGGACTCTGTTGCTTTAGCAGCTCTGTGTAGATATTCTCCAGTGCTGCTCTGAGTTTCCTAGCTGTGGGTGAGGATCACTGGTTCTCCTGCATCCTGGTGGTCTCTCTTCTTTGAGATGTACCTCTGCTGGTGCTCTGTCATTTATTACATCCATACTGAAACCTTATGTGTGTTCTGGCGTCCTGGGTGAAGCTTCTGGAGTCTTTTTAATCCTTTGTATATTCTCATAGGCTGCTGCTGGGCTTTGACTTGTAATCCTTGCATCTGGGCTAGGTGTGGGAAAGTAGAAGGGAAAAAAGGCATTTTTCTCTTTGTGGGTGTCAATCACTGGCTCTGGCCTGCAAGTAAATCTTCTTGTGGATGGGAAGGAAAGGAGAGCCTTTAGGATGCAACAGCTGTGGAAGAAGATAACACTTAATCTGAGCTTTGCAGCACAACTTGAATAATAAATTTCTAATACTTAGGTTGGTAATGCATTCCAGGACTGTGTGGTCATCTCTGTTCCTCCTCTCTTTCTCAATAGCTCCCACGTTGTTCTTCTGTTTTATTAGTCTGTGTCTGTCATTCCACTTAACCTATAAAGCAAATGAGAGATGTCCAAGTTGGAAGGCCAAGTTTCATGAAATTCAGGATGGTGAGGCTAAAAGGAAACCTGAGAGGTATTTGCAGAAATAATTGTGGGCTCATCCAGGGAGGGTTATGAGTCACCTGGATCCTGATGTTGCTGGACATCTGCACAGTTAAGTCCTTGCTGTCACAGAGCAATTTCAGCCCTGCAATAGGACCTTATCCTAAGAGTTTGCCTTGCAAATTCATAGATGTTACCAGAAAAAATGTCTCATGCTTGGTCATGGGAGGGCATAGCAAGATCAGCAGCATTTCACTGACACTCAGATGCACAGAACTCACAATACCTGTAATTCTTTGGCTGCTTTTATACCTTTTGCTTAGAGCTGAAACAAACTCCTCCTAGTCAGATTAAGGTAAACTTGCCCTTTCCTTTCCAAACATATTGAAATAAACTCCGGTGAAAGGTTTCCAGGTGAATATGATGGATTGGTTTTATTATTACATCTCTAGCATGCAACTGTGTAGCTTGACTGAATTAGTAGCTACATGAGATTCAGAAGCATGGAAATACCATGTGTAGTCACAGAATTACAGAATGGTTTGGGTTTGAAGAGACTTTTAAAGGTCACAAAGTCCAACCCCCTTGCAATGAGCAGGGGCATCTTCAACTCAACCAGGTTGCTCAGAGCCATCCAACTGATCGTCAGTGTTTTCAGGGATGGAGCATCCACCACCCTTCTGGGCAACCAGTGCCCTTGTGAAAATCTTCCTCATGTCTAATCTCAATCCATCTTCCTCCAGTTCAAAACCATTACCCCTCACTCCCTTGCAGGATCTGTATAGAAGGAGGAGAACACAGGTCAGTAACAAACAATTACAAAGCAACTTTGTAATTCTGTACAATACCTGGCAGAAAATTTGCTATATGCCACCAGGAACAGTGCAGTCCACACAGACTTCACAACTTTGACCAAAATTGCTCTGAATGACTCACAGACTATTATTATTAAACATTTCTTTTTTATTTTTTCAGAAGGTAGCAATATTTTTTATCTGCATGTGAACTCTTGCACTTTTCCTTTTCTAGAGTTCGTGAATGCAACTCACACTAATTTCTGAGTGGCTTAAAAGTTTTGGTTCCTTCCATGCTCTACCAGTTTTCCAGACAACCATCCTGCTTTTCTTCTTGTTGTTTACTTACTGAAGCATTTTGACTAACAAGTGACAGCAGGATGGGTGGGGGGTTGTTTCTTTCTCTTGCTGAAGTTTCCTCATCTCCACACATGTCCTTGGCCCCTGAAAAGAAGAATATAGAGAAAAATATGGAGCATGGCTTTGCTGAAATACAGTTTGATGCCTTTTGGGGACAACACTATTCATACAAAGCAATGACTCTGGTGAACTTGTTATACCCATGTAGGGACCAATCTTCTTGCACTGGGCAGATAATGCTATACCAGGACTCTGCAGAGAGATTGATAACTTTCCCAAAAAGTGTCATGACTATCCTATAGCACCTCCTGGCTGTGCTCCAAACACCTGTGTCATTATCACTGCCATGCCTGATGTGTCCTTGGCATTCTTATAGCTGTGGGTGCACGAGGTCACTCTGTATCTGCCCGTGTTGGACTGGCAAATCCTCCTTTGTGGTTCTTCAAGTTCACCAATACATTCCTGCATGTATATGATAACCAAGCAGCCTATAGCTCACATTTATGATCACCACCTTGTATCAGCTGTGACAAAGGGAACTCTCTGTATCTGGGCTGATAAACAGGCAAAGACATCAAAATCCATACGGGGAGAATTAAGTTCTCCTCTGAATGGCTGGCACATGCACTTGGCTGCCCCCAGGCTACCAGTTCCCTGGGTTTAGAGTAACAGCTGGGTCATTTTAGCTGTTTAGCAAGGAAGGACCAAACCACAAAAACTGCAGCCAGTGCTAAGACTCTGCAAGTGGATTACACCATAAAACCCTTCAGTTACATTTTAATGAGGAAAAAAGAAAGGTGGAAAACAATAATTAGGAAAATATCCAGGTTCCACTAACTAGTTCAACCATTCAGCAGGTGATTTACTTATAAGTACTGCTGGCAGTATTTTCTGCTGGGTCTTGGTCTTACAGGACTGGATCATACCCACAGCATCTGTGTGTGGGCTGATATACATTGATGTAGGAGGGCAAATTCAGCTGGCTCCTTTCTGTGAGTTTTTCTTCCACATTTGACCCTAGTAGTTAAATATGAAATGACATTCCTGCTATTTAACACTGCAGTTCATTTATGGAGACCATTCATTATTATTTTTCACTGTTTTACTAGAGTCCCAAATGTACATTTTTAGAATTGCATTTATTCCAACATTTCTATGAGGCACAGCACTCCGTGAGCCTGGCAAAGGGGTCAGGGGTAGTGGAGATCTGAAGGCTGCTTGACTTATATTTTCAGATTTTGCATCAAAACCTGTGCTAATTGTCATCAGTGCACTGGCATTCTCCAGAGAGGCAATGTGATCATGCTCATGAAAGCTGGTGAGTTCCCTGCCCACCAAAGTTGCCTGGGTGTGGGTGAGGTCCCAAGTTTGTGGTGGAACAATGCATTACATGCCTAGTTTCAGGCTCAAATATGATGTTTCTGCTTTTTTTAAGATGACATGCTTAATTCTGTGTGGTCTGCATACATATATATATATATATATATCTAAAATACACATATGCATATACTCACCCACCCCTCTTGTATTTTTTTTTTAATTTGTGTCAGTTTTTCCATACACATCATACAGACAGACTGCTTGCACTTAAGGAAATGTTTGTACCATATTTTTGTCTGTTTCCTCCTGTCCCAGCTATATGAAAATGCTTTCCAGAGTATCATCTGGGAGGCTGGAATATTTGATTAGAGGAGTAAATGGGTATTATGGCAGCAAAGTTGAGATTCCTTTGAAACCACTGCATTCTTGATAATTGTAACATTTTATAGAGCAATAATTAGATAATTGAATTTGTTTCATTCCCATGTGACTACATGACCATAAAGGGATTGATTTTGGTTTCATTGTTCACCCTTTAACATACAGGGGAAGCTTCCTTAGAAAAAATGCCTCTGCAGCAAGAGCTGGGAGGATATAAATATTTTGGCTTAACACCTCCGTCCCCCTTCCCATGCAGTTCTCAGTGTGGTTTTTCTGGTACAAACGCTGTCTATGGAACAGCCTTGGCCCAGGGGGATGCTCGGGAGAAGCAGGGTTCTGTGCAGAGCTGCGGGGAGCACCACAGCCTCCTCATTTGTGCACCAACACTGCCCTCACGTGTCGGGGATTTGGGAGACCAAAATGTCAGTAACCACATAGTTAGCAATTCCTCTTTATCCTCCTCTAGACAAACCACACAGCTGCTGTCTCCTCTATGGGTGGAAGCAGCAGCATTAACTGTTTTAAGGGCTGAGGTGTTGCCACTTTCCAGGTTGGCATTGTTTGGGATGGGCAAGTGGCAGCGATACCCTGGCCTGGGCAAGGCTGTATTTTGTTTTGGTTTGGTTTGTATTATGCCATCCATAGTGTCAGCAGGTCTCTGGATCTCCAACAGGAATTTTGTCACCTGCTTGGTTTGGCCCTGGCCCCAGCAGGATCACAGCTGCCTGCAAGCAAGAGGCAATCCTGTGTGAAGGACCCATTTCATCACTTTGCACAGCTCCATCCAGCTATAAACTGCTGGTCACCACTGATATGTTGGATTTGAAGGTGTTGGAGAGGTGAATGAGTCCTGCCCCTTTGCAGGCATCAGGTGCACACGATGGTTCAAAGTCAGACAGCAAGCAAGCGACTTTGCTGTGCTGACAGCACCTGAGAGGGAGCTCAGTGGAACGATTTCTTTCCTGCAGGCAGTAAGAGCTCAGTGACTTCGTGCATTAGCTCTGTGTAGGAGGAGGGGTCATGATATGGTTACAATGTGGAACAACAAATCCAACTACTATTTCTGGCTCTGCCACAGACATCCTGTCTGCCTTTGGGACAGTCACTTCATCTCTGGGCCCCAGATTAAAACAAGCTTATTTAATAATGTCATCCTCATGAAAGGTGCTTCTTTCCACCATGAGTAATCCCTCCTAGAAACAGAACGTGACATGCTCTTCTTGCTCCTGCAAGTGGCATGTGTGCATTCCCACTTGCAGAGCTGATACCCCTGAGTATATCAGCCTTCATATTTACTGCTTGCAGCAATTTTTTTTAGGTTCATCCTCTGGCATATTTTTTTAGCAAAGACCTGGATTTCAATTCTGTGTCCACTGACCTTCAGAGCAGAGGAATTCATTCAGAATTCTAATTCACAGCCGGATTCATCAATTTTCTATACTAATAATTTCACCCCTTTTCTTTTATTCTTAATGAATCAGTGCCAGAAAGTATTCTCTTATCCTTATTTGTAGCTTCCACTGTATTTAATGCAAAAGGAATGATTTTGTTCCAAAAGCCTTGTAAAAATCAAGGCCTTTTTCTTTTTTCTTTCTTCCCATTTACTATGTCAGTTTTTGTTAGGGGTGGTAGGGAAGGTACAGCTGCTTTTGGGGATTTTCTGTTGTGTATTAAAGAGGATCTGAGCTTCAAATGAGTCTGGAATAAAGTTTGTAGTGCAAAGCCCAGGCTGGCTCAAGAACCGGCTCTGACCTCTCCTAAGCCCCCTCATTCCCACTGCACAAATTTGCTCTTTTTGGTGTTTCTGGGCCAGGTCTTTGGGAACAGCCTGTTCTCCCTGCTCAGGAACTCATCACCACCCCTTTCTTCTCTTCCATAGCATGTGGGACCAGAGGCTGCCTGTAGCCATCACTCTGCTGACCGCTCCTCTGGAGCAGTTCTCGCTAAAAAGAAAAAAAATCCCTTTAAAAAGCCGTCTGGATCAGCCCACCGACACGAGTGCTTAACCAGCCTAATCCACGCCTTGCCAGCCAAATATTCTCAGCCCAGTGCTGCTGATTTTCAGAAAGGAAAATAATTCTGTTCCTAGTCATGAGCTAGCAGCCAAGAGGAGAAACCTTCCTGTGCCAGGCCCGTAGAATTTTAAATCTGAGCTCCGTAGAAATCCAGACCAACACAGAGCAGATGTAGAGAAATTGCCTATGACAAAGTAAGGAAACTTTATAAATCTGAGAGAACATCAAGGTGAAAATTTTGAATCTGAATTCAAGGTTTTCTTTAAAGAATGCTATCCAGTAGCCAAACTATTAAAAAGAGATTTCCCTTAAATTTGAGCTGCAAAGACAATCTCAGAACATCTGTTGATGGGAATTGCTTCATGAACCCCAGTTCAGTGCTGAGGAAACACTGTTTTGGAACAAAAACATTCTTTTCTTTCCTTCTCACGAATGTTGAATAAATCTGAGGTATTTGAATAGCAGTCATTCTGAATTATCTTAATGTTATGAACATACCTCCTGCCTTCCTGGTAGTTGCCCTGGATTTTCAGCCTCTGCCTGTGGAAACCCCCAGTGTTTTTTGGTATTTTTAGATTTCCTAATATGTTATATTAATCTTATTTCCTTTAAATGCTATTAAAGTTTAAGTGATGCATGTTCCCTACAGTTTCTCTCTTTTTTTTTTTTTTTTTTTTTTTTTTTTGGTCAATCTGTGTGGGTTATTTGATGCTATTAAAATCTATGGCATGAAATGATAGATCAACATTTGCCCTGAATTGGGTAATTACCTGAAAAAAATCCTGAACAAAAAGGATATGGATTTAAATCCCTCTTAAAGATTGAAAGTAAGGTAAAAAAGGTAAAACCAGGCATCCTCTCTCCAAGGTCACTACAAAGCAGTCAGTATCTATTTTCCCTTTTTTCCCTTCTTGTTTGGAGAGTTGATGGTTGTGGGTTCTGTGAACATGGGCTGTTAGACCCTAGTCCCCAAGGGTCAGCCTTATACCCTCCTCAACCACCACACAGTTTGTAGCAGACTTGAAGTTATTAGTTGCTGACTTACAAAATGAGTGTGTTTGGAAAAATAAAATGTTGCTCCTTCTCACTTTGCATCAGTCTCTTTGTAAAAGGTTCTCTTGCTCATGTGTTTGTGGGTTTTTTTTCTAATAAAGCAACCGAGTAGGAAGGATACTCCAAGTGCTGTGTAAAAAAATTCACAGCTTTTTTTCTTTCCTTCTGATAAAAATGCAAATGCGTTTCCTGCCATTTTTACAGAGTTCTGATGAACTGTGTCAGAAATGAAGGGGGGGGGGGTTGGGGGGGGCAGGGAGANAAATGCAAATGCGTTTCCTGCCATTTTTGCAGAGTTCTGATGAACTGTGTCAGAAATGAAGGGGGGGGGGGATTGGGGAGGACAGGAAGAAATGTCCTTTTGTATTACAGTTAAAATGCTGAATTCAACTGTTTTCTTGGAAAGCAAATGAGAGCTCTGTGTAGGGTCAGGAACCTGAGACAGATCCACACCAATGTTCTAACATCTCTTTATGTTCTCTTCCTTGTAGCTGAAACTAAATTGAAACCAATGAGACTTGGGCATTCCTCTGAGACTGGGGCTTGGATTAAGAAACTGAGAAAAAGGAAATTGAAACAATAACTTCTTAAGGCAGTTCAACCAAGGAGAGCAGGGGAGATGGGAGAAAAGTGGCCTGGAGACCAAGGGGTGGATGTTGAGACATGGGCAGTCACAGAGGTCTGGCCCACAGCACTTTGGCTGCTTCTGGCCCAAAAAGACCTAAGGGCCTGTCAGTCATCCTCATGCCAGTAAATTCCCATCGTGTGAGACTTCCTTGAGCCTTGAATAGGCTTTATGTCTTCATGGTGGGCTGGAAAGTGGATGCTACTGCTGCTAAGTGCTGTGCCAGCACACTGGAACCTGCTCTCTCCCCTCTCTGTACTTTGTTTCTGCAGAGTTTGCTCACTTGAGATCTTTCTCTTTTTTTGTGTGTTAAATCTCCAGTGTTAATCTCCTTGGTAGGTTTGAGAAAGAAAAGGACAAGTTTAAAACTGCATTGACTCCAGATTCCAGCTTCCTGTTGATACAGCTGTATTTCATACTGGATGGCTCTGTAAACAGACAGTTTAACTCTTCAAATCCTGCAGTTACGTTGCTTCAGGATCACCAGTTTTTCTCCCTAAAGAAAATTTCCCCCCTTGTCTGTCCAGAGCTTCCATTTTTTCTCCTTCTTCTTTTTGCCCATCCTCAGACATTGCACATCCTACTGTAGCTTAACACTTCACTCAAAAAGAACAGGATTTCTTCTTGCCCTTGGTGAAAACACTTCTGTCCTTTACAACCCCCACTTTGTGGCCTTGTGTTTGTGGAGGGGAAAGCAGTTACACCTTACAAGCTTAAATGACAATAATTTAAATAATTAAATTCCCTAGCAAAAGCACCAGCAGAAAACAAATATACCTGAATGCTGTAAACAAATTTTTAGTGCATGAGTTGAGAAAGTGTCTAGACTTCAGCTTGGGATAAATTACATGCCAGGGGTATTTCATACCTTCATACCAGAACAAAATCTTCCCTGTGTCTGTTTTCATTCTGGGTCTGTGTGCTATTAAATTGATGGCATTGGTGGCATCACACCCTATGTAAATAATGGCATTGATGGTATTACACCTCTTGGTGAGGACCTGGTTGCATCTGGCTGTGCCAGTCTGAGTGAAACCTCTCTGCTCTTGGAGCTACAAGTGTATCCAGCCTGAGGAATACGCTGTCTGCCAGATCACTGCTCACCTTATGTGAACGAAGTGGAGAAACCCTGCCTTTTTGCTGAAGTAGCTTGGTCAGAGGTGCTCAGTTGTGGTGTTTCACCATATTTGAACTCTTCCAGACCCATCTAAAAGTCATATTCAGAAAAATTCATATGCTAAAATCTGAATATGAATTTTCCAATGGGTCAGTAGATAGAAATTTCTTCTTCCCAGGCACAGCACCAGCAAAGCCCTGGGATTATAGATCTTTTAGCTGCTCTAGGTTTCCTACCTCTCTCTATCCACGTTGGTACCTTCATAGGGGAGCTCTTGGGATCTCACTTTCCCTTTTTCCCTGGCTGCCATATTCCTTGCTGCAGGTCTGGTCAGCTTACAATCTCCAGGGTTTGTTCCTTGTAGCAAAAGAAGGGTTACCAACCCTTTTCTGCAGACACAGAGAGGCTAAAAGCTGAATTCCAATAGCAAAGTCATGCTCTAGTACTGCAATCTAGAGTCCACATGCTCTACTTTTAGCTGCATTTAAGTGAGACATTTCATGTGGAGTTATCAAGTCTCCTGTTCAGTCAGAGCAATGATCCCCTCTGCTGTGAGCAGAGACAGGCCCCGGGTTTGCTCCCAGCAGCTGTCAATGCAGCTCCTTGCTCAGAGAAGCTGAGGAGGTTTTTACACATAATTTCACCAGTGCCAAAGATCCCATTCATCTACTGAGTATCTCACAAATGAGGTAACTGCTTTAACCAAACCTGAAATCTTCTACAACACTGTGCAGTGAATTGGTGACTTGTTCCAGAACATTTTTGGAGACAAAGTACTCATCCATTTGACTGCTGGGGGGGGGGGAATTGTCATTTGTTGAGTAGCTCAAATTAATTAGGCTGTGCAAATCATCTGACTTTCATTAGCATAAATATTCTTTCAAGGCATTGATATTTTAGTCACACTGCTCTGCCTGTCATTTGTCCTTTGCAGTGACTATGAGAAGGGAACAAGATGCATCCATGTGCAATAACTGTGTGGCTATGTGGTCTACATCAGAAAAAGAACTTGTCTTAAGGAACTGCTGTTAGAAACAAGCTGCTTACTTTGTCTCCTTTTAGTGCTCTTATTTCTAACTATGTCTTACTTCATGGGCACTTCTGGGTCCCAATCAAAACTGACTCCCTTTCTCCTCCTATCTCCAGCTCTGTCTCTTCAGTGGCAAGCTGAAAGAGTTGGGGTTGTTCAGTCTGGAGAACAGAAAGCTCCAGGAAGGAGTCATTGTGGCCTTCCAATACTTATAAAAGCAGCCTATAAAAACACTTTTATATCTGCCCTTTTTACATGGGCAGATAGTGATAGAACAAGGGGGAACAGTTTTAAATCAGAAGAGGGGAGATTTAGGTTAGATGTTAGGAAGAAATCCTTTGCTATGTGGTGTGCACAAGTGCAGTTGCCCAGAGCAGTTGTGGATGCCCCATCCCTGGAAGTGTTCAAGCCCAGGCTGGATGGGTCTCTGAACAATCTGGTCTAGTGGATTCTTGCCTTTTCTGGGGGAAAGCTAGTCAGATATCCTCTTGGCTTTGTAAGAAATGTGTTGTTTCTACATTTACAGAGGAGAAAAATGTTTGTTTTCTACTTTCAATAGGATAAACTGACCTTCAAATGACTGTGTACCGCTAAACTTTGCCTTCCCGATGGACTTGTCTTGAAAGCAGATTGTTTTTTCTTTTCCTAAGAAAGAAGGAGAGGTTGGTTTGTTTGTGGTTCAGCCGGTAGCTTTCATGAAGTTAATGACAGTACTACAGAAATTAATAATATGGAAAAACACTTCATGGTTTTACATGTCGTATTGGATACTTCTTGGAATTGCAATGCTGATGTTGATTTCTAGAGTGATCCCAGATAGGTTGAAGTCTCTTATGAAGAACTCATCTGTCTCAGACTGGTACCAGCTTTAAGGTATTAGTTTCATCGTAAATGACATTCAGTCTGTGGACTTCTGATGTCCTTTTGCATATCTCTCAGATTCAGGTATTTCACACCTGACCACCACTGAGACTGAGTTGAGGAATTGAGTAAGAATATCACTAGACGTGTTTCTTAGATATCAAAGAAAGAGGATGCTTCTTTCCAACATCTTCTGTTTTGGTAGACTACAAACTAATCACTTGTAAGAGATCATATAAAACTCAGCACAGGATTGTCCTGGATCTGGTACATCTGGTGATGAGTACATTGAGTAGCCTCAGTTTACAGTCTCCTCCTTTGTACTCCAATCTATTTCAGTGTCTCAACTATCATCCAGAAAATGAACAAATTACAAATTTGTTTACTGTTCCTTTCTATCCTCATAGTTTTAGGCCTACTGATCTTTGATATCATCTTTGGGAAGGGTCATTGTGTACATGTTTTGGCACATAACATCTCTGCTCCACATGTTGAGCTAGTAAATTTCTTCAGATAGGCTGGACTTGTTCCAGGGATTTAGGCAGATAAGCTCAGCAAAGCTTGGGAAAAGTTGGCCTCTAGCTAATCGCCGTGCTCCTGCTAAATGATCTCACCATAAAATTGGCAAGGTTGTTTGTGCTGATCTCAGTTGAACTTCTAATATGAGCTTACAGCAATTCATCATTTCTCTAGCCTGTGGGCCACCCTGTTTCTGGCTTGCTGCCTACCTGGTGTGCATGGCCACAGACTCTCTTCCAGCCATGTCCTGTACATTTGAACTCATGCACAGCTTGCAGCTACATTACTATTGATTTTACTGGTTTTATTTAAAAGTCTTTATTTTTGCATGCGTGTATGTTCCTTTTCTGTGGATTTTTGCTTTTTAAGGCAGAAGAAAAACTGCTCAGAAGCATGTGCTTAGCATTCTGCTGCTTGCTCCTCTTTTTAGGCATCACGTATCACTGCTGCAAAGGACTTCAGATTTCCTTTTGAGAACCTTTTTCTGCACATTCTAAAGCACAGTGAAAAAATACATAATTAAATCTGTTGGGGGGATTTTAAGATGCAATTGTTTGACATTAGTACCCTGTGATATGGCTAAGAGCTTGATACCAGCTTTAGGAAGAAAACAGATTAGGAAGAGAATGTCTCTCCAGGGAATTCAGTACTTCAGTGCCTTGAGGATGTGATTCAAAGCAGCATCTCCTTTGTGCTGTGTATCATTTATACTTTCTTTCAGAACCCTGAACTGAAGATTGTGTGGATGTGTGTCTGTGTGAATCATTTTATGGCATTCGAAAGAAACATTGTGGCAATACTGTCTAAGATTTTGCAAGAGGCAGAAGGGACTTACATAGCAACTCACCTGTGAGGAAAAGGAAGCACTCAAGATCCATAGATCCTCATGTTCAAAAGGAATGACCAAAGTCAGAGGGTCCACAAAAGTTCACAAAATTTCATTGTTAAATTGCTCACTTTGCATGGAAATTGGTATAAATTAGTCTCCGTTCTCCTAGTGTAAGCACACAGCAGTGAGTTTTGGATATAGGGACACAAGAGAGAGATGGATTAAAGAGGGGGAGAGAGAAAGAAGAGAGGAAAGGAAGGGAGACATCATCAGTCCTGTTATTCCATCTGATGGGGTGTCCAGGGTGCAGGGGGGCACACACCTGGGCTTCATGGGGGTACTATTTTATTGATAAGTTTTCCCTGCCCTGGAGGTTTGTTTCCCACTTTCTATGGAAATTATTTAGCATGCACAGTCTGTTCTTCTTGACATTTCTGGAAATGGGTCAGAGGGCTTTGGGGGTCTTTGGTGTCCTTGATCCCCACTACAGTCCATGCCTATTTCTCAGCCTCCTCCCTGCACTTGTGCTGTACAGCATTGTGTTAATCTCCAGGAGCCAGAACAAGGGCATTTACACCAGAAAACTGCTGCTCCTACCCGTGTACGGCCCCTTCTCCAGCCATATCCTGTTCTTTCTCACACTGTGTTATTACCAACAACCCTTGCCTGGCTCCACAGCTATTCAGCTATTGGTGTTGGAGACACCCACATTAGCCCCTCATCTTCCGTGATTCTACAACTTACAGAATACCGAAGGCAGAAAACTTAACTCTCGGAAGTAGCACAGGCCATGGCACAGTTTCTGTCCTGCTGTCAATGTGATCAAGTGGCCATAGAGTGTGATGGGGGTAAAAAGAGGTGTTCAGATCCCTTTTCCCCTTTTGTGACAACATGGGCACTCCAGTTATCTCATGTTCGTGGTTCGTCCCTCACCCTGCCTTAACCATGTCCCATGACTTTAACTCACAGAGAGGTTTTGTGGTTTGTCTTCTTTGTGAGTCTCTTTTGCCTCTGCACCCTCAGTGTGAGGACAGCACTCATTCACTTCCCACGTGATAGCACTCCATTTTCCTGTTTTCAGAGATTTCCAGATGCCTGGTTCTTGTTCAGAATATCAGTCCAACCTCTTGTTGTCTGGATGCATCCTGTTCAAATTTTTAAGTCCGGTTTCCCTTCCCTAATTTAAATACTATTCCATTTGATCTGTGGAAGTTAACCTGTTTGGTTTTTTTGGTTTTTTTTCTTCAGAGGTTCTCATGGTGGGTGATTTCAGCTGAATTTTTCACAATACAGATGTGAAAGTATCACAAGCTGAGCTGAAACATGGTAGAGACCAAGGTGCAAGACTTGTGCTTGCAAGCACAACACAGCAATCATGTGGATGGGGTTTGGCACTGCTGGCACTTAGAATCAGACTGTTGTCATTATTCTTTTCCCCTGCTTGGTGTAAGATAAATCTGATTATACCCTTCTCCCACTTGTTGTTTTGGTGCTTTCCCAATTTGATTTTCTGGAAACAGCCTCAGGCACTAGTTAAACTCTTGCTGAACATTTGGATTCCATGGTTCTGTGAAGAAAAGCTGCTTTCCTCACAGAAGTATGGCCAGATCACACCCAGATTAGATGACCATCCACTGTGCTGTGGATGCCTTTGCTTCAAACGTACAAATGATGCCTTGCTGATCCCTTTGCACACACAGAACTAACTCACTTCAGATGCTACAAGAGACTTTTCCCACGATTTTGCCTGGCAAAGGGTAAGATAACATATATCACTTCAAACTGGATCATAATGTTCTGCAATCAGACTCTGAATTAGCTTCAGGTCCTCCTAGAGTATGCACAAGTCTGGCATCTTCTGTTTGCCCTATGGATGTTGCTGACCTATGTCTTCCATCTTCACTCTTTGGCTAGCAGATCTCAAAACATATTATAAGCTGCAATTACCAAAATATGCCATGCTTGGCCCAAAAATGTCCTTTCACGATGGGACTCTATATTTGGAAATGCTGCTGTTTATTCAGACAAGTTGTAGGCTCTGTTTTTCATTTAACCACAGGTATGTAGCAATGTAAATACTGCTCATCTTTCATTGAGAGTCTTGAGGTGGCTTTGATGTAATGATATGACACTGTATTAAATGGCAGCTGTGTGTTTTTGGATTAAGCCATGCATGCCATGTGTTCCAAAGAGGCCATTAAAGTAGCAATAGCAGCAGCTTCTTTTTCCTTCTGTTATCTTGAAATCTTGAAAACAGATTTATGGTAGGTTTCCTGTTATCAAATAAAATAATAGTTAGCTGTCAAATAGCTTTTTTTTTAGTTGTGCTTACGACAGGAGATGGGATGGACCTAAAAAATGTAATTCTTTTGTCTGCATTATATGCACCATCTAACAAAGAGATTAGTTTTTATTCCCTGAGCCAGAACCAGAGGTTAGGTGGCACAACACAGAACTGAACTGGTGAAGACATCTTGTTGGTGTTTGGGTTTATGGGCACATTCCACAGGTGGTTTTGGCAAGGTGAGCATACACCAGCTGTCAGGAATGCTCATTATCTGTGCCCCCTGAGGCTCTTAGTGCAACACATGAGGATGGAGAATTCACAGGTAATTCTCCATCTCTCTGATGGACAATCCAGGTAATCCCTGGATTACCTGTCCTGGTGATGCATTGCTCTGCTAGTGAAGTGAGAGCTCAAGACTGTAGTCCAGGAAATTAACTGATCTATTGATATCTCACCAAGACCAGATTCTTTTCCATATTCCATCTACACAAAAAAAATTGCAATTGCAGAATGACAGCAAATAACAAAATTCCAGCCCTTAGTATGGATTTCAGGGAGAAAGAAACTTTGATAATTGGAAAACAAAGTGATCAACTCAGAAAGTAAAAGCTAGGGAGAAGTAGTTGTGGAAACTTGATATGGAAGGAAAGTTGCTGTTTAAAGGAAATAGGGATGCATGACTTCATCAGTTCTTCAGCAAACTAGGGAAGAGCAGATATTAGGTCAAGCAAACTGGTTAAGATTTGAGAATTTAAGTAACATTGAAATTTAAAAATGAAAAGTTCTTTTAACTAAAAATTCTCTGCATTGGAACAGAAACAGAAAATTCACGATACTTGAAAATGAAGATTTATATTTTTATTTAAAAAGAATCATGAAAATTAAGATAATTTTGAAGAATTAATGAAATCTGCATTGTTCTTGCCATGGGGAGAAAAAAAAAAACAAACCCTATAAGCAACCTACCAAACAAATAAGTGGAGCTTTTTAATTTCGCTTTACTTTTTATGCTCAGTGTGGAAGAGAGTGTCCCCAAGAGGGTAAGAAGACAAAAAGCATCTTCCTTTTGATTTCAAAACCATGACTGAAAATTTGGAGATAAACAAATGCAGAACAAGGCTACTTGCAAAGTAAAACCTCTGTCAGAGCAGGCTGGTCTTGTCTGGCAGTTGGAATTGATGCTGCTTTTTTTACCCAGCTCTTGGCTGATACGTCCATATCTTGTGCTGTACAGTTGTAGGCTGGTTTCAAATTCTGTGATCTTGGATGGCCCACATGCACTTTCCCTTTCCTAAAACTGAAGTCTGTCTGCTTGTACCTTCTGGAGACTTTTCTCATTGCTCCTCCAGATGTTTCCTGTCACTTTTCAAACTTCAGTTCAAACTTGTTTCACAGCCTGAGCTCACTGAAGCACAAGACATTAAGATTTTCTTAGAGCACAGAAACTGAGCTGTTTAATATCCCTATTTTTGGAGTCTGTGGTGACAGTGTCGATTTGTTAATGATGCCCAAACATTTTTAGGTCACCCTATTCTAAGTAAGTGCTACTTCTACTGGGGCAACAGTTATGAAACATCAGGTTGCTTTCTAATAGGGAAGTTTTCTCCCTCTGAATACTCCATGGAAAAGTATGAAGAAAATGGGAGGTCACACTGAGTTTGCCAGTATAAGCAATTTTTTTGGCAAAGAGATGAATGTATGTAATCTTTACTCTGTAATTGTCTAAACTGAGTTAGAGAAGACTATTCCAAACATCTGTCTACATTCTTCCCACAGATACATTTCCCAAAATAAAGTTATGGGAACCTGATTGTTCATCATTCATGGATCCACAGATATATAATGTTGACTCACTGTGGATATTTTATTTTCTTAGACTATTGAATGTTTTGTTTCATGCAGAATGTTCCTTTCTGCTCAGCCTACCATGCACAGCAAGAATAAATCCAGCTGGCACCTGACATCTTTAGAACTGTCTTATGTTTTCTGTGTTCAGAGTCTGTTATTTCACAATATGTTCTAGAGATTCCATGTCTGGGATCAATTGTAATGAGATATCTAGAACCTCATGCATGCTCTGGGAAAGTTGAGCCCTGAATAATCATATTTTCCCCTGACCATTTTGTGTCCTGCAGAATCTGATTTATATCTCTGTCCTGGTGCTACTTGTCCCTAGTATTAGCTTGTGACAGTTTATGAGCATTCGTGGGGACTTAGGGATTTGTAGCAAGAATTTAACAGCGAGGAAGTCCTGATGGTACTGTGATTACTGCTGATCTCCCTGTAAGAACTGGCTCTCTGTTAACCCATCTGTTTTGGGTATAATAATAACACAAATATTCAGAAATATTCAGCACAGAAGTTTCAGCTCAGTAAAATCAAGAACAAACTTCTACCCCGAGGGCCTGATTTAAGCCCACTGATGTAAGCCAGGTCCTGTTTTTCATTCCCATCTCTCTGACAAGCATTATGAGTTTTTAACTTCTGTCAGTTCTGGGATGAAAGTAAGGAATCTCTATGCTTGCCCAGAAATACAACTGAGGGATGAAAGGGTATGTGGCTTTATTCAATAGATAATTTATATTTCATTTTGTCTTTTTATTTTTTTTACTTCTTTATTGAGCTCCAGATGCTGTGTTCCCCTGAGAACATGCTATGTCAGGTTAATGTTTGCAACTCTGGGAATATGCATGTGAGTCTCCTGGGATGCCTTTTAAAATAATTTTGGGTAATGGGAACATTTAGGGAGGTTCCTGGAACTGGAGCTGGCTCTAAAGGCGTTTCTGCTTGTGCTGTCTTAATAGTTCAGCCAGTAGGTGGAACCAGGGGTAAGCAGATGTGTTGTATGTACAAATGCTCAGCCCTTTCCTAGGAGATGCATCCCAAGGTGTCTGCTTAAATTTGTGGTTTTAACTTCAGTGTTCACGTTTAGAACAGTCAAACTGCAAAGTCTGGAGTTATTTCTAAACAGTGAAAGGCTAACGCCGTCAGACCTTGTAGTAAGGAGAATATTTTAATAACATTTCCTCACTGATCATTTTCACTTGTGAATATGTCAGAGACAGTGAACAGGGGATAATCCAGATCACATCATATCCCTCCATCAGTGACATCTGGCATTTGCTCAGAAAGGCAGTATCAGAAATGTAGGTTAGAAAGATTTCTTTAACGTGTTCTACTGTGAGAAACTAAATGTAGTCCAACAGCATGTGCCCTTCAAAACACAGCTTAAGGAGCTGAGAGAGAACTATAAAGTCCTCCTTTGAGATCAAATTATCACCAAGGAAAAAACAGTAGGCGCTGATAAAGTACTAAGGTTTCTGCTACTATGGAACCACTTCTCCAGCTCTGTTCGTAGCCAGAGGAATCAAATCTAGAAGTCATTGTCCTTTCTGAATTTTTCCCATCAATAAACTGGACGGAAAGGATATGGAAAGCTTCTCTCTACCTTCAGCCAGCTGATCAGAAAAATACTTGAAAGAAAAAGGTTTTAAGACTAAGATCTTGAAACAGTAAAATGAACACATACAAATATATTTTTAAACATCTGTAAAAAGTGGGAGCAGAGGGCTATATTGTGATGCTTTTGCTGCTTTAAAGCAAAGGTAGGGGTTCCTCATTTATTATGTAGAAGTGCTGCAATGTATCTGCCTGGCTTGCAGTCTGGGCTCTGTACACTAATTCCAACACCATAGATTGGTCTTTCCTGTTTTCAAAACTAAAACATCCCTACAACTGCAGTATTTTTCAACAGATTGAAAACATACTTTGCCAGTAGGTAAAATGTACTGCTAAAATTCTGCTATCCATTTTGTATCTTTATACTTGAATAGTAAAACTCATGGCTATTAAAAATACTGAGTTTGTGGCTATAGCAGACAGTGGGATTTTTTTATTTTCTCGTTATTTCCTTTTGAATGTGAAGACAGAAATTAGCTGGAATTTGTTGCTAGCAATCTGCTCTACAGATGCAAAAAGAAAGTAATTTTGGAGTTTGCCAAGCATGAGTCAGGAGTGACTTTAATAGAGAGTTATCAGGCATGGCAGGATGAGAAAAGCTTCACCTTGTTTTAATGAGGCTTGTACCTCCAAAAGCAGAAAAAATCAGAACTCATGAATAATTTTGGTGGAATATTTTCTCCTTGGCATCCAAGAAAACAAATCTTCAGACATGAGGATTGCAGAATAATTAAATAAAAGAGGTTAATTTCCAGTACTTGGAAAAAGTTAATTTCCTGCCAGGCACACTTTTATCTTTCTGACATTTTGAAATAAACCTGTCAAATCCCCATTTCTGTGATTTTTGGTGTTAATTTTCTCTTTGCTCGTATTTTAGATTTCTTATAAAACCATTGTCCTCCTATATGGTACATTGACCCTAAATACATGATTCCTGAAACCTTAAATAACATGAGTGGGTTTTTTTGTTTGTTTGTTTGGTGTTTTTTTTCTAGTTAAGGATGGCCTTTGGGGAAAGCCATTACAGTGTGATTTCCTGTTGATAGCATTTGTGGAAAGCCTTAGTCCTGATGATTTAACCAACATACCCGTTAATACGGAAGTGTCTATTTTACAAAAAGTTCTGGGACATTGTAGTAGGGCTGAATGACTTTTCCAAAGGGACTTAGATATTCCAGTGATGACAGCTGACCATGGAAAAGGGAAAGCTAGTAATTTTATAAATCTACAGAATTGTTTCTCCCATTGTAAAGTCCTGAGGGACTTAGGAGGGGAGAGGAGGAGAGCCTGGAAGCTGTAGAGGCTGTGCACTTTTAAAGAGTCTGGTGGACAACAGTTTCCAAAGGCTGGGTTGTGATTTGGTGGTGATAGAGCCTAGGACATGATGCCAATTCCACAACTCCATGCCTTCCCTTTTTGTAAAACACAGGAGTCATAGTATTTTGATGCCTGTGCACACTGATTATTTGAAGATTGTTATGTAGCCCACACTGTGTCCTTGCAATGGTTTACTCAGGCACACCACTGGACATTTCAGCCAGCACGTCTAAGAACTACAAGAGGTAGTCACCATAAGGACACTGAAGGGGCTTCCTTGGCCAGCTCAGGCTTTAGACTTAGAGCAAAGGCTGTTAAATAATTTATTCTGAACTCCCGTCCATCACAAGCTACCAAATGTCTCCCAGTTATTTTGTGCTTAACAAGAATTCAGCCTCAGTCCTTCACATATTAACTAAACTCACAGGAGTATCAGGGCTCCTCTTTGCTACGTGTGTTGGCTCACAGACACTTTCACATCTGCACAGGGAGAAGCTGTTTGCTTGCTCATGTTGACAATGGAAACAAGGGACGGTGAAGGGATTTACTTACAGGGCTGGGCTGTGGCACTGAGCTTTTTAAATAGCTGTGTGACTTTTGTCTGTGTATCTGGATTTCATTATTAAGCACTTTTTAAAATGATCAGCAACAAAGTAAATAGGTTTATTGCACTTGAGGAGGCCTCTCTTCTCAAGTGGCAGATTATTGCACCTACTTAAATTATTGTGAGTGGAATGAAAAATCCTATGATTAAAAGGCCAGGGCTTTTCATTGATCTGAATGCTCCTCTTTTAATGACTTTGGCAGCATCAAGGACCCTTAAAGTGGGCGTAAATTATATTGGTATGTTTTAGTTTAAACATGAGTTTAAAGGTGTTTTTAAGCCAACTTTAAGGCCAACTGTTTGTAAAGGGGGGCTTAATGGAACTGGGAATTATGCCCAGAGCAAACACATTGTCTATTTGGCAGTGATTAGCAATGTGTTCACAATTTAGTGTTCTAAATATAGGATAACCAATTACCAAGATATTTAAATGCATCTTCAGATAGAGCAATAGCCTGTTTAGAACTGTACTTTAATAAAATCTGAGCTTGCTAATGAAGAAACTGTAAAATACAGTAAAGGGGTTTTGCATAGGTATCCTGATGAACAGGTCATTGGCTCCAGGATCAGATTCCTTGGGGATGATTTTTTTCCACAAATTCTTGTGCTGAGGCATTTTCTTAATGGAGAGTTGTTGGAAAGCCTTTTGTTTGAGACATCTCAAACTGCAAAGAGAACAAAACACTGGGGATATACAGGATATATAATACATACAAGGAAGCCAGGAGTGGGTGGAATTGCCTTAGTGATTTCTAGAGCATAACTTTCCCTTTCTGAACATTTTAGGGTTTGCAGCCCGCACACCTTGTCAGTAAAAAGGGCTTCTAGACCCCGTGTGCCCAAGCAGTGCCATGTTCTGTCTGCTGTTGAGAGTATGTGAATAACTCAATTTGTTTCTGTGCCTGAGCTACTGTGCCCTGCTTGACACCCATGCACAGTACAGGTTTTCTGTACTGTGATCCTCCTAGAAAAGTCGTATCTCTGCTTTGTCACTGGGTTGATTTGCACCCTTCCTGCATCAAAAGTGTGGCTGGTGCTGTTAAATGTCAAGAGTTTGCTCTGCAGGGACTTGAGAGCACAGAAGGCAATGAAACTCTACTTTCTGTAGGTTTTGATATGAACTAAGGTCCCAGTACTCCGTGATCTCAGTAACAGTGACTTGAAGTCACATCTCTGTGTTACATGAAATCCGTCTTCCACCTTGATTTACTTTGATCATATTTTTTTATCCGATGATCAGATTTTGAATTAACTTGCAGGCTGCTTTGTTGGGGTTTTTTTTACTCATTTGGCCTGAGGGGATTTTAACTGAGGACGAACCAGCAGCAGGTTTGCAGCCCCCATTTCTCCATAACACTCTCCAAGCCACGTTCGTTTGTTTGCAGGCCACTGCCCAGACCTCCATCGCCATGAGCAGCACGGCCCCAGCAGAGACCTACACACGGACTCAGTACTGCAGGTGGCCCTGCCAGTGCCCCAGGGCCCCTCCCCGGTGCTCGGCGGGGGTCAGCCTGGTCACGGACGGCTGCGGCTGCTGCAAGACGTGCGCCAAGCAGCGCGGAGAGAGCTGCACGGAGGCCGACACCTGCGACTTCCACAGGGGCTTGTACTGTGACTACAGCGGAGACAGACCTAGGTACGAAATAGGAGTATGTGCACGTAAGTGATGTACATATATTTTTGACTTAGATAGACGCTGGCAGCTCCCGTCAGTCCGAGCGCCGGTTGAGATTTATCTCATTTTGGATACGTAGCTGCGCCCTCATCATCTTCCGTTCCCTTGTAGCCCTCTTTGTTCTCAGGGCAGTTGGCTGGATGAGAAATGACATCTGAATTCTTGCTGTTTGAGTTGGCTGGAGCCGAGAGCAAAGACAAACCAGCACTGGAAAGTCTCCAGATGTGCAAATAGAGAATTCTGTACTCCCTGTTACAGGAGGAGGTGCTGCAGTGGGTTGGGGATGTAGGAAGGATAGATGTGCAGCCAACATCTACATGAAAACCATGACATTAAGGTGACACTTTTGGCTTATTCCCTACAGTGCCTTGGAAGGATAGCATGTGGGGTCCTGTCAAGAGCATCAGGAATGACTCATCTCCTATCAGAGCTTGTCAGTGACAAATTGAGGTCTGAGCCTTAATTTTACAATGGTTACAGTCACGTTAGCTGCCATGAGGCAGAAGGATTTCTTCCTGCCTGTCGTAGCAAACTCTTGGTTTCATGTGACTGGAATGTTTTTCAAGAAGAAGAGCAAAAAGAGAGATTAGGTACTGTTTAGTGTGTCAAGGATATATTCACTTGTTCTGAGATCCAGAGCCTGAGGGGGAATCTGATCCTCTCATAAAAGTCAGAAATTATTGAAAATCATTACTCTGGGAATGATTAAAATCAGAAGGATCATGAGCACATCCACACAGCTTGCTGATCAGAAAGGATGTTGTTTAGTAGGTTATTAGAACATATGGTCATGGCTTTAGGTTCATAAACAGGAAAAAGCCATTTAGCTGGAGGGTCTTCTGGGCTGGAACACAATCATGACTGATCTAAGAGAAAATATAAAGGTAAAAGGAAACCTGGAGGAGAGCTGACTGTGAGATTATTAGATAGAAAAACTGATCCACAGGAGAGCTAAAATATTGCAAATTGTGGGCTTCAATAAACTTAGTATACCAGCAGAGGTTACAAAAGGGGCAGGTCTGAGGAGTTAAGAGGTTCAGGATAGTTGGCAGATTCTCAGGGAAGTGATACTAGGCGTTGCTCTTCCTTTGCAGAAGGGTGCGAAGTCTAGTAAGAAATGACCTTGGCTTTGCAATAGCTCAGACACACACACACACACAAAAAAAAGGCATGCAAAAAGTGCAGTCTAACCAGATTTTTGTAGGCTACAGGCAAATTAACAACAAGAGAAGTTATGTGCAAAGAGCTGTAAGCTTAAAGAGTGATTTTCAAGATTAGAAAACATTAAGGTTAAGAAAAGAGGATATGAGATCATTCAAATGTATTGTCTGGAGTGTGTGTAGAACATTCATGGGAGGTCTGTAAGAGCAGGTTAGACAAACATTGTCAAGAATGACATCGTTACAGCTGGCCCTGTGTTGGGAGAGGAAAACAGGCTGGATATTGTCTCAAAGCTATCAGCTTTCCTAGGACTCTTTAAAGGCCTTCATGTTGCCTCACATTTGCTTATTTATTTAAATGGCTGCTTTCTTAGTTGGATATCTTTTGGTTTTTGCAGTCCTCCCACACACGACAGGCATTCAGTGTGCCTGTGGCAGCAGCTCTGTGATGCAGGCAGATTGACCCCCAGCTTTTCCAGTGAGGTCTGCAGGGATTCCCAGTCTGCACTTTCACAGCACTACTGCCATGACAATGCATCCCCTGTTATGTGACATTTATGGTGATATTGTGAGGGGCTTTGTGGTGTGCACAGCTGAGGGGAATGAGAGGAAGCTCTTTCCATGGCTAAGAAGTGAAGCAGATTGTCCCTGACTGCCAGAGAAACCTGTGGCCTTTGCCTTGCTTTCAGCACCCAGATAGATGAACAAGTCAGGGTCTGCTGACATGTTTTTTCTTGTACCCTGGGCCACATATAGGCTGCATCACCCCACTCTGAGACACCAGCTTCTGTCCTGACCTGGCAAGTGAAAGCTCTTGTGAGTGGAAATCCTGTGCTGGGTGTTAGAGACTAATTGCTGTGAGGAATTGGCTTTGCATAGGGATGCTTTTGACTAGGTCTAGAGAATCTAGAGAATGCAGGGCATGCAGGTCTAGAGGAACAATATCATTTGTGGAAAATAAAGATCCTGAAAGAGTTAGGAACTCGATTTGGGTGAGAAAATGGGGTCAAATTGGGAGAGATTGAGGCTGTAAGTGAACTGGCATGCTGAGGTGTGTCCCAGGATCTAACTTTCCAGGCATCAAACAGGAACCTCCTGGGTGTCACTTCACCTCTCCTTTTGTTGTTGACTTTTCTGGCAACCAAGGCAGAGTCATCAAGATGCTGAGCACATGCCCAACGGGGGAGTCAGGTCTTGTGCACATGGGGCTGGGAATAGGGATGTGCCTCCAAATTGCTTAATTTTGACACAGACTCTGCAAGGTTCTGCATGAAGGTATTCAACAACCCCTTTGTTTATGTTTGAGGATGTTCTCCTGGTGAACCTCTTGATGCATGAGACCTGCAGGAGACTAAGTTAACATAATCCAGGAGGAACACGCTCATAGGGAAACACCAGGAAATACAGGATTTTCTTGACCTGTTATAATCCATGTGCATGCCTAGAAGTCTACCTGAATTCTCAGGTCCAGCTCCAGCACTGAGCGATATTTTTTCAGTGCAAAGGCTGAAGCATTATCAAAATTGGAGCTGACCATGAACTGGAGGTCTGGATCTGTGCATAAAAACAACAGCTCTCATTTTTGTGCAGCAGAAGGGATTTGCGCTTGATGTTTTCATTCAGCCCATTCTAAAAAAAGAAAGCCTTTGCAGAATTTTAATGCAGCATTTCAATTTGTGTTTTCCTGAAGCAGCTCCATTTCTCACCAGACTCAAAACATAAGCAACCCAACCAGTGTGTGCACACTGCCTCCATGTGACCAAGCAAGAAACTAAAGTTTGAATTTTCCACTGGAAAATTTCTGCTACTGCTTCCAAATAACTGTCTGTCATTTGAAACAAACAAACAAAAAAGCTGCTTTTTGAATCAATGTGATTCCTGTTCACCAGAAATCAAAAGGCTTGATTTGTTTTTTTGTGATTTTATATTAAAAATATACATCAAATACTTATTTTCACGGCTTTATAATAAGTATGTCATTTTCAAAGAAACTTATTCATGGTAACATGGGTGGTATCCTGTTTCCTAAATATAGGAATCCAGTGCCATTTTCGTGCTCCTTTGCTACCTTGGTTGTCCTCCCTTTTTGTTTCAGATATGTACAGGTGTTGTGAAGAGCTGTGTCATCTATGCAACCCCATGCAGTCCCCTCATATGTCTCTGAGAACCTCACATTTCACTCAATATCTGTTTTAATTACTTTGATTGCTCCTCCTGTGAGAAATTGCTACCACCATGCCATGATTCTTTTTTTTTAAAGTAAGCATTTGTGGATAAAACTTGTTCTATTTTCTAACTTATTTTTTTCCTTGAAGTATTAAAAAATTCTCTTTTTTTACTGTGATTTAGAATGAAAACAGTTTCCTAGATGGTGTGACTACACTTGGCTCAGCATCAGGCTGAACACATCACCCCGCAGCACTGCCAGCACGGGGATAAGCTTGGTAAAGCAACACATCAAAGCTGTTTGTAGCCAGCATTATTTTAATGGTGCTCTGTGTGTCTTTCTCTCTTTTTTTTCTTTTCAGAGATTGTTGGTGTAGGATGTGTCCTCAATGGAGTCAGGTATAAGAATGGGGAGACGTTTCAGCCTAACTGCAAATATAACTGCACGTGCATTAATGGGGCCGTGGGCTGTGTTCCCATGTGCACAAACTCACGTCCTCCGCTCGTCTGGTGCCCAAACCCAAAGCTGATTAAGATGGCAGGGAAGTGCTGCGAGCAGTGGATTTGTGACGACTCCAGGAAAATCAGGAAGACATCTCCGCGCCACATCTCCTCGGCAGGTACGGTGGCAGTGGGGCAGACCCCTCCTTTGCCATCAGCCAGCTGAAGGCAGAGTCTGCAAGCAAAGTGATCAGCTTTGTGCTGTCAGACCTGGCAGGTGTCTGACCTTTGTGAAGGATACAGAGTCCCACACAGCATGTACTGAAGGACAGGACAGGCAAACACCAGTGGTGCACTAAAACTCTTCAGCAGCAATATGGATATGGATGCCCCATCCCAGGAAGTGTTCGAGGCCAGGTCAGACGGGACCTTAAACAACCTGGTCTAGTGGGTTGCATCCCTGCCCATGGCAGGGGAGTTGGATTGAGATAACCTTTATCTTCCTTTCCAACCCAAACCATTCCATAATTCTATTAATATAATATCCATCAAACATGCTCGTGTAACCATTCTGGAATTCTGTCTGCCAAAGCCCCCTTTGAAGGACACATCTGCTGGAACTTTGAGAATGTCACTAGTCCTTTTTAATTATTCTTTTTTTTCTCAATCTGGACCTCTGGGAAACAGAATGGATTCAGTTTAATTTGGGACTGAGGCTTTCTGTCTGGTTTCTATTGCTATTGTAGTGCAATTTTAAAGCCCCCTGTAAATTAGGAGTCTCAAACTTACATAACACCCTGAAAGCAGTTTCTGTGTGGAAGTTTCACTGCAAGCTGGACTAAATTGTCATTGTGTTAGTATAGCTTTTCATCAATTCTGATGACAGAACTGTCATCAGAACTGATGACATCATGAAACTACTTAATTTATGTATCACATAAAGTATCTTCTCACACTCACATTTATAGTAATGATCACATAGCCCACTGCACAGAGGTGTTATCGTTTGCCTCAAACATGGTCCCAAATGCTTAAGATGGACTCAGGTTGCCATATGTCTTAAATTTATTGTTAAAATGCCCCGTGACGCACAGTAGTGACATTTGCCACATTAACTTCTTATTTTAGACCGTCTCACAAAAGCAGAGCTCAAGAAGAGATAGGGTGGTTGTTGTAAATGAGGATTTTGGTTCCTCAATGGTCAGAGTTTTTTTCCCAGTCCTTGGTCTGTCCTTTTGTTGCACAAAACAAAGTTTCAGTCTCCATTTTGTGGGTTAAACCCATCAGAGTGTAGCCCTCATTTCTCCGTCCGTGGTATCTCTGAAGTGTGAGGTGGGTCCAATTTCAAAACATCTACTACTGAAACTGGCCTTATGAAGTCATGGCCTGTGTCCCAAAATGGACATAGCACAGCTTTGCTTTCCTGACTTTGCTCTTGCAAGAAGAAGTCTTATAGAAGTCAGACTAGCATTTATTACATATAATATAATAACAAATACAACAGTGAGCAAACTCAATGCAGCAGTTTCTGTCAGAGTTTTGCCTATGGAGTGTCCTGTGAGCTGCAAAGCAGTGGGGACTTTGGCCAAGGCTGGGACAAAAACTGAACTGGGGTTGTTGGCTGCTTTAAAAACAGAGCCCACCCTTTCTTCAGATGGCTGCTGAGCTCTCTGAGAGCTATTGAAGCTGTTCTTCCTCCCAGTGAAAGGCTGTGGCTGCTTCCCAAGCCCTCTGCCATCCAGCAGAGACTGTTGACCACTTTCTACTACAGGGAACCAATTGAATGGGCTCAGAAATAAACCTTCATGGTGAGATCAGATCTCATCCTTTTCTCCACCCGCTGGCGCAGGCTTCTGTAATTGTTTATATTGTGGCAGCACCTGGGGGTCCCAGACAAGGACCCCCTTGTGTGAGGCTGTGAAGGGGAACAAAGGAATGAGCCCTGGCCCCGAGCGCTCGCAGCGCTTCAGAGTCTGACACAAGTAGGTCAGCACAAAGGGGGTGGGATGAGGGGGTTCGCAGGAATGCTGAACCGCTCCACTGTGGTTTAATTATTTGGGTTAGTGGCCTGAATGTGCAATGAGCTGGGGAGAGGGTGTTTAATATGTAAAGCTGCCCTGGCTGAGTAACGTGGGCTTAATGTGTCCCTGCAGCATACGAGGGAGAGGATGAAGCCTGGCAGAAGAACTGCATCGTTCACACCTCACCCTGGAGTCCCTGCTCAAAGACCTGTGGGCTGGGCATCTCCACCAGGATTTCCAACGACAACGACCAGTGCCGGCTCCTGAAGGAAAGCCGCCTGTGCAACATGAGGCCCTGCGAGGTGGATATAACCCAGCACATCAGGGTGGGCACTGCTTCTTTCTGCACCCCTGGAGCTGGACACGGGGTCAGCCTTTGTTTGGTAGCATTCAGGCCCCACAGGGCTGCACTTGTACGTGCTCTTAATGTACTGCACAGAATTCCAAAATGTGTCCTGCCTTGTGCTTCCACATGCTGGTTATGAAAACCTTCCCCTGAGAGTTTTAGCTCCGGCCAAAAGGTCCTTGCAAGGAAAGCCAAGCCAAGCCTGCTGTGCTCGATGCTGGCTCAGAGAGACCTGTACTCAGCTGGCAGAAAAGCAGCTGGTCATGGCTGTGAACTCTGTTTTGCAAGTATCCTACTTGCAGCTTTTGGGTGCATATGTCTAAACATGTAAATCTGTCACACCCTCTAGATCAGGGCTGTAAAAGGCTTCCTAACAGCTTCAGAGCCGTTTAAATATAGGAATCATATTATAGAATAATAGAATCATTACTATTGGAAAAGATGTCCNGTCAGGAAGAGCCAAGGGTTCTGGAGCAAAAGACCTCGCTCCTCCCCAAACAGGGTTTTTTATAGGGGAAGGCGAGGGGGGTACAACCAATAAGGATACGGAAATTTGCATACAACCAATGAGCAACCAAGTATTCAAGAACTTACTAGAACATGACCATAAAAGGAACATTACATAACTGATGAACCAACCAATGGAAACAACTTATGCAAACGGGAACCGAAGGGGAACTTGCAACTGAGTCACCCTAACCAGCACGACAATCTCAGGGGACAGTGTGCTAGGCTTCTCGCCACCATTGTTGAGGTCTGCTGGCGGTGGCCCTAGCCGTGCACGCTGCCACACATTTCCTTAGGTTCTATCACTATTTATGTGGGAGAAGAAGCTGATCCTCCCTTTCCCATTGCCAANTTCCCTGGGCAGCCTGTTCCAAGTGCTTAGCCAATCTTTCAGTGAAGAAACTTTTCCTAATACCCAAACTGAAGCTCTCATGGCACAATTTGAGGCCATTTCCTTAGGTTCTATCACTATTTATGTGGGAGAAGAAGCTGATCCTCCCTTTCCCATTGCCAAAACCTCCTTTCAAGTAGTTGTAGAGAGCAAGGTGGTTTTTTTTATGTCCTGGGTCAGCACTGAATATTAACCTCTTTCTTTTTATTTTCCTCTCCGATTTAGCCTGGGAAGAAGTGTTTGGCTGTCTACAGGGCTGATGAACCCATGAACTACACCATCTCGGGATGTGTGAGCAAAAGTCCCTACAGGCCCAAATATTGTGGCGTCTGCACAGACAAGAGGTGCTGCACACCCTACAAATCCAAGACTATTGAAGTGAGGTTTCAGTGCCCAGATGGAACTGAGTTTTCCTGGAAAATCATGTGGATCAATGCTTGTTTTTGCAACCTGAACTGCAGGAACCCCAATGACATCTTTGCCGACTTGGCTCATTACCATGATTACTCTGAAATTGCTAATTAAATTGGCTGAATGCTGGAATTGACCCATTGCTCTGATTTTACAGAGGTTTTAAAATAAAAGGAGAATCTTCATCCACTACCAATGTACAATTTGTTTTTTTCCTGAGTTAGGATGTTAAATCTCTCTGTTTTGCCAAACTGTTTTTGGAGAGTCCTTGAACAAGCAGGATTTTAAACTCTAATAGAACTTCATCCATTAACAGCAGCCAGAAATTCCTTTATGCACAGATTCTGAGACTCAAATGACAGTTCTGTTGACACTGTGATTTACTAGGCCAGCAGTGTAATTGCCCAAAGGAAAGAACAGTACAATAGTATGACAGCAAAAGTATGGCTGTCATTAATTTAGACATGACATTCAAAGATCCTTATCACCATTTCTTGAATGTTGTTGTCTAAGCTGGGAAATTGACATATTTTTTTTATTTTTAAAATTAAATATCAGGATTTGATGGTCTGACCCTTGCAACTAAAGTCTTATATCTGTCACACTGAGATCAGTCCTAGAACTGCCCCTCTGTCATTCTCAGTCAGATCCTACTCCATGGTGAATTTAATGGAAAAAGCCTGGGGAGAAGAATGTTTCTTCTGAAATCTCTGTGTGATGAGTCTGTCTCTCACTACAATATGTTGGGTCCAAGAACTTCTGTGTACTGCTGTCCTTGGACTGATCTCAACCTCTTGATGGGTCTTGTACCCATCAACCTCCTTATGGGTCTTGTCCCATCTTGTCTTGATGGGACATTTTCACAGTTCTCTACCTGCTCTGATCTTGAACAGCTTGAATTAATCAAAAACAGCCACCCCAGAGCTCGTATTTTCAGGCTAGATCCTCAAATCCATGGCTTATATATTCCTCCTGGGCTATCTCTACATATGAAATGTAGAGAACCAGATAAGAGATGAAGGACAAGACCTCATGTACCCATTTGCTCACATAGAAATTGTGTGGTCTGTGTCTGGGGACTACCACTATCTCCTCTTGCCTGTGGTGTTACCAGTACACAGGTCCCTCTTCCCACTGCCACCTTGCCAGTAACACAAATCATTGTTTTACATCACTGGGGTAGAGGAAAGGAGTTGTGCTAAATGAGAAAAAACAGGTGTCAGACTTCCCATCAGCTCTGTGAATGTGTGGATACAGAAGGAGAGGCAATCCTTGGTGTAGCTTCTGGTGCCTTAATTTCAGCTGGGCTGTTTCTTAGAGTAAACATCAATGTAAACATTTTCTTCAGAAGTGGTTTCACATGCAAATGTCACATAAGAGAAGAAAATCCTGTCATTACCTTTCCAGGTAATAAATTTATCATCACTGAAGGATGCTGGAGCCAGTTTTTTCTCCAATAGTTAGTACAGCAGCCATGCCCCATAGCACATTTGCTGTTACTTCACTTGCTTCTGGTCTGGGACAGCAGAAATGTGTTTCTGCATTAACAGGAGTACTACAGCATCTACTTCCAAAATCCCTGGTGGTACAGTAGAACTGCTGAGTGACACATGGTCTGGAGATTGGCCCAGTACAGGGCTGAACTTGGGATGATGCAGTCACTTATTTTGCTTTAGTTTCAGTTGGCAAGTTGTCTGTCTTCATCTTGATCACCCAACAGAAGCTTGATAAGTTTCTGGGAGACATAAATCTTCCTGGATATGGTGAATTAAAAGTTCTTGTGAGCAGGCTGAAAATAGCTCCATTATAAGTACTTGTCCCACATATTTTTGACAGAGTAAGGCAATCCCTAATTCAGAACTTTTACTATTTCTGTTTTGAAGCTTCCATGAAATCACAAGTGGTGGAAAAGAAGGGTTATCCCTGCCTGCATGTTCCAATGCAGGTGCAAAGCACCTCTGTTTCTCTGGTGATAAGAAACCTGAGGCCACCAGCATTTTGCAAAATTCAGCCTCATGACTGCCTTGGCCTGGATGGTGAGACAGCAAAGGTCATACCTGATATTTTGAGTCCACCCAAATGAAATTTCAGCACTTGCAAGATTCAGAATGTTACATTTCAAACTCCATCCGTTGGTAAAAGAGCTCCTGTGAATGTACTAAATAGAGCCTTGGCCAAGAAGGTTACAGTGTTTTCCAAAAGGGAAAATGGTTTGTATTGAGATGCTATAGGGAAGCCATACTAGGACTCTTTCTCAATCAGAACCCTTAAATGTGGCTTGGAACTCTGTGTTCTAGTTCTTGCCTGTCTTAAAAAGCCTTATACAAGTGTGTGTGTATATACATACATGTATATGCATATGTAAAAACAAATACATATATACACATTTATATATAGGTATACGCATCAATAAAATATTATGTGCAGGCCCATATATAATGTCCTATATAATATTATATATGTATAACCCTATAGAAACATGCCCATATGTGTATATTTTTATATATACCTACAATGCATAAAAAGGAGTGCATATATAATGTGTTTTTATATATACAGTCTTTCTCTGTCTTTCATGTACACATAAGAAAGCAAGAAAACAGGACCAGATAATGTACAAAAAACTGTGTCCCTCAATTGGCTTGCTTTGCTTTGCAATTAGTGAATGCTGTAACCACCACAATCAAATGCTGCAGTGGCTGTAACACATGGCTTTCACTGTGACATAAAAGAAGCTATTGAGAGCTAATGCATGACCAGCAGCTCCACTACGTGTCAGTTTTTAGTGAAGTGAATGCCTGGAAACCACAGATCTTGCCCAATGCACCCGAGATGTTTCTGTTTCTGGCCTGGTTTCCTAAGGAAACCAGGCGTATGCAACCACACTGTTCATTTGTTCGTCTGTCAGGCAGCCCCTTTGTGGGAAATGTCAAACAAAGTAGGCAGAAGTGTAAAGATCTCAGAAGCATTGCCATTCCTGCAATAAAAAATTGAATGAAAGAGCAGGGCAGGGAAGAGGCACACCACATGGTCCCTGTCAAGCCTGTGCAGTCCTGCCAGGCAGCCAAGGCATCCAACCTGTCTGCAGCGTGGCCCAACCACCTCAGCAACAGCACAAAGGGGTTTTGAACAAATTTGCCAGTTGGAAACGAGTAGCCATGGAGGAGGGAGAGCTGAAGGAATTATGGACGGGGAATAGTGGTTATTACACTGCTGTAAAGGAGTTTTGAGGGGACATTGGACACAAATCTATAGGAAATCAAGCCTTGTTAGCTCTACTGCTTGTGCAACTGGTTGTCATTCTGGTTACTCTGAAAGGGGAAGAGCATCACTTGTAGCCAATGAACTTGATCTGCAGTCTGTGGTGCATTTAAGAGCCTTTGTTTTAATGGATGTTTACAAGCAGATTAGCCTTAGGACTAAGGCGACAGACCAACTTTAGATTCAGTTTCCTGGCTCCCTCTGTGCCTGGCCAAATCATGTATCTACAAAAGTACTTTTGTGGTTACTGTTTAAATTCACTGAGGATCTAGATCTTCAAAGCCTTCCATGGATCCAGCTCTTTGCTTTACTTTCCCTCAGTACTTCAGAGCCAGAACAAGGTCTTACTGTTCATTGTCCCTGTTGAGAGTGACAATTCCTCCTGCAGGAACTGGTGCTCATTGTACATTTGTGCTATGGCCCAGGTCTCTGCTGGGACCTGCAAGTGATACTATCATCCAAAAAAGCAACAATAGCATTGAAGAAATATCAGGATCAGGCCCCTCTGCCCCAATGATCAAGTGAAAGGCTAGAGAAAGGATGGAAATGATAATTTTGCACTCCAGCCTAAGCCAAGACAGTTTGACACACATCCAGCTCATGGCAATCATCCTGTTGGTTCTGTAGGCTGGGTTGAGGACGAAGGGTGAGATTTTGAAGGTCTGCTCATTCTGGTACAAACAGCAAGACTCCAGTTAGCTCCAGTGACTACAGCCATCAGCCTTCTGTAGGGACTTCCCCAGAGTCAGTACAGTAGACCAAACCACCTCGTTTGGAAGCCCCAGAAAGCAGGTTATCTACTCACTGAAGAAGCAGGCATGAAACTTATTAAAATACCTTTCCACGGAGTATTGGCTGGAATTTAAAACACCATTTTGGTGTGCATGCAACAGGAAACAGGGTGTACTGCACTTGTTGTGTTTTTGTCTTCTTCATTAGGGTTATGCTGTGTATATGTAATACTGCAGGAAAGCCACAATATTCAGGAAGGCTGTGTCTAACGCTGGCTCCGGGGGCCGCTCGAGGCCGCTCAGCGATATCCTGGGAGTGACCCTGGTGTCCCGGGGGCTGCAGCTCGCAGTGTCCCCAGACACAGGGCGTCCTCCGGCTGCTCCTTAGTGCTGGCTCCTCTGGGATAGAGAGAGCCCCGGGCCGATGGTGCAGGGACACAGACCCGAGGGAAGGGCCTTGGAGTGATTTCCAGCTCTTTTATTTCCCGGGAGAAGCAGCAGGGAAGGCAGGAGAGGGTCCGGGGTCCGGGAGAGCTGAAGGTTCAGCTACCAAAGGCAAAGCCTGAGGGACAGCAGGGGATTTATGGGGATACAAGCAGGGGAAAGTGACCTGTGGGGGTACAAGGATTAACATATAACCGATAGAGAGCCGAACTGTAATGAAATTTCCAGAACATAACCTTATACAGAACATTAGGTAATGTAGCAACCAACTGAAATATGTAAACTAAGGTACAAGGGACACTGGGGATGAACCAAAAACTCACCTGAGCACGGAGTCTGGCTCAGACTGTGGCAACCTCAGGCTGTGCCCACCAGTCTGGAGCCTGTGGGGCTGTGGCTTTTGCCACATACGCCACCACATGTGTCATCTTGTGAATTAAACTCTGAGATGTTTCTTTTGTCCCAGTTTTTTTAAAGGAGTTTTAAAATAAGCAGCTTGTTAAACTGATAGAGACAGTGTTCTCACTATCTAGAGGCACATATCTATATATTTACCTTCTCAAGTTATGACTTTTCATCTTTAGCATTTCTACAGAGTTATTTCTGTAAGCTTCATATACTGAAATATATGAAAAATTAATGGGAAAACCAGACTGGTTTGGCAACGTCAGTCTGAGTTACTCCAGCTATATAACACATTACTTGTTTGTAAAGCATCATGGTGAGGCTTTTTAAGATGGTGTGCTGCTGTTGTGTTTTAAATACATTAAATAACCTCATAAGTGGCAAATGGTTAATGAATCTATGACTGACACCTCATTTAGAAGCTTAGAAAAGGAAAAGAAGGTGAAATATATCTGCTACTAATATTTCTTTTCCTTTTCTGATCTCCTTGCCTGGCCAATATCCAAATGCGTGCTTGCACTCTGTGACAAAGCTGTGAACTGGAGGACACATAAAAGTAAAGAGCCAGTAATGTGGTAAAAAAGATGCTCTGAGAGCATTTCCTTCATTGTGAATATTTTGGCAGCTTGGGAGAACCTCACTCACATTTCTTTGTTGGTCTGTTTCTGGCTCTGTGTTGTTTTGCTTTTTTTCCCCCACAACACTCTTACTGGATTTGGGACAGAGTTCTAGAGTCTTTGCTCAAAGTGGAGTGTGTTACTCAGCCTGCCTAAGCATATCTTTGTTATCAGCTCTGTTGAGAAGTTGCAGGAGTACCCTGCTTGCAACAGCCATACATACTGAAATTGTTCAAACCAGATTATTAAAGACATGGGGGAAAGCATTTAAATTAAAGAATCATTGTTCCATATCTCCTCATTTAGATATCCTCAGAGCTAACCCCAGTAAGGATTCTAGCTTTTAATTCTAGAAAAAAAAGTACTTGTAGCATTTTCCCACAAACAGAGCTTGCCTTCCAGACTAAAGTAGGTTACTTGCCTTGGTAGGAACTTCAACACTTTGAGTAGCTTCCTGTTCTGAATTGTGATGGGTTGATGTAGGGCTTACTTATGGCAAGAGAGCACCTTCCCCTCATTCTCCCCAGTCTTCTCTTTCAGTGTGTTGCTTTTTAATTTTTTTTCTGGGAAGGGCATTCCTCTGCATTTTTAAGCACTTTTGAGCCAATTGTGCCTCTGCCAAAACCTCTCAGCAAAGGTACCACAGTTCCCTGCTGCCTCTACAGGCACCAGGAAGTCCCATCTGGCCCCTACAGCCTCTGCTCTCCCATCTGGCAGCTGCCCAGTGCACAATCTTGCATGAAAGGCTTCCTGGCTGCTTTCACTGGTCTGGGAAACCCATCATCTCCTGAGCACTTTGCACTTTCCAGATGAAGTGCAGACACTATGCTAGGCTCTACTTCTGTAGGATCTCCCCTGCTCCAGAACCCTGACCACCACAGGATCAATGGTTAACATTGGCAGCTGGTGGTAAAGAACTAAGACTTTTTTTTCATTTTGTCACTGGTTATCATTAAAAGTAAATGAAAATATATTGCAGTCATTCAGTAAATGACAATCCCCTCGCTGCAGATATATAAGTGTGGGTCTGAGGTCCAGCAAGGTGGTCTGACAGTGTGCACCTCATCACTGTGAGAGGGGCTGGGTGCCACCTTTGCATGGAACAGGCTTGCCAAACCCTGCAGGCAGGTTGGCCATTCCCTGTGCCAACAGCAGCTCCAGCAGGTGGGGCAAAACCACAGCTCGGCAGCCTCATCTTCCCTGCCCCTCGTGCTGCGTGTAGGGCTCTGAGCCTTGCAGGGACCTGCACACACACAGACACACACACACACAGCCAAGAGCTCAGAAGTCCAGCCTCCTGCTATCTCCTGCTCTTTTCCCAGTGCCCTGGCGTGTGTAGGCTTTGCCTGGGGCTGCCCCAGCTCCTCTCTGATTCTGCTGCCCAGCAAACAGCCCTGTCCTCCTCCAACCCGCTCCACACACTGACCTTGACCTGAATACCATAATCCACTCCAGCCATAAGCAATTGCAGAGAGTGGCAGGTCACCCAAGGATAATTTTTGCAGCTCTATTGCAGGTCACAGCTCACAGTGCTGTTTCTGCTTGGGAAGGAGAAGCTGCCTGCTATCCCCTTTCCCAACCCTTGCACTCTTCTGGACATGTCCAGTGATGTCTGCATCCAGTGTTTGATGTACATCCCATACGCACCAGGGTCAAAAGTATGTAGGGTATAGGGGCTGCCTCTTTAATGACATAAAAAACCCCACAACTCTCCTCCAGCCCCTAGGAGTGCTGGGTAAGCAAATGATCCCCAAGCTGAGTTGCAGAGAACAGACACTGAACTGTTTGGCAGTTGGAATCAGAAGCCTTTTTTCCCTTTTCTTCCCCCCTAACACTGGTCAGCAGCTGTGTTGTTTATAAAATGAATGGAGCCCTTAATGAAGCAATAGATAGAAACAGTGAGAGGCTGTGTCTCCCTGTTACAAAGGGCTGAGGGGGAAGGGTTGAGCTCTTAAAATACCCTGACATCCTTTCCCTCAGTCATTTAAACATTAGGCATAGCAGTGATCAGCTATCAGCATAAAGTCTATATTTGGCTCAGGGGAAACGCTAAATCCACACATCAAAGCAGCTGTTCATATAGATAGGGAGAGGCTTTCTGTTCCAATGAATGTGAAACAGTGCAAAATAGTGAAAAAAAAAAAAAAGAAAAAAGGCAGACAGCATGTGGGAAGGGGGAGGGCCAAGCTGCAAGCAGCACTGCTCAATGTGTTGTATTGATGGATACAACAGACCGCATTACAGGCACATTGAGGATTGCAGCAGATACTCTGCCCAAGATGCAAAAACAGACAGAGAGAGGATTCCAGCACTGGAGAGAAAATATAATCAGCTTTGCTATAAACAGTTTTCACTCCAGCTCAGTCCATCACTCACAGCACATGACATTAATCATAAACCTCGAAAACACATCTAGGTTAAAGTTTCCAGCTGTTCAGTCAGGAGAGACTTTTAAAGAGGAAAGCAGCAGCATCCTTCAGCACAAAAGTCCTGTTGCCACATGGCATTGGTACATCCTCGCCCACTTCCCCCTCTGCAAGGACAGGGAAGGGGAAAGATATCTTGAAGCTTAGTCAGATTGTTGTACAGTAGATATCAAGGCTGAGGCGGAAATAACTCAGATTTCAGCAATGACGTCCTTTCTCTTCGTGGTTTTGAAGAGCACCACTGCAGTGAAGATACACTAATGCAATCAGGAAGCCTCATGGTCCCAAAGAGTCCATTCTGTTTTCTTTCTTTATAACACCAAAAGCACTGTGAGGGGTGCACTGGTTATTTTCTGGAAACCTGTAATCCAATCAAAATTCCCTCTATGCCTCTACAGCTCCTTGCTCCCTTGTGGCCATCTATACTTGGTAAAAAGTCAACTCCCAGCTCATCTTTTCTGGGTTAATGACACTACACTATCCAGGCTCATTGCCTTCAACAATAATGCAGCAATCAGCTTTTGCAGTGTCTGGCAAGGGTTTTCTAAAAATTTTTAATAAATCTGCAAACCACTTGCACCTCTTCAGTAACAACACAAGTTAAAGATGCCAGCAGACCAGTACTGCAGGGAAAGAGGAGTCATAACTCCTTGTAAATGATAAGACACCACTCCTCTGTGCTGCCCTCCAGCTTTTATCTGCAGGAACACACCATTCTTTGCCAAATGAACACTTTCTGGTTGCAAAGCTGACATTTATACTGATCCTAGCAACTCCTTGCTGCTCAGAAGTGCTCGCAGATCCCTTTGTGCTGTAATAAGGCTTGGATGCATTCCTCCCCATTAAACCAAAATAAACTGCTTAGGCTTGACAGGCAAACCATGGTGTCCTTGTGGAAGGAATGATTAGCCATTCCCAGAAACGCTCAGCAAAGAACATAACTTTTCACTTCTTTTGCAAGATGAGTTGGCAGAGGTTGCTCCTGTTTTCACTGGCAATGCCTGTCAAGCCCTAGGCTGGTATCAGTCCAGTCATGACTGCTGAATCATCACAGCTAGAAGAGCCTTGGCTCAGACATGCCAAATATTTGCTTTTGCATCTTCCTATCACAGGATTGGTTGAGATACAGGAGGAATGAGCAGCCCAAAACAGTCGCAGCAAAGTCATCAAGCCAACTGTTCCTTAAAAACCCCAGTTATGTTAAGGAAGCCACTAGTTTAATCTTTACTTTCCTGAATTTAGATTCTTGCAAAAGGTCCAAAAAGAACCACCTTTAGAAACTTGAAGTGGCATCTGCAATTTCAGTCAGGAAGCCTGAATACCTCCAGGCATGTGTGAGCAGCAAATCCCTTCAGTAGATTTACAAATCAGATTGGGATCAGAAAGGATGCAATGACCACAGCCCCAACTGCAGTGAGGAAGTCAGGGTACAGACCACAGGTCTGTGCACCAGGCAGTACTACATCCAGGTAGACACAGAAAAGTTCAAACAGTAATTAGCACTCTGTATCATGGATAAATATGTTTCTATAGTTCTTAGAGTTATCCTTCAGTACTAAAATAGCCAGCAACAATGCTGAAGTGTGTGTTTTCTTAGAACAGTAGGCTGGAACGGGAAGTGGGCGGAGTAGGGAAAGCTCTAAAAGTAGGGAATAACAGATATGAGCAAAATCAAAAGGTTTCATTGATACAAAGGGATGACAAGAATATATTTGGACTAAAAAAGATTATTGTACTTCTGGTAAAACATGAAGACACCAGACATTGCAAAGTTACAAATTTATTTGTTTTGAAATAAATACAAATACTTCATTAAGAAACTTTTCTTGATAGACTTTACACAATAGCTTTATTCTTTCTGGAAATTGTCTGTTCTTCCCTCAAAACGTTATGGATATTCTACACAAGAGCTGCAGTTAGTCAATATAAAGTAACCTAGATGGTGTTCTTCTGAACAAGCAATCCCGAAGTATTAACGTTTGCTATTTATCTGCTCGGCATTTGAGCTTTTTGTGTGAGGACTGCAATCCAGCAGGTATGCACTGGAGCTCTGAAAATCCTGTCCCACTATCTATAGAAGGACAAACTTAAGAACACCCAACTGTGAAATTCTGAGTGGCAGAAAGGTGTCAAGCCACTAGCTTCAAAGAAAGCAACCCAATCCATCAGGAGGCTATGCAAAGATGCAGAACCAGCAGATCAAGACGTTTACACATGAGACACTGCATTCCAGAGATACAGTGTTGATGCTCCACCACTCCATGGAACACACTTTTCAGCACCAGTGAGATCTCATCAGTTTCAAATCTAATAATTAGTGGCAGTTGAATGTACAGTATCTAATTACATGCCCATCCCACAATTAATAATTTCTCCTGACCAATAACAGCTGGATCTGGCTTTGCTTACAGAATTCCAAATTTATCACAATTGTGCTGGACACAAAAAAAACTTGAGCTGCAAAGATAAAAAGCTTTCTGAAGGAAAAATCAAGCTGTTTCTGCTTAGCTGGCATGTACAGCTACCCTACTTGTTAGAACTACACCAACTTTTGTGGTATGGTAAACCCTTTGGCCCAAGTTCCCAAACAGGAAATCCTACCTTGCTTACCAGATTTAAATCCTGTCCTCATTTGGCTAAGCAGGTTTTAGGGTGTAGGACAGGGGAAGGAAAGGAAGACTGGAACTAAATCTCAAAAAAGTGAAATGAAAAACCTTAAAGATTTAGTTCATCGCAAAGTCACATTAAAATTGCCTATTTTAGTAGTATATTATTGTACATAGGAAAACAGGCTTGAATACTAATGAATTAGAAGGCCTATAAATGCACGATACGTTAACTCTTCTATCATTTGAAGTCAAGCTATATACAATGAATTCAACTCCAGCTTCAACATGAGGCCATAACACATTTGTTTCATTTCCTTTTCTTAAAGTCATCCGTAAAAGTTATTTTTTCTCCCCCTCTTTAAAACTCATCTCAAATTGTGCCAGTTTACTTCAAGAGAATAAGAGATAAAGGGGCCTGTAACAGCTTTGATTTTAAAGGAGGGTATTGAGCAATTCTAGTTTGACTCTGAAGTGTTTACAACCACATCAGCTTTTGGCAAGTATCCTTTAGAATTTGGCATCCACTGAAGGAGGGCACAATAGCAGCAGCTGTCTGAGACACAAGAATGATAGAGTAAATGAGATGCTTCTTTTCTTTGGTCCCTCTCAGACCCTGGTGAACAGTTCATCCTACAGAATAGCTAGAGATTAATACCAGTTACACTTTTGTGATACACGGGGGGCATCCATTACTTTTTCCCACTGTGACCGGTTTGAACCTCCTACAGCCATCTAACAGGACACTTCCATGGACTTGGGGCTCGATTGTTCAGCGTTGCTTGCCGAGTTCGGCGTCAGCTCGATGCGCGTGTCTGTGTGGGAGCGGTTCCTGGAGCCCTCCCCGGTGTGGGAGCGGCTCCTCGTGCCCTCCCCGGTGTGGGAGCGGCTCCTCGTGCCCTCCCCGGTGTGGGAGCGGCTCCTCTGTCCGTCCAGAGAGGTGACACTGGAGCCCGAGGCCGTGCGGGACCTCATCAGCCTGGTCATGCTGGCAGAGGGCACTGGAAGAAGAGTCTTTCATTAATATTCTGCTTTGTGGGCTTGGAAGGAAGCCCTTGCCTCCCTCTCCAGCCTTAACCACACGCTTGCAGATACTTCCTGTGGTACCTTCACATGCAGAAGCACCTCTCCTGCTCCAGGCCTGTGCTTAAGGAGTCCAAATCACTACAACAAAATTAGCAGCCAGGGCTGAGGGATTCGAGACAGCTTTATGGCAAATTGCTCTGGCTGCAAGAATCCAGAGGGAAACTGAAGATACTCATCAGACCTCCCATTACTTTCTGATGTTCAACCTGGCAGCTCAGGGTCACAATGCATCCGCACAACAGCAGCTCTCAGAAGCAGATATGTGAAAAACAACTCAAAGGTGTCTCTGACCTAATGAGGTTTTGAACGTTGTGTGCAGCATATAAACCATATCTTGTGATGCCACAAGGGGACACTATTACAAACATCCACCTTTTATCCAAGATAAAATAAACCAGGTATTTGTGGCTCTAAGCTGTTTACAAAGCTCTTTACTATTTAATAACATCACTTGGCCTGAAAACCCTTTGCCCTGATAGCACAGTGTTTGTTGTTTTCCCCTTGCAAATGCTTATCCAACAGGGAAAAGATCACACATCTGGGATCAGTGACTTTCTGGGTGCTTAGATGCCCAATTAACTTTGGTAGCAAGATCAAGCATTCCATACAACCAATACTTACTGTATCCCATTCCCTGAACAAAGTATTTGAAAGCTTCAGCGAGCTTGGCAGGCTGCAAAAGAGAGAGAGAGTCAGCATAGGTAGTGCTCAGGAGGTTAGTTACATTACAGTGTTATAGATGGCACAGATGCCCTATCAGGGAATATCTTAAATATTCTCTGGGTTCTACTGACAGTATGAAAACTTCATTTATGAGAAAATCCCATATGAGAAAGTCTGCTCCCTTGCCCCACTATTTTACAAAATGGTTCCATGTATTTGAGAATGACATATCCAGAGAAGACAAGTAGTCTAAGCCTGGCTCAAAATTGACTTGTGCAGCTACTGAAGCAGGTGAACCAAAGTAAAACCAGCCTCACAAAACATACAAGGCAGTTCATCCAGGATCAGCAATTGAGCAATTCCTAATCAGCAAAGAACAAGTTCAGCTTGTCAGAGCTGATAGGCTTACAGGGCAGAAAAGCTCACCAGAAATACACAAGAATAACTGCCTACGAGTGACATTCTTGCAATGAGGCACTCCTTGTTTTTCTCTGCTGCTGACAAAGTGGCTACACAAACCTCACAATCTCAATTATTTCACATGATAATGTTTTTTTCATAATTCTGTCTGAATCTTTACAAAGAATGGACTCTCCATAACAAAAGCAATGCACATAATACTGTGTGGCTTTAAGAAACCCTTTTCCCAGCTTCCACTGCTGCAGCACACACTGCCTGTACAGGGACTTCAGCCACAGGCAATTACAAACTTCGTTTTTCCTTAAGTTCATGAACACCACATTACATTACTCAGAAATCCGTTCAGATGTTAGATTACATTCCAAAGCTGACTTACAAATCAGCTCTTTTAGTAAGGCAACACAAGAACATAGGTAAATTTTAACTTTTTCAGCCTGGTTTTATTAACAGCTTCAAACTTCTGCCTAAATCTATTTCAGAAACTCCAGTTCACTCACAGTCAGTGTATGCAAGAACACAGCATTGTTATTCCCTGTCTCCTACTTTCCTGATGTACACTATAAATAGTCCAAGTAAAAATGTTTTTAAAATGCTAGTGCTGAAGCCTTAATCCACACTAGCTTAGTAAATAGGCATAAAATAATACCTCTGCATTCCCACCCCAGGTCTTTACTTGGTTAAGACTTGATTAGCGAAAATAATATCCCCTCCCAGCCTTAATTTTGCACTTCTCATTGCTCTTTAAAGAAGATAAAGAAAGCTCAGATGACCAACTGACATCATTATTCATGAAATTATAACCATCCTTTTGGCTGACATTTGGGAACAGCAAGTACCCTACAGGAAAACATCCATTTGTTGCAGTCTGACACGCTGCAGAACAGGATTAGTAGGATTTCCGCCAGCCAAATCCTACCTGGGAAACTTGGGGGAGCCCACCACAGTCAGCCATCTGAAACAGAATAAAACAGCCAGTTAGCATCAGGCAGAGGAACTCACTGGTGGCTCAGGATATATCACAGTGACCTTTTTAGCCATCTGGCAGAAAAAACACTTCCTTTTTTTGTGTGAGTAACATGCACATGGATGCACGTATCAAAGTGAGCTGTAGATGTTTATAAAAGCCATGACTGCACCCCAGAAAACCACGAAGTATCTTGATGCTCAGGCAACGCATCAGCTGGAGCTACAAATGCTTTTTGCTGGGCAGTGATTACCAGTTTCTTAGAAACCAGCCTATTAGTCCTGGTTACAAGTTCAGCTCTGAATGACAATAACATGACTCTGTATTGACCTGGATGACAAACAGGGTGGAGAAAGCAAACACCTAAAGATCAGAGGCGAGAGGGAAAAACAATTTGCTGAGATTGTGCATGGCAAGCATCAGCCTGACTGGCCAAGGGAAGCAGGGAAAGCCAAATCAGAAAAGCTATCTTGAGTGCATGCAATATTTTTGGAGCACTTCATTTTTCCTGCCACTCCACCCTTCAAAGTCAACCCAACAAAAACAGTCCTGTTCCAAGGAACATTACAGGCTGAAAACAGTAGAGTTGTAAATTACAGGAAACCCCAAATCCTATCTAGGATTAGTTAGCAGCAAAACAGGCCTAGAGCAGGATCTGGAATCAGCCATATCCCTGGACTGAGCAAAGACTGCCAATGATACAGGGTCTGAGATAGTGTCAGAACCTTTCCTAGGGTGTCTGCCTTGGCTACATTGTAGGGCAGCAGTGTAAGTCCTGAGTGTTAGGAGGAAAAACAACATTTAAAAAAAAAATCTTTATTATCATTTTCACTGACTACTCCAATAAAAAGAGATGTAGGAGATGTTCATAGCAAAGCATGACCAAACTTGTTTCACTGTTTGCATGCTATTACTCCATCAGTAACAAGCTGAAGATTGTACCCATACTCTGAATGTCATGTATCAGCCAAAGCCTTTGCATGATGTTCCGCTCTTTGGAAGTGCACTTTATCAAAGTTTTTGAAAAATTGCTGTAAGATGCCCTGGACTGTACCCTCATAAAAGGCAGGATGAACAAACTGTGGCTGATAGATTAGCTGTCCATACATCTGATGCTACTGCTGAGAGGCAAGCACAGGAACAGAATGAACTCTGCTCATGGCTTTTTCAAAACTCCAAAATACCTCAAGATCAGCTTTGCCAGCTCTAGTCAAATTCATTACGGGTATGTGAAATACTGAACATTTCAATTCTCATCCCTACTATCCTAAAATGGAGGAGCTGAGAAATTCCCTGCTGTTAACTCTGACAAGAAGTCCCTAGTTTTGTTTATGCCAGTAAAATACTCTCACCCTGAAGGAATTGTCTTGTCACATCAAAACTGGATTCTCACTGAGTTATCTGTGCTGCAACATCACCCTGGTTCTGCCTTTTTAGCTAATCCAACTGGTTTTATATGAGACTAATGTTTATTTTTAAAAAAACACAGTTTTTGTTATTACCTTCAGAAGTGTGGTCCTTGTTGGGTCCAGCTTTGAGTTGCATTCAACCTATATAAAAGAAAAACAGCATAAGGCATTGTACACAACATTTTAGTTATGAACTGTTGTGTGAAAACAGATTAAACTGTTTTCTGACTTAATACAGACTAAATTGAGTGTCTTATGCTTGTGTGTGAAGACTACGTATACATATGCATATCTTTAAAACCAAATAGGTCAGCTCACATTTTTGACTGCATGTTTTTTCCTGTATAAACCCATAGTTAAGAATTGGAGACATTTCTTCATCTGTTTCTGGGACTTCAGTGGCAACAAGTGTTGTTTATCTTGTTATTTGGGGTCATCTGGTAGCGTCCCAAGTGGTGAGCAGCCATGTGGCCACAGGCCAGCAGACTAGGCATGCCCATTAAGGCACAACATTTGAAGTCATCCAGTCATCTGGGGCGAGTTAAAATGGTCAAAAGAAGCTCTTCACTTCCATAGTGACCCAGGGCACAGCTCCAGCACCACACAGCAAGTTAAAATACCAGCAGCAGATTCCTCTCTAAAGGAAAATATTTGCGGTTCACTGGAACTGCTGCGGTGATTGTTCCTAAGGTGGTAGCTATTAAATAATGGTGCCCAGGCTGAGGGCACAAACAGCACAGAATTAACAGCAGCTCTCCTGTGGCCTGGGAGAGGAGAGTCATCTGGGCTGGGTTGATAGCCAACAAGGCTGCTGTGAGGCAGGAGCTCTGCTGGCCTCGTGCAGCCTCTTGGCTCACCCACCCATCACCAGCAGGGTGGCAAAGGTGGCTCAAGGTACCCACCACGGCATCCACTGCTGGGGAGCTGTCACCGACCACCAGGAGGACAGGACACCTGCAAAGAAGCACATGCACGTGGGGTTATCTCTGCCATCCAGTCCAAACTTGCCCTAAGCTGCATTTTGTGCCACCGAGAGGGTGAGACAGTGAAGTGTGTGGAAGTGATTTGGTTTGTATTCCAGGCACCTTAAACATACATCAAATCCACTGCATTAGCTGCAGATCTACCAACATGCTCCGATTCCTTGCCTGAGAACCTGTTCTTTTCCCAAGCTGGCAGCAAATCAGCCCTTGCCAGTGCTCTTATTCCTTGCTCTATAAGAAATTGAATGTGGGCATCAGCATCAAAGTCTCACCCCCACCCCCATGAGCTCCAACTTTTGGATCTGTCCCTCCCGTTCCAGACTGGCCAAGGAACAGAGTCCCCTGTGTATAACCATCAGCAGCTGACCTAGGAAGGACGTGACAATTCCGATGTTGCACAAGTTGCAGCGTAAGCAAAAAGCTGTTAGCAGAAGATCAGACAGTCAGTCATTCTCATACCTGATCTATCTTACTGAATGTTTTTTGTTTGGTTGTACAGGCACAGCTCAAGTGCATTCAGAGATTTAGTTTCCATTAACTATAACGTACTTCTGCATGAACCTAAGTACATCTACTTTTCAAGTCCTTCCTAAGTCCAAATTTTCAGATGCACAGTGACAGGAACTACTTAACTTTCAATTGCAATATTTTGCAAAGTCTGAAGAGGGGAATTCTCCCTAATGGCAGTCCCTGACTTGCAGTAACCTCTGAAATAAAATACTTACTGAAGGGTGACAACATTTACTCCAGGAACAGGGCGCTCAATCTCTAGGTCTCGACGGCTAAAAAAAGATAGAGAGCACAAAGGCTTTTAATACTGAAATTTTACAGAAGCCACCATATTCTTCTAGTTTAGAGAACTCACATGTTCACTTAATTTGATATATGTCATAGCCTCAATAATTCACATAGAACCACACTTAGACTGAAGAATCAATGTCTTAGTTCAGTCCCAGTGTACAAGCTTTCACCCCACAAATGCACAACATCCTTCTCCAAGGACCAAACCACCTGAGATCCCTAAAGGCACCATTAAGCAGAACTTCATATTGGGGGAACACATGTAATCCCACCACACAAGTAACACCGTCTCTAAAGAGCTGGACAGCCTCTTAAAACAATTTCCAGTTAGAAATCAGGTAAATCTATTTACCTGTTGTAAGAGTTGACAAAGAGGTGAAGGTTGGTTTGATTCATATCATTAATAATATGCTGACGGTAAGTATGGATCAGGTCATGGTTGCTGTGAATCTCTTCCTAAAGTGGAGACAGAGTTGTTCAGAATAGGGGCTATTTTCTGAAAGGATCTGAAGACATGGCACAGTGGTTGCGTATCAGACTCATATTTACACAACAGGAGTGCACCTTGAGGGAAGGGACAACTTCCAGCACCAAGTGAAGTCACCCAGAATTAATATCAGCTTCTGATTGCAGTACCACTTTAAAACTTCAATATGTTGTAATGTTAAAATTTCACAATTGCAAAACATGTAATTATAGTGCAGATAGCTACAGTCAGGCAATTGTGAGGTTTTAAAGCAAACAAAAAAAGAAGATTCAGGGTAAGAAGCCTAATAAGTGTTTCCAGGATAAAGCAGATGTTGAAAGCTTACAAACATATGTAATGTGGAACTCTGTTTCACAATAGTAAATAACTAAGCTTCGAGGACTTTAATCAGTAACATTTTCAAACAGTTGGGTTCTAAAGTATAGATTAGTTCCCTGTTCTGATGAAATGGAGTTTTCCATTGCATTTACTAACAATTTCAAGCACAGCAAAGTAGCCTCAGAAAACAGTCCAGCACTTTGCATTAGGCTTGCACTGAAGAGCACCATGAGTACTAATAGTCAGCTGTCACAGAGTTCCAAATATTATACAAAAAAAATCTGTGGGGTAATTCCACTCAAACCATAAGCATATACAACCCTTATACTCCTGTTTACGTGTTGGCTGCCTAGACAGGGAGTTGCCCCTACAAGAGTTGTCACAACTGAGCTGCACTTGAGTCCTCAGGACACAGCAAACCTCGTGGCACCACACCACCTCCAAAATGCTGGAAGCACTGTGAGTCCTATCTCACAGTTTAACTTTGTCCTTTGTCATTTAAATGGAGGCTTCTCCCCTCCTTCCAGTCCCAGGAGGTAAATACAGATGAGTGAATACATCAGAGGAATCTTTTGAACATTACCTTTCCAAATAGATGTGAAATGACCATGTCTGGCAAAGCATTTGTCCAACCTGAAATCTGAACAGCAGGATTATCTAAGTATCTGCTATTAACACAACCCCTAAACAACTGACACCTTCCAATTGCCCATAAATAGCCCAACAGATGTTTCTCTATGGTCTCTATAGGTACAATACCCTAGACTGATATTTTTCCCCTCAATCCATCTAGAACACCATTAGGGGTTTATATTTGAGTCATTCTCAGATATCTCTACTAATGCAGTTATATAGGGAACACATTACTACAGGATGTGCTCTTACTTGGGAAGGACACAAGAATATGGGGCACCTGCTCTACTCTTGAGGTTAGCAATACCTGAGAGGTGGAAGGCAGAGGCACAGATATGGAAGAATTTAATACAGTGAGACATTGGGTGAGAATCAAAACAGGTCAGCTCGTTCATTTGCATAAAAAAAGTTACTACATTTCTTTAAATAAGTTTGTATATCAATTTATTTTGGTATATTTGATCTGGAAATGTATTTAGTAACTAAGCCTTGAAAGAATGTTGCATCCCAGCTCTGCAAGTTTCTCCTAGAAGCATATTTGTATGTGAAGATTTTCTGGTTGTATGAACAATCTGTCCACAGTTACCATGGCTAATGCTCTTTCCTGAGTCCTTTTGGCATCTAAGACTCACACAGATGATTGAAATGTGAAATGTTGTTCTGAACATTTTTCTGTGCTCTGCTTCATATTTTGGACTGTGCTGGTAAACAAAGCCATGGACGTGAAAGAACTGAATGCTACACTATGCTTGAAGTTTATTTGGAAGATGTTTCCAAATCTACCATGTCCAGGTAAGCTGTTTTCCCCAGCAAAAATTGTCCCAGTATCTCCCATTTGTATCTGTCTTCTCAAAGTATTTTTAACACTAGCCCTGTAAAAGGTATGTTTGCAAATGCAAGAATAAACCCCAAAAGAATTATGCCAGGATATTCTGTGTCTGCAGCCATGCCTATAGACACAAGTTTGCCCAGCTCCTCATGTTCCACAGGTTTGCAGTAAGATTTATTTTCCTAACTTAAGTTTACCTTAGTTGCTGCCCAGTCCATCCAACCTTCAGCACAAGGGTTTACATTAATGAGAACTAATCCCTCCACCATCTCCGCATGGTTTAACTGGGAAAGAGAAGATTTAAAATTCATCAAATGCAGCGTGACAGCAAAATTTTTAATTAGTAAATTATATCCTGGAGAGAAAAGTGGCAGGTCTAGATTTATCTTGCAGAAAACAAGCATATGTATGGAAAAAAAAATCATTAGAGCAACTCAACTGAGCAGCTGGAGGACATTAGGATTTAACTTTTTCTCCACCCTCAGTTTAAATAGAGAACTCCCATTATAAAAACCTTCTGCAAATTAACTGGGTAGAGCCCAGGCTTTAAAATGGAAAATCTAGGTCTTCTGGATTAGCTATCCTGCAGTTTGTGGTATTTCACTTAAAAGCCTGGCTTGCACACTTCAATAGGCACAGAAGAACAGGAATTCTCTGTGCACGCTATGGGGACAACAACACGTAAGGGAAATCAGGTTTGAGGCTTTAGGGAAGCTCCACAAAACTTACAGCAAATCTGGTTAAGACGTAGGCACCGGCTCCAGTTCCCATTCCTATGATGGTCTTCAGCCTGCCCAGCAATAAAATGGAAGGGACAAATGAGGAAGAATGCTGAGAATAAATTACACCAGTAGCCTTCCTCTTTTACGTGCAGTGCCACCAGAACAGTGGCTCAGCTCGGGCAAGCTGTGCCCCTCAGCAATGTCAGTGGCCCCAGGAACATTTGCAGGACCCTGGTCCTTGTGCATTGCAGGGCAGGAGTTATTCTCACTTATCTTTAAGTAAATATACAGAGCAACCACAGCATTGTTCTGATCCTGGGAGGAAATGCTTAGTCTCTGCCAGAAAAGCTTATAAGATACAGACCTGAAATCTGCAGCCTGATTACAAAGCTCCCACCTCCCCAGGCTCCCCCTGTGCTCCCCATCACAGCCATCCAACCAGGGCACTGCTTCCTCTAACAGGGGGCTGGCAGGGAAACAGCTCCTGCTAGGCAGTCACTGAGGTGATGAAGTTTAAACTTCATAACCAAACAGGGCAGAGACAAACCAAATATTTGCATTAACTGAAACTGAGTTTAAAGCATTAGCTTCAAGGTCTTAGAAAATACATGGAAAGGAAGACTAGGCAAAACCACTGAGAAAAACAGGCTATTCAACGCTTTTAGGAAAATACCTGAGGATAGTTTTCATTCTCATTAGAAATGCTAAATCAAGACTTTAAATATACTCCAATTTAATTGATTTTCAAGGTATTGACACTAATGGTAGCATGCTTCCCCCCTGTGCAACAGAATTGAGAACCCTGTGCTTTACTTCAGGCATTTAAAAAAAAACCACATCCCTTGAGGCAGTGAGGTGGACTGGTCCAAGGTACTGTATCAGCTGGTTACAACTGAGCAATGTCTCAACTGGGGTGCTGGTTTTCCAAGCCTGTGTTTTCCAAGGCTGCCTAACCCTCAATGTCAACTTCTCTGCTTCGTCTGAAAACCCCTGGAGATGTCTCCCTGCCCTCTCCACTGTCTATCAGGAGCATGAGCTCCATAGAAAAGGAACCTCTCCAATACAGCTCCTGCTAAAGCAAAGCTTTAAGGAAGGACACCCCCAAACTTGGGGCAGGTAGACAACCCAGGAACACTTTCACTAGATCTTTCAACACTGGCAACCTGGCATCTGCACTGGGTAGTAGAAAAGGCTTAGGGAGGTCAGACTGACACTCTAGGACAGTCAAGCCACAGAAACAAAACAGTAAATGCCTTCATATGGGACCATGCTTTTTCCTGCTTAACCACACAGGAAAATGTGGGTTGTTACAGTGGGAAGAACAGATTGTCTGTGCTCTGCTCCTGTGAGGGCAATGCACAGAAAATACTGGAGGAAGCCCCTAAATTAGGAAGCCTAAATTAGGCACATGGGATTTCTCCTAAGTTGCTTCCTGTTTAAAAATAAACAGACATTTCAAAAAGGGCCAAAACATAAGCTTTTTCAGAAACCAAGGCACAACCAATCCATCTAAACAGAGGAATCCAAAACAGCCACAAGTGTAGTTCTAGCAAACCAAATGCCAGACAGCCAGGCCAAAGCAAATGCCTGCTCTGCCCTGCTCTTTCAGGGAGAGAGAAGAACGTAGAGAGAAGAACGAAAAAAATAAGTAAATAATTCTGCACTCACCCAAACTGTTTCAGGATTCCAGGAATCATTTCAGCCAGCTGATCCATGGAGGGATACACATACCTACAACAAATACGTGTTTGAGGAGTTACTACACCACATTCAGCATATGTACACTGGCATATTTAGAGACAGTGATCACTGTAGATTTAGTACCAAATGTGGTCATCATGAGATCATTGAATGTATGAGCTGAATTTAAATCAGGAACAAGCACAAGTAATTCAGTAGAAACATAAGCATAATCTATATAGTACTTTATATGTTATAGGACAACAGATGTTTAAGAACAAAGACAGTATTTTCCATGGAAAGTTAAAACTTATGAAAAAGTTTGAACATGAGAGGAGTTTCCAACCACATTCACCATGTTTGTACTTCTGGTCCACCACAAAAAAGCTTCCCTGTGTTGCAGAATCAGAGACTACAGAAATGAGTTCTAGATATTTGGCAAAAAATTCACATGCGTGTTTTCAGGGACACACAAATTACCATAGGGTAAATGAGAACAGCTTTCCATTAATATTCATGGAGAACATGAAGGCATAAGAAAGGCTATGAAGCTCCTGAGAAAGCTCAATAAAAACAGCTGTTTGTTAATACCTCTGGTCTTCTGCAAAGCAGAAACAAAACTTTGAGGGAAGGAAATTTTGAGCAAAATCTCAACTGAGTAGCAAGCAGGAAAAAGTCTACCCAGAGTAGCTGGAAAACATCTGCATAGTTAAAAATACATGTATTTAAATACATCCGTAGGATGTATTTAAATATCTCTGCTTCCCATCAGGATTACACCTAATGATTCTCTAGTTTAGCCTCCAAAATAAAACCAAACAAAAAACACAAGGACCACAAAAACTTTTATTTTCTTAGATTTTCTCGGTGGTAAATTAAACCTTGTCATGACAAAACTAGTGTCACTGAACAGCTTTGGTCTTGGAGACCTTACTGCAGCCTTTCAGTACTTAAAGGGGACCTATAAGAAAGAGGGGGACAAACTTTTCAGCAGGGCTGGTTATGATAGGACAAGGGGTAATGATTTTAAACTAAAAGAGGGTAGATTTAAATTAGATCTAAGAAAGCAGGTTTTTCACAATGAGGGTAGTAAAACACTGAATCAGGTTGCCCAGAGAGCTGGTGGATGCCCCATGCCTGGAAACATTCAAGGTCAAGCTGGACAGGGCTCTGAGCAATCTGATCAATTTGTCCCTGTTCCTCGCAGGGAGGTTGGACTAAACGACCTGTAAATTTCCCTTTCAAACCAAACCATTCTATGATTCTATGACTTAACATGAGAATGCTGGTCTCCCAGTCAGAAGGCAGGTAGAGATAACACAGCTTCTCACATTGCCATCATGATTTTATCAGAGCTCTTTACTAGCCACGGGTCATGATGGTTGCCCTTTACAGCTGACAGCCCAGAACAGTTAACACTTTTTCAGGACATGAGGGCTAAGGCACTTAAAAGCTCATGATTTAAACAAATGCAAAGGAGTGACTAAAATAGCTTTATAGGCTGCTCTGATAGACAAGTGGGCCATTGCAGCTAACAACAGTATCAGACCAGCTTAAAAATTAAGCAGGGAAATAGACTGGCTCATGCAGTAAGGGTACTTATAAGCTCCTTAGCACGCAGTTCTTACAGAACAACTGCTCCTTGCCTTGTGTCCTCCCCTTGGCCCGCTGGCTGCTCCCTTCTTCAGCCAGGCTGACTCCTACCCAAGGGGCATCTCAAGGTAAACCTGTCTCATTTGACCTAAAAGGCTTAGGCATTTTGGCAACAACAGTGCTCATGGCACACTGGTTTCCAAGAGTTACAGCATCATACGTGGTACAGTTGAGGTACCCAGCTATTTCTAACCTTCTGTGGGGGCTCATCACCTTGTTACTGGCCAAAAAACTTGGATTTTCCAAGTAGGTTATCAATTTATTAACATCTACCATGCTGCCATTTCATAAAGACCACAGATTTAGAGGAACAGCATATAGAGATTACTGTCTATCTTATTTATAATAATAATAATTTAGTTTTGTATTGGTGTTAAAGATGTCATTATAAAACAAGGTACTCCAGTATTTAAATTGACAAGATGTAGATATTTGTCAAGGAACTGCTTTATAAACAGTCTGGTTGTCAGAGCTAAAACACAAAGTTGCAGCCCCAAAGTCTATTCTGAACTGGCACAACAAAACTAGAGTTACCAGAACTACAGTACTTTAGGAATAGAATGCCAGGATTTTAGTTCAAAAGCCAACTACTGTGCTTGCTGCAAGTACTTTTTAATGAAATTGCAAATCAAGACATTCTTCCAAGAAAAGGATAACTATGAAAGCATGGGCTGTTTTCCTGATAACTCACCCAGCCTGGAAAGATGGTGCTCCATCCTGCTGACCAGGTGCATCCACATGGCAGACTGCAAAGTGCTGGGTGATTTCCTGCATATCCTCAAAGTTGAAGAGAGGATTGAAGCAAGTTTTATCTTGGGAAAGAGAAGAAAATATCAAATAATTACACTGAGGGAAATAAAATTGCATCTATAAAAATAATTTATTAACCTATCCCTCAGGTTAATGAAAAGAGGAATCAATCAGGTCAGCTAAGGTTTATCCATGTTATTTTTGTAGCTGCTGGAAGTATTTGCTTGGTACATCAAGTGCATGAAAAAATTATTCTTTATGCAAAGTTCAAATAAAACGTAATCCAGGGTATTCATGCCAGGTTTTGCTTAGATGAAATTATTAATTTCCTTGTTTGTTTTATTTTTAATTGTGTCAAAACAAATGGAGGAAAACAGTATCCAAGGCTGAGATCGTGCCTTGTGCTTTTGCCCAGATATTACAAGATAAACATTATGTGATCAGTTGCTGCAGACAGCTCAAGACAAAAGCATTCTTCTGGGATACTCAGTGCTGTAGGCTCCAAGTCTTAAGGTTATTTGATTTCTGATTTTTAAACAATATTAATGTGAGTAGAGGATTAGCATATTTTCCTTCTGGTGGGGAAAGCACCCTCTTTGAGATGTCTAGAAAATGGTTCAATATTCTGTGTGTTTCTGCATGGCCTACACTACAACATATATGCAAAATCTTTGCAGAATATGAAATACTTTTAGCTCAAATCAGCTTCAGAAGAATATGCAAGTTTGGGAGAACTTCGTAACTATAGAAAGAAAAAGGTCTTAATCAAAATTAGGTTCCAGATTATCTCTGCCATGATTCACTAAAAGTCAAAAATAAAGACATTTTCACAAAAAAAAACCAGGAAAGAAAGCAGTTTTTAATTATTAGTAATATTCACCCCTCTGTAATAGCCAGACTTTAAAGATCTGTGTATGTTTTTAAATACTGATAACAGATTAAGAAATAGTGAACAGTGTGAATGAAGTAGTACTGATGAAAAGAACAAACTAGAGCAGGTCTGGATATTAGCTCACTATATGACAGACATAACAAAAGGCACTTGAAGTTTTTTTTACCCAATGCTGGCTAAGGACACAAAGCCAGCACCCATTTCCTCATACTGACTTGACATATAAATTCATAAAAACCCACAGCAGCACAAGACTGGTTATCAGACAGGACCCAAAGCCCCAACAGTGTTGTTTTCTCAGTCCTGCTGGCAATACACCCTTCAGCCTCTCCCCTTGAGATTTTTTTTTAGAGCATTCATACACAGTCACAATGAAATAGCAGACATCTTTTGCTCCTTTGACATATTTCAATTATTTACTGCAAAAATATTTTAAAAAGTGAGAATTAAACTTGCTGTAAGAGTTGGGTGCCATCTAACAGTTTCCAGTGGACACAAACAAGAACCTGGGAAAGGTCTCCTCATCACTGGTGCCTTCACACCTCTGCTTCTGGCAGTGCTGTCGCAGCACCAGGCCACAGCTGTGCTGGCAAATACAAACTGTACTCACGGTTCAGCCCAATGTCGTGGTAGGTGAGGATGGCCGGGCGGTTTCCCCGGGGAGTGCCGCACATGGTGACACGGACTGAGCCGTGCACGGTCTCCACGTCTTGCTCCTGGTAGAGAGCAGGAAGACTCTGTCAGGGATTGTCCAAGTGCTCCAGAGCTGCTGCTGCAGACCTCGATTGACCACAAGCACAGGTCCTGCCCTGTCCCAGGGTCTGCTCTGCAATCCCTGTGCTAACACGGCCCCTTCCCCACGCTCACTAACACACACGGCCCCTTCCCCACGCTCACTAACACACACGGCCCCTTCCCCACGCTCACTAACTAACACGGCCCCTTCCCCACGCTCACTCACAAACACGGCCCCTTCCCCACGCTCACTCACAAACACGGCCCCTTCCCCACGCTCACTAACACGGCCCCTTCCCCACGCTCACTCACAAACACGGCCCCTTCCCCACGCTCACTAACACGGCCCCTTCCCCACAGTGAGGGCTCTGTGCTAACATTTTACACTTGACTGCCACCTGCTCCGGTCCACAGCCAACTACAGAGGCACTCAAGCTGCTAGCTCTAACCAGATGCTGAGGGAATGGTTAAACAGTTTTAAACCTCATTAAAAAGCAGAATAAGAAAATAGAGAGAAAGCAGTGTGCTGTAATGCCACCTAAAATAACAGGAGTTTAGACTCTCAACACTTCCAAAAGTATGTCACCAAGATAAAATATTTCTTATTTCTAGGAAAAGAACTATCATTCAGCAAATAACCACTATTCCCCAAAGGAAACAGTATTAAGCAGCCTATATTTGCTTATTTGCCATAAAGGTTTATCACACTGTGAAGCCTTGTGATTATAGTAGCTTTCCCCAATAAAAGCAACAGCCACATGTCTGCTTTATGGCTTGTGATGTACAGACCTGAGCACAAAGCCAACTGTCTGAAGTTTGCTATAGAGCAAAATAACCACAACATTATTGTGGTGATTATCAGAAAAACAACATTAAGAAGTAAATTGCTATTATTTGGCATAACAGTAGTTTATACTATTTGATGATCTTAAAGCCAAGGACCTCTACATTAATAAGCAAAAGTCCCCCTGAGCACCATCTTTTGGATCTCTACTGAAGTTAGATGTGACTTACACAAAAGATGGAACTGTTTTTGTTACTTTTGCAATTGAACCTAAGATGGGTATAAACAATTTGGCATTTTGCCAACATGTATAAAGATAATGACAAACAAACAGTTCTTTCTAACACTTTACAAACACAGTTCCACTCACACAACAGTCAAGGAAGTATATAGATAGTAGCCAGTCTGAGCATCTCACCAGGATCCTTTACTGACTGTACAGGACACAGATATAACCCATATCATTCAGTGCATTGCACTGCCTGCTGCTGCAGGGCTTGACTTGCTTCATTAAGTAATGCCCAGAGGCAAAGTCCAAGTTAAATTCAAATCTATTGAAAATTATTCTGTAGAAATCAGAGGCATACACCCTTTGCAAAAACCTTTGAAAAACTCTTCAAATATCTGAGGTAATAATTGAATCTAAATCTCAGTTCCTTAATTTGATAAAAGGAATACACTGCACATTTTGTTGAAAATAGGGTTTCTAGGCAATGCCATTCTACTTTTTATCTATTTTTCCTTTAATTACACAACTACATCAGTTTTAAGTTACAACTGCATCAGTGAATCAAGATCTAACCCCCCCTGTGCACAGGGTGAGTTAAGCACTGCAGTTCTCTGAACTATACTCCATCAAAACTAATTTTCAGCTTTAGTATCTCCTTAGAGACTCATTCCTCTGCATACTCACTGCATTACTTATCAGGTAAGCTGTATCTTCCACATCCAGGACCATCCTTAGGCAAAACAGGGTGATAAATCCAACAGGAGCACAATCCAAACAGAGGACGGGTAGCAGGTTTCTACCTGGTCCCAGCAGGAAACTGGGTTATATAGACAAGCTGCTCTCCTACATAGGCTTATGACTCCCATAATGCCCAGCTAGGAAAACCAAAACAGACTAATTCACCAGGATGTCATTCTTAAAGAGGATTTGAGTCAGGTTTGACCAGGGGAAGTACGTACTCAAGAGAGGTCAGACATCAAAGATGAAAAAAGTCCCTGCCACACAACATGCAAAGTGCCAAATGTCAAAGCTGGGAATTAGCACAGTCTTTCCTGTTGTTGTTTCCATTGGGTTTTGATAAGTTTAGCCTTATTTCCAATTTTGTTATCTCAAACGCTGAAACACCCCAAACTAATGCCACATTAAATCAGAATTGAGTTCCTTCCTAAAAGCCAGGATTAAAGTTTTCAGTACAAACAGAAAAGACTTTGAAAAACTAGTATAAGTCAGAATGATTCCGAACAACAAAACCAAGGCCTTTTAAATGTCTGAAATCTAGTGTTTTCCAAAGTAGATAAGTGACATTTAGTTTAAATGATTCCTACATCAGCACATTAATGTCACTATAAGTTGAATTTTTGGCAGAAGGTATGGTATAGTACATTATACACTGGATATGTCATTAACACATACTATTAAAATATAATTATCAAAAGGCTTGGGTTGGAAGGGATGTCAGATTGCCTAATTCCAACCCCCTGCTGTGGGCAGGGATGCCACCCACTAGATCAGATTGCCCAGGGCCCCAATAACATTATATATCATACATATATATATATATATATTTGGGTATTGCCATTATACAATACTCCAGAAGAGATCTGCAGTGCCAGTACATAGCAAGTAATAATAGCTGAAATTAATAATAATGGCAATTAATATTTCCTACATTCTACTCTCCTACACTTAGCTAATTTTCAATGCAGAGCATAAAAAATTGCTAATTTGGCAACCCCAACATAGCAGTGAGAGTAAGCATTATTGTGTAACACACCTCCTGCTGAGTGTGGAATATAGAAATTATTTCCTCCTCAGAGACTAACAGGCATTTCATATAATCAGATTTTTATTGCTAGAGCCTTCCAGTAACAACAACAAAAATCCAGAACCTGTTTTCTTTGCAGGGACAGCCTTCAAGATTTGAGATGTTGCTCCTTCACGCATGAAAGAAAAAGTCTGTTTATAGTAGATAAAACCAAACCCTTGAACCTGCACATCCCACTGACCCCCACAGCTAATTCTTCTGCAACTAGAAACCCAAGCCTAGTTCAAACTCAGTGTCAACTAAAAATAGATCAGAGAGAACAGGTGACCATGCTCCCAATAAGTGGCATAAAACACAGTCAGTTTAACAATTGGCTTAATTCTTCATTATCTTTACAGTAAGACTCCCCTAATTCAAATGGGTTATTTTACCATAGCACAAATTCTGATTGGAAAATACACACAAGGTTTTAAAAACAATCAATTCAAACCAGTTTGTTTGGTGACATCAAACCAACAACTTCACATCCGTATTGATCCTATTAAAGATCAAGAGATTTGTCTACGTGATGTAGGGATGGATGTTTTCAAAATGCAGAGCACTGAAAACAGATGGCAGCACATCCCAATCAACATCAACATTATAGTAAGAGGCTCTTCACCAACTGATTTATATTAAAACACTATCTTGGAAAAAAAAATCCAAGGTACACTAATCCGATAGAAGGATAAAAACAAACACACCATCTGTTCACATCTCTCACTTTAACAGAGGTGCAGTCCTATCTTAGTGCACTAAGCACACACACAGATAATTTCAATACATGCAATTTAAGGGAGGCTGTCTCAGTTTGAAGGAACTGATCCATTCTAAAACAGATTTTATTTTTGCTTCAAGTGATTTTTTTTTTTAATTTTTTTCATGAGGTTAGAAGGGGAAGACAATTTGTTATCACACATGAGAGCTCATTTACTCCTTCCCTCTCTACCCTGGCTAGAAAATATATGGATTAAGGAACATGTTTAAAAACAAGTTGCTTACAGAAGTACGGAATATGCAACCAAAATATCTTGGATATCTAAAACAGAAAATTGCACACACACATTGCACATTTTGCCAAATACATCATATTTTATATTTTAAACAAAATACCACATTCCATCAAGATTATTTTAAAGCTTTCAAACATACTCAATCCTCAATTACAATCTCATGCTTTTATTTTAATTCATAATATTATGCCTGTTAAATACACCTCCCTTCTCTTGCCTTAGAGCTGAGGGAAAAGCTTTGGAGTTTTAAAGAAGATTTAAATAGCTTTTAAATTCCTAGGAGACAGTATATTTTAAATTCATATTACTTAAGAACTTTTTTATAGTAAACCTGCATTGGCCATTTTCTCACTTCTGTTTCAGTATCTTGGAGATGAAAAATATTTGAACATTTAATGTGGTATTTCAATGTTGAGTGTCTAATCTCCATTGCTCTTGAGTTATTTAACATTTTCCCCCAGCTTTTTCTACTCTGAAACAGAATTTTAACTCATCTTGTTTGTTTTTGTCGAAACCCCAATGCCTACACTTCCACTATTTTGTTTGTTTGCTAACACTTCTATTCTAAATTAGAAATATTAAGAAATAGGGTCCCAAAATCAGGTTGTGAGTCATTAGAGCGATGACTTCAGATGTAAATGTAAGCAACCCTGCTAAAGTGGAAGCCAAGGAAAACTTTGGTGCAGGAACTGACGCAGGTTATTGCGACAGCTCTGCCCAGGGATTCTTCCTAGTCCGATTAGCGCTGGGTCACCCTGCCCTGCCGAGTACAAAACACAGGCACCCCCAGCCCTTTCCTGCAGCGACCCACAAGGATGAGGAAATCCAGCCAGCACTCTGGCCCAAAGCACCCGTGGCAATCCCACCCGCTCCTGCACCCATCTCCCCTCTCAGGGCAGCTCTCCTGCTCCCCGAACAGAAAGGGAGGAGGCAGCAAAGCAGAAGCAGCTCCTGCGTGCCTATGGATAGAGATGGCCACGAGCCATGATTTGCAAGGGACAAACTCATCTCTGCCTCCTCCAGCTGCCACACAGCTCCAAGATTTACTTGGTTACTGAGAAAGCAGTATCCTGATGGGCTGAAGCACTGAGCTGGGAGAATATACACAGTGACAAGGAGCCAGGGCTCCATTGACTCCAACACTATTGAGCTAGAGAATAAGGAAATAAATCAACTGGAAACAATTAAAATGTGCTTGGCACGAAGACAGCAAAGCCACACAGGGCACACTGCCCTGTACCAGTTTATCATCAATTATGCTGAAACAGGTTTGGTGAGGAACACTCCCCTGCTTGAGACACAGGGGACCTTTACTTCCATTTTCAGGTCGGTGCCAGACAGACACACTAACAGACAAAATGCTGACTGGAGGTAGCTCACTGATGCCCGTTCTTTCACCTCTTGTCTTGGCCATCCCTGATAACTTCACAAACACTTTCCTCCAGAGGATAACCACACACATCTTGCAACATGTGCTTTCAGAAGGGCAATCTCACACTGTACAGTGGCTTACTTTAAAAATGGAAAGCTATGTTTAACTTCAGTCTGTCTAGAACTGCATATGAAGTAAGAATCTAATTTTTTTCCAATTCTGAGCAACTTGATAAAATTTACTCTTGGAAAGAAAACACCTCTGCAGTTAGTAACTACTTTTCATTAGTGGCAGAAACAAAGTCATTAGTTGAACACTGCTTAACTTGTTTCCAGCAGGACAGAGCAAGTCGCAGTGGATATGGTGGACACCCACATCCATACACAGGCATTAAATAAGAAACTCCATCCTGCCAAGCACTGATCCCTTCCTTCCCTGGCCAGGTCCATCCCAAGATGGTTCAAGGGAGAGGTTGTTGCCCTGAGTTTTGCAGTTCTTCGACATTTTCATTCTTCTGTAACAGACTCTCAAGCATTCTCTGTAAACATAGCCATGTTTTTCTAACTGTGTTCCATTGTTTGCATTCCTTTCTCCTGGGCAGAGATATTTGATGGATAATTCTTTTGACCAGTGTGATGGAGAGGTGGCAATTTCTCCCTCCAATCCCTGTGGTTTCTAGGAGGATATACAAAATAAAGTGTGGGGTCTGGGAGGCGCAGTCCTGCCCAGGTTTGGCCCACAGTTTGGCTCTGTCTCTCCAACTCGTGTCTGCGTCTTTCTTTCGTGTCCAAAGTGCAACAAGAGGTTGCCAATAAAACTACACTTCAGCTTCACTCCTGAGTGACCTGGGCCCTCTAGGGCCACACATTAACTGCTCCAGTTAACTAAGCAATCAAATATCTCACAGCAGCTCCAAACCACTTTTCCCAAAAATCAGCCACAGAAGAACTTGAAGAAACACAGGTAGGTACTTGTGGCTTTAAGGACCAAAGCTAAGCCTACTTTGCAGTCACAGTTCTTCAAAAAAATGCATTGAGACTGTTCTTCCACATTGTTCCTTCCTGAACTAGAACAGCCAAAGATTAAACTCTTAACAAAGACAGATCATCAAAAAAAGTAAGATCTGGCAGAACAGGACTAAATGACAAGAACCACTGCTCTGGATTAGTGACAGTTAATCCAAAACATGGAGGAAAAAAAGCAAAAAGGCTTAGAGAATTTGATCTTGCAAGTTAAAAAAACTATATATACACATGGTTTACAAACCAAGCAATTTGTTCCAAGAATAGAAATGAAATATGGGTCACTTCTGGATTCTTAATCAAAATACCACAGTACTCCTGTTAGCAGACTTAATCTGGGATTCAATTTATTTAGACCAAGTGATCAATCTGGACCCAAACAGAAAGCTTCTCCCATGCTGTGCAGTCCTGCAAGAAGCTGCACAGCGACAACTTTAACTTCCATTTATCAAGACTTCAGGCAGTGGATTTCATTAGAAAATATGAGGGGAAATATACAGAATTACTGTAAACTACAGTTTTGCTGTAGAAGCAGGGAACATTGAATGATGAAAAAGATGTCCAAGATAACTGCCTCCCTTGGTTTCCAAGGAAAAGGCTGTTGAATTTGGGCTGTAATTTTTAACAAATTGGTGCAACCTTGAATAAAAATATAAACAAGTGCTAATAAAGTCCAACATGCAATAGGGAAGGGTTATTGCTTTCAAGGACCTCTGCCTGAACATTTAAGAGGCTAGAACAACTTAATACTTTCCCTATTCTTGAACAGTCTGCCTCTGTTTCTACACTCTGTGATAAAAATGAGACAGCCAGTGAGCCTCTTTTCCCAACACATACTCCTTGTCCTCAGCAAAGGACAATACCACTCACTCTGTGAAGGCAGGTACACATCCCCTGCTCTCCATCCCAGTCCAACCCAGCCTGACTCCTGCAGCTGTGCAATTCCTTAGTCTCAGCTTAAGCAACAGCAAGGAAAAGCCTGTCAGTCAAAAGCCCATATGGCAGTAAAATAAGAGCCAGAAGAGTTACCAAGTCATCTCTCAAAAGCATGACACACCTGGAAAGTGGATGGCCACCATGTGACCTAGTGGTGTGCTTTATGAACTCATTTTATGTCTCTAAATAAACATGTAGAAATACCATCACTCCTATTACTGACAAAATTGATTGCTTAACACCTTCCACCACCCCACAGTCTTTGGGAATCTTTTAGATTTCAACAGCATAAGGGGATGCATCCAGAGGAACGATTCCTCTGAGGAAATGCACACACACTGCTAATGAAAGCAAATTAACTGGGGAAAGTGTGTGTCCATGTGGGAGGGGAATATATTGTTTTCACTACCACTGCCAAAGATTCTCATTCTCTTAGCAAGAATAGAACTGCTTGCAAACCACCCAGTCCCTTTGACTGAAACTTTCTCAGCTCCAGTCTGAAAAGGCCCCCTGTGGTCCCCTTCACATCGCTACAGCACAGCCTCATTCAGACCCCTCTCCCACAGTAACAGCATTCCTGGCAAGCAGGCAGTCCCTTCTGGTCACATCTTGCTGCTCTCTCAAATGTCAATTCAGTTTTCCTTTTGGCTTAAAAAGAGAAAAAAGAAAGGAATAAAAAGAGTAATAGCTTTACTTGCCTGAACATCGAAGTCTGGAAGGAGGCGAGTGATAGCCTGTGAAGAGATGTGAAAGCATTAATGGAAGTAACTTGCAGCTACAAAAATCTACACTGGGATATGTGTTCTAGCCCACCAGTTCTGCAGCTGAGAGCTCTGTCTGTCCTTTCAACGAAAGCTCGTTTGATGAGCATCAAAATTCAGCCAAGAGCTTTTAAACCCACTAATCTTCCTGGGGAAATGAAAGCAGTAAAACAGTCAATTACAGACCAGGAAAATGAAGGACAAAAGCTGTTGCAACCTTGGTTATTGTTAAATCTCTGAGCAATACATTCACAAGCAACAGTAAAACACTGAACTTTTCTCCATCACTTATTGCAGCCATGGGACAGGCAACAGCTTCAGTCCTGCCTAGGATGGAAAGTCACTGTTCAAGCAAGCATTGTACACTTGCTACTCAGCTAAACAGTCATTACTGGGATTTGGTTACATGATGCAAAAGGTGGGAAAGGTTTTATTCCAGTCAAATTAATCTTTTAGTGTTTGGGAGGCTGGCTGGACACAGAGGTCCTTTCCAACCTATCACCCACCATAGCCATTACTGACAAGCTCCTACACCTGCTGAGGATCTCCACCAGGAAAGCAGTTAGGTGACATCCTCACCACTTCCACTAGTCCAGGAGGCTTACAGCTTCACAGGAAGAAGTGTCTTATAGTTACCTCCTTTCATTAAAGAGCAAGAAAGAAGTCAAACTTTTTTCCACTGCAAGGCTGAAAACAGAGGGGAGAGCAGCCAAGCAAACACTTTATGATGCAAAGTACAAAAGAGGCCAAAGCTTGAAAAATAATATTGAGATAAAAAGGAAACCTTAGAATCCTGGCAAGGAGGTCACCCAGCCTCAGAAGCCCAGGTAAATTAAGGACAGATGTCAGAAGCATCATAGCTGCTTTCTTAGGCAATATGACACGTGGTGGACCCTCAAAGCATTGAGGTGCAACCTGTAATTCTCCCAAGACTCAAAATCTGTGACCTTCAGGCAATTAGGAAGAGTCTTGGACATGCAAACAAGTACCTGAGATCTGACTGAGCTTGTGGAAATAATTTTACACAGCCTTAGCTTTAGACAACACTGTGTATTAATCTTACTACACTGTCAATCTCATGACCTTTTAAACACAGCATTTCATGCACTGTTGCTCCAGTGGGACCTAGAGCCCAAAGGAATAAGTATATGTGGCATCTGTACCGACAGCACATGAAATAAGTCTGGTCACTGCTCAGGAACAAAGACTTGGCTGTAGCAGAAACCCAGCACAACTCCAGAGCACATCACCCAGTCACACACTCAAAACCAGCTCTGGTGTTCATCTTACGATGTGGTGAGTGTCCTTCAGGGCAACCTTTTCCAGTTTCTCAAAATACATTAAGTGACTTCCCTCATCTATGTTAAAAATGGCCATGGAAATCAAACTCTGTCCTAGTTTCCCCATGTAGACAAAATTTAAGGTAACATCATGAACAAAAGCACACAGGGTTCGTTGTCAAGATTCCAGCTTTTGACCTATGTGCTACAGAAGCCCAGGAAGTTAATCAGTATTTTAAGATACTTCTGAACTTTGAAGCAAAGATATTTCAGTACCAACAGGACTTCTCCTTTGCTTTGGTACTACTGAACAATATGGGCATTAAAAAAGGGATCTTAGTTTCTGAAAAGTTTGAGTGCTGCATTCACTGGTATCCAGACAAGCTCTGCTTTCATGCAATGTCCTTGGCAAAGGACCTGTGTTTAAAATTTCTCTAGCCATTTCACTACAGTCACAAGTGGAAATGATTTTCTGAAGTGTTTACACAAAAGAGGGAGGGAATAAAAAAGAAAATAGCAGATAGAGCAATGAATTCTAGTGTATAAAACCAGAAAACCCCAACACATTTATATAAATAATTTTAAGAACTAACATCATTGGCAACAAGAGAAAAATCTTAGTTTTGATTCCAGAAAAAAAGCTGAGCAGTTTCTTCATGTGTTAGTGACTTTTTGCCATGAACATAGCAAAGCACAGAGTACAGCTACCATTGAAAAGTCAGCCAGCCACTGAATCCAGATGCTGCTGGCAGATTTTGGAAAATAAATGGTGCAAAAAGAAGTGGAGAGTTGTACAACAAGGTTAAAAAAAAACCTAGGATGTTTCTATGCTGCAACTCCAGTGGCTGTAACAGGCTGCAGGTTGTGCACACCCAGGCAGCTGCAAGTCACAGCTCAGTGCACTCAGAGAGGACTAGATGGGGCTCAGCCCCACCTCTGGACTCAGCTGTGCCCAAAGGAAAAGGCTTTCCAGGAGAGGCAGCTGAGGGAGCAAGTCATCTGTACATTGAGAAATCTGCAGCTATAGAGGGATGTACGTGAGACTGCCCAAATGGCATCATTTGACACAGCTAAAGACACCCAGAGGTGTCATTATTCAGAGAAGAAAAAAAGCACCACCATATAAAAGCAAAATCAAACAGCAAAAAAAATAATTAGGGCTCACTTTTCCGTTAAAAAACCAACAAACTCAACTTGGGTCTAGTTTTTCTTGTTTCTTCCATTCAATGTTAGAACTAATCTAAGAACACATGTGCAGTTGCAACAGCAGTCCTGACATAAAACAAAAGCTCTAAAAAGCTTTAAGACCATTACCTCCTCCTTCTCCACCAGAGGTTTCACCTCTGCAAGGTGAGCATCCTGGAACTCTGTTGACATGGTCAGTAGCTGATATCTGCAAAGAGGAAAAGAGATTTGTTCTCAGCTTGCATCAAAGATTAAATACAGGAACAAGTAAAGATCCTGCTCCACCCAGCCCCCACAATGACCCACTCTTTCAGGTTATGGTTTAAAAGATCTCTACTAGAAGGTTATAAGTCTCTTGTAAAATGCCTCCCTGGTTTATTTATATACGTACTCCTGCACAATATGAGATTAAAGAAGTACTAAGGCTGCAAGATCAAACAGAAGTTTGGCAGCTTCAAAGCAGGGAATGCTGAAGGAAACAGGGCAGGAACCAGTGGAGAAAGCCACAGAAACTATCATTCCACAGGTGAAAGAAGACCTAACCAAATCTACACACCTACCTTCTGAAATTTGCTTGAACACTTGTTTCTGAAAACTTTTTTTTCCCAATTTAGGCAAGGCTCCCTCCCTATCCCCCAGATTTTTACAGTAAGACAACAGAAGATGACACACATTAGCATCATTTTACTGTCAGATTGACGTTCTCCATTCTTCAGGACAGATTAAAATCAGATATTCCTTTAAGTGAACCCCAACAAGGTTCATGCAATAATGCTGTTTGTGAAACTGTCAAAGGAAGGAACAAGATTGCTGCTCTAGGACAGGGCTGGCATTGTGATGTCCAGCCCTCAAGTGCAGGAAGTGTAACTGGGAACACAGACACAGCCAAAGCCCAGAAGAGGTGACTGCCAAGGCAAACAGAGTCAGAGGGCCTGGCTCAGGTGCAGTGCACCTTCTGCACTGGACCAGCAGAATCTCAGTTCAGCAACCACATCACTCCAAAGGGGGAGTTCAGAACAGCATCTTTTCATTTTTCTGACAAAGATAAGGTGCCAGAGTCAAAGGGGTGTTCCCTATGAAGCTCTAATGACAGACTAGAGAAGTTCTCAAAACTAGAACTGTTGCAGCAGCAGGATGACAAATACATAAGTCAAAGTCTATTTATGACATCCTCTAGCCTGTTGGAGAAATGCACATCATGTGGGGTGTTGTGGGACATGGCATTTGGGCATTTTTAATAAGTTTCCACTTTTGTCCATCTACACAATTATAAGACAAATTAAATATTTCATTTTGAAGAAAAGTTTCAAACTGTCCCAAGTAAGGCATATGAGAAGGGGTACTTGAAGCAAACCAAAAGGTTGAAACACATTTAGCAATTATTGATTAAGTGTAACTGAACACATTTCAATTATTTTCTGAAGGTAAGCATGGAACTATGAACACAATTTACATCGATTCTTTAAACCATGATTTCCTGACTCCCGACTTAAATCTGATTTAAGCCAATCATGCTGCCTACATAAATGACCTGATGGCTCAGGAAGGGCTGTAAAGCCCACAGGAGCATCCAGGCAGTGGCAGCAGCATCATTTTGCACTCTGCCCCATGGGTTAACTTGGTGCACTTGTCCCTGGGCAAAAATGTTCTGGTGACAAGTTTGCAAGACAGCTGGATGCTGCAAGGAAGCTACAAAGGGACACACTCAGACTAAAAAAGTTAATCCTGAAAAAATGTGTGTCTATGCACATGAAAATAGCTTTGGATTTTAGGAACCCTTCTGGCTAGCTATGCAATTGGGGAGATTTTTGGTAAGCATTAGATTTGGGGTTTAAATTTAGAAAAATGTTTCCTGAATATTCTACCCCACCACTTGATGCATGGAGAGAAGACCAAAACTGACCCCACTGCCAGTGCTTTGCAATCCAAATTTACAACAGGGCATCAGAGGTACTTAAATAGTCAGATGACTCAACTCACTCTGATTCACCCTTTTCTCCACGTTTTCCATTATGTTTTGTCTGTTATATATTTTGCTCATAAAGAACAAGCAAAAACCAAAGTTTGCAAAATTCTGAGCAACTACAAGTGACATTTTTGCAAGTGCTACATATTTTTGTGATTACAGCCATCTACACAGTCTGCCATTCTACACAGTGAGCCATTGTGCATGGCAAGAGGAAAAATAAATGCTGTTGCAATATTCATGTGCAATTGCACCTAAGTCAAATGGCTTTTCTTTTTTCCAATTCAGCAAGTTCTATTAAGACAAATACCCTAATGTTGCACCTAATTCTGCAACAGGGACTAAAAGTACAAGAGATTTTCCCATGATTTACCCATAGGTGAGGAAAGTAAGCGGCCAGGTCCCCTGCAGTTTTCCAGTAAGAAGTGGCTCAGGGAACAAAGCCACAGCTTCTGTTTGAGGAATAAATATATTTACATGGGATAGTTTCAGGTTTTCAGGGACTCAGAGCATTGACTACAAATAAGAAAAAAAGACCGTGCCAGAAAAGAACAAGATGGATGCTTCTCATAGCCTTAAAAACACTCCTGTTTTCATAATAGTTCGAAGTTGTTGCTCTACATTTCCAAGGGAGCCGGCATTAGGAAGTGCTGACCAGCAGATCACACAACTGCCATGTTTGCTGAACAAAAGCCCACCGCTCACCAAGTTCTCACTTTTGGAAAGATACCATATCTTGGAGCCACAATGTTTGCAGATCAGACATTTTCCAAGCTCTGGGTTTTCCTTCTGTGCATCAGGAACACCTGAAACATTCCTACCAAGCGACAACCTTGTGATAAGGCAGGATAACAACATGCTGTTTGTTCACAAGAGCTGGCAAACAAAGCCCTGCTATCTGACAGCACTGTAAAAAACATCTTATTTTCCAAGGAGAAAGATGGGGAAGTGGCTTTGTACCACCCTTGTTCAGCACAAATTTTATACTTTCTAAATAGGTGCTTTGTGCTGCCCTCGGTTATGTGACAGGGCAGCTCAAAGCTAATGTAGCTGCACAACTCTCCTAAATAGATAACCATACAAGCATCCCTTTATACACATTTCAAAGCACTTGCCTCACAGAAGCCTTCTAAAGACAAAGTTCATTTATAACTGCAAGCAGTAGTGTAAAGTTGCCAACTTGGAGAAAAACAACTTTTTTTCACTCTGCTTGGCCAGTTCAGTCTGCTGAGAGGTCCCAAGTTGTCCTCTCTGGGACAAACCACTTCCACCCAGTGGCCACCCACCACCCTGTACCCAGCTACCTGTTGTGATTCTTGCTCAGATGTTTAAGTTTTAAAAGAATCATACTTTAAAAAAAAACCTAAAGGTTTAAGACACCTCTGCAGCTGGAAAAGTGTTTTAAAACTGATGGCATATCTACCTTTGCCAAGTAGTAGGAAAGGCATGGAACTAGCCTCTAGGAAGCAAGAAAGGTGTGGGGAAGGGTGAAGTCATCTGTGCAAGAGTTTGTTTACTAATTTCATTCAGAGGCTTTTTTGTATTTATTCCAGCCTGATCCCACTGCTCCAAAACCACTGCAGCAACTGTCATAACCAGGGCTTGTATCTCAGGAATCTGTATTAGGAGGCTGATTATTTTGATATTAAAGGTACAGAATACATCCCCTCTCCATCATTGCTGGAGGGACAATCATTGCTGCAGATGTGTTTTGGTAGTAGAAGGTACAGGATGGATGTGCAGCCTGGCTTTGTACAACAGAGATCCCAAGAAAGAGGCTAAGAAGCCACCCATCAGGCCATCCTCAGTCACCAGCAACGTTGTTATCATAAATATCAAAATATTAGGTAATACACATGTGTGACTGAATTAATTTCAAGCACAGAAGCACAACAAATTCAAAAATCTCCCATTTCAAACTTCCTGTTTCTGAAGGCACACAGGGTTCTCCAAGTCTGTGCCACAGGCTGCACTACCAGTCACAAGGGCATCACACCCACGAAGGGCACTGCTACCGGCACTACAGGATTTACCTCTGTTCTCACACCCAGCTGTTTTTTATTTACATCCTATTATAGAAAAAGAGCAGCAAAAGGCTCCTGCCTGAGTGTTTCATAAAGAATGCAATTTCCTCAAAACTGCTTGTTTAAATACTGGCAGCAAAGATTATTCATCTTTTGAGTACCAATGCATAGAAGGGTAAACCGAGCAGCCTGATGGCATTTTCATCTCTGCAGGCTCAGCGAACAGGAAGAACAGCAATCACACGTAGGATTAAGCACCCATGAGCATCTAACAGTAAAGAGGGAAACAGTCATGGGCACTGAGGGTCCCAACTCCCAAGAACTGGTGTCACTCTTTGGTGAGAGAGAGAGGGACCATGTGAAATCTGGACTCCAAGGTGGGAGGTGTTTCCAAGCCAGTCACATCACTCTGCACTTCATCCCTTGAAAGCTACAGGTGTCTTCAGCACTCTGCCACCAAAGCAGGTAGGAAGGACAGGGGTGGCAGAGGTTTTGTGCACCTGTAGCAGCTCACAGAACAATTATGCAAGGATGAGACAAGGATGGAGAAGGCTAAGACACCAAAGCTCTGCAAAAGTTCATTAGTAAATATCTGCATCAGTTCCAAGTCAGAAAAATAACCAAACAGCTCAAGCCTCTGACAATGAAGGAAAGTTACTGTGATGCTTGGTCTTTGAGTCTCCCACGAGGTCAATTAAACCTCTTCCAATCATTAATAGTAAATGCTGTAAACTTGTCTGCCTGGCCCTAACATAAACATGGTTACTTCAAACTGGAGAACAGCTTGAAAAAAACTTGTCTCCACTAAGTAGAGACTAAACAGAGACAAGTGGGCATCAAGACAAGACAGTTCATAGCACCCATTTATGGTTATGGGCCATCATGCATCTCTCTAAGTGCAGTTTACATTTCAGGTATTTTATAACAAAGTTGACAAATTTAATCTTCCTGTTTGTGAATCAAATTATTCATTTGCAAGCATCCAAAACAGTTCATGCATAACCATCTGCCCCCACTCTGGCCTGTTTAAACTACTCTTTGTTACAGGCCTTGGTATCACGCGGTCCTTTGTGTACAGTTACTGATTTTCTGACATCGTTCCACACAATAAATCATGAAAGAGGTTTTGCAGCAGTTCCTCCCCTTTTAAAAAGGCAAATGACTTCTGACAGTTAAGTAGCAATTGAATAAACAGTCTGAGCAGGAAGTGTCAAAAGTTGAAGATACAACTACCTGGGACTCTCCAGGTTTGTTTAGCCTCCGGTTACACATTATCTCAATTTGCAACTAAAAAGTAATAACCTGAGACAAAGGAAGTGTGGAAGCAGTTTCAAATGAGAAAATATTTAATGCTTTGGTTCCTGTCATTTATCAGGGAACTGAAACAGCTGCAGTGCCTGGTGGTCTCCAGTTCTCAGATGTCTTGTAAACTGCAATCACCCAGCCCTCTTCAAGCACAGCACACTGCTGATACTCAATTTCATTACTTTTTCCTAACCATTTTACTTTCTTTCAACCCTCTTTGTGAGCTACTCTGCCAGCATGCTTTCATGAAGGCTCTAGTTGAAAATAAGAGCTGGCATTCAAGAAAAAAACCCACAGGTTGTTAGGAGTATAATGCAGCATAAGAGTGATTTTTTCAAAGCCAAAAAACCAAGAAGCACTAAAAGTTTTAACCACTTCTAATTTTACACTTATGCTATGTGCTAATCAGTCTGATTAGGAAACCAAAATGTTTCAGCCAAGAACTCGAGCCCTGTGCCGTGTAACAGCTGGGTGAAGCCACACGGAGCCAGCTGCAGGGACAGAGGCAGAGCTGACCCACCAGCAAGGCACAGCTGGGGGGCCACAGCAGCACCCCCAGCCCCACCTGCCAGCTGCTGGGGCACTCTCCTGCATTAGAGAGATGAGATCTCCGCTCCAGCCCACCTCCTCCGCCTTGTTTCACTTGTGAGATTGGCTCTGGTGCCTGTGTGGACACAGAGCTCAGCTCTGCTTGCTCTGGGCTCAGACACAGCCTTGACTCTGCCAGGGGCTGGTCACTCCCCACGTACACCAAGCTCGCTGGCAGCTGCACATGGATAGTAGCATGGAAACACAGGGAGCTGGAAGTGGCCCTTCTGTCTACTCCACGGATGTTGAGCAAGAAAACTGTTGCAATACAGCTTGCACAACCCTCTTGCTGCGGGATGCAGTGAAGAAAGTTCCTTAGAAAGCCTGAGGCCCTCCCATGCTTCAGAGGAGTGGAAGCTGGCTGTGGGAAGGTTGGTGGTGGCCAGACAACACGCCTGCTGTCCCCATCACCAGTTTGCTGCACACCCCTGCTGTGCATTCCCACCCAATATAACGAGCAGCTCTCTCTTCCTAGCCAGCAGGGAAATGGAAAGCTTGCAATGCCTTAGGGCTTTTTCCTACTGTAGCAATCCCTAATACTACCTACACTATAACACCACAACTCCATGAAGGACAGATTACAAGTCATAAGGAAGTTCTCCAAAATTCATGCTTGTTTAGCATCTGGCACCTGAAACTGCTTCAGGTCATACCTCTGCGACCAGTGGTTCTCTGCAATAATGTAACATTTCCTTAAAGAGATTAAAATGTTCAGGGCCAGGTTGGAAGGGGCTTTGAGCAGCCTGGTCTAGTGGAAAGTGCCAATGGCAGAAGGGTTGGAACCAGACAATCTTTAAGGTCCTTTCCACTCAAATCATTCCAGGATTCTATGAACAATCCTAGTGATTCCCAGGCCTCCCTGGCTATGAGAAGTGCTGCCAGCCCAACCCCCTGCCTTCAGCAACCCCCGTGCACCGCAAGCTGTCCTCACAGAGAGTGAAGGTGCAGGAAGGAGCCTGGGGAACCAGGGGCTTTCCTAAGACAAGCCACATATGAGCAGCAGCCTGAGTTTATTTAGAAACACAGTTATGCCCATTCACACTGGTGCCAGTGTTGTGCTTTAGCTTTAAAGGGCTCCAGGCCACGGGTGGCAGCACTGCAGGGTGGAAAGAATGAAGAGCAATCAGCTGCTTTCCTGGGCTTCTTTTCCTTACACCCACCCCACAGGCAACCCGTCTCCTACTGCCCCAGGACCCTCCTGACATCCTCCCAACACACTCCTCTGCATTCATTCCACTGTTCTTCCACTGATTCCACCAAAGGTCTAACACAAAGATTAAAGGCAACACACCGGTTACAGGACCTGACACCTGCTGTGCTCTGCGGGGCTGGGCTGGGCTTTGGGGGCAGAGGAAATAACATACAGGGCAGAGATGGATTTGGCATTTCATAACATGGAAAAATTCTGCTTCTGCCACAGAGATTGTCATCTAAACAGACAAGAAACAAGCTATTGTTCCTGCAGCTCACCAGTGTCAGGACATGCTCCCTGCCCCCTCCCATTCTCAATCTGCCGTGCTCTAACAGTTCATAGCTGCCCAGCTGCAGCCACTTCAACAAGTGGGTGGTTCTGTCAAAGTCAGAGGCAAAAACCTACTGAGATTATTCCAGAAGGGAGAGGCTCATAGTACACTCAGAAATGAGGAATGTTGTCTAGCTCCCCGGGTTGCACCCTTGCAAATATATAGTGGATTCTTTTTATGTTTTGGGTTTTCACATTGATGCTGCAATGATGAGGGCTTCAGTTACAAAGCATCACAGCTAAGGTTGATGATGTTTCATAATTTACATTTATTCATGAGGTCATACTACATGGGTTACAGCTTCTGAGTACATATAAGACTTTTTCTACCACCTATTAAAACTGCTTGGTCATTGCTAACAAGTTCTCTTTTTAATCACTGCCAAAACGTCTGGGCTGAAGTTTTCCATGAGTGCATGAGGGGTTTTGTTTATTTATTGAGGAGAAAAGTATAATTTATGGATATTATTCTTTTCCCATGCGTGGTCAGGCCACTTTTCTAGCATGAACTTTAGCCTTTTAGAGCTTAAGCTGAACTCAAACTTCGCACAAATGGCCATTGTGGTAAGGACATTTTTCATTTTTCCCCAAGGAAATTAGTTTATAAAATCACCCAAATTTAAGCATTTTCACATGCTGAATTACTTGGGACTACACCTGGGTAAAAATCTTCCATTGCCTGCAAGCCTCAGCACCTAAAAATACAATATGATCTTCCCAAGGGCTGAACACACAGCCTGGATCACACAGGTGGAATTGGTGAGGGAGTGTCTAAGCTGGTACCATCCAGTGCCAGAATACTCCTTGTTTCTTAAAAATCAGTCCTTTAAAAACCCTTCAAAGTTGGCAAAAATCAATTCAACACCCTCAGCTGACTTCTTTTAAAGCCTTACCCACCTACATTTCAGGTTAGTGTCTATTACACCTGGCAGAGAACTTTTTTACCACTTGCCAGGCTGTGTTTACAAGAGGGATTGGAGTGATACATGTCCAAGCTTTTATATAATATTGTGATTTTTACATAAAACTTCATAAAATTCATAGTATTTTACACAGGAAAAAAACAAGAGTGATGCTCTTAAACTGAATCATCTAGGAAAGAGATTAATACTTTGAATTTGTCATAATACAAAGGGTCATCACAAAATTCTGCCCTGCTTCTACTGCACAGACTAGGCCCATAGCCCATTACGCCACAATTTTGTCCAAGGATGCCAATACACCTTAAAATTTAGCAGGGAGACGTTACAGTACCTGCAAAGCTTGTTTAGAGCACTCCAGAACTACGGCAGCAGCAAAGTGACATCATTAGTTCGACAAGGTGCACAGGAGTTTCCTGAAGGAAGCAACCCAAAAACTCCCAGCAAGAGCAATCCTTCCTTCCTTGGACAGTGCATTTCCCATCTGGACTGCTCATAAACAAAAGTTCCTTTGAAGGCTGCATCCTATTTCACTGATTACTTTCCCATTATACCTTATGGCTACCAGCAAACACACCAGTATATGCATAAAAAATATTATCACGTTTTTGCTTTGAATATCACTGCCTCCCTCTACAGAGTCTTTGTCAGGGCATTACATTTTTAGATTCTCATTACTTAATTTGTGCTTCCTAAAATACAGAATTTCTTAAAGTTAGGTTGTAAGAGTGGTGAAATGGCAAGGACAGAAAAACACACACATAAAACCAAACCCAAGGGAGGGTTGTAAGCACATGGAAAGATTTGTTTTGCAGTGAGTTGGGGTCTCATGCCGCACTAGGTCCTAAGTTTGCTCTTTCCATTGATTTCTACATCACCCATCCAGTACTAACAGACTGGCCTTACACATCCATGGTAGAAAATAAGCTAGAAGATCTATACTTTTGAAGCTATATTTAGGTCAGACAGGAAACAGCCAGTTAAAGGCTTGGAAAAGTAGTGAATGCCCAGCTTTAAAAACAGGTTTTGAAAAGGAAGATCTGGATTTACCAACTTCCAGCTACCAAGAGGAAAAAAAACCCAACAGATGAAAAAGATATATTAAAATTTTGACAACTAACTGAAAGGAAGTAGCCCCAAACCCAGAAGAAACATAGGAAATGTGATCAGCCACACAAAATAAGAGCAGCAAAACTGACACACATCCTGCTTCCTACAAAGAAATACAGCTGTGGAAAACTTCATCAGCATAGGCAGCCCAGCTGTGCATCAGCAAGCACACCACAGAACACCTCTGCAGGGAGAGCACCCCGTCTGACAGCAAACTGCTGGGCATTATCCAAAGGCAGCACTCTCATGCCAGCTGGGAAACAAAACAGGCCTGAATGTGCAGCAGACCTTAGAGAAAACTAAATTTATCTCCCTCATCAACCAGCAAGGAGCTTACACGTTCACATACTTGGATAATTTTAGGCTTACTTTTTTTTTCTCTACTCCACACTTGCTATACTGGATTAAATGCCAGTACAGCATTAGTTAATTAAATAATGGTACCTATTCACACGGACTCTCATTTCTGAGTTGAATTATGTCCTAATAACACTTTAATGATATGTGAACACACATTCAGGAGAAGCTCTGGATGGCTCCTTACTGCTGCTCCAACACCACAGTCAAAGGAAATTATCAGTAGGGATTACCTCCTGCTAACTCTCCCTCACTGAAGTCACCTAAGGCTGTGGAAGTGACACAGACAGGGAAAAAAGCTGCCACCATTTGAGAGAAACACAAAGTTCAATAGCCATTATACACACAACCATTGATTTCTAAGATGTCTAACCCAGATTTTAGTCATGCATAGGAACACACACCACTGAACCTGAACATGGGACTGCCTTACTCTTCATCTTAGAAACAGTTGCAGAATATTTCCCCTAGCTCTCCAGCAGCAGAAAGTAACTGACTGGGAATTTTTGGGACAGAGCAGAGGTGTAACTGCTGCTCCTGACCTGAGCAAGCTGATCTAGTGGGCAGTTCCCATGCCCATGACAGAGGGCGAGAACCAGATGATCTTTAAGGTCCCTTCCAACCCAAGCCCTTTATGATTTTACCATGAGCTACTGACAACTGGAGATCGTCCCCCCACCCAATTATGCAGGGAAATTCTCCATAGAGAAGGCTTCAGGGACAGCACCATCCTGCTTTAGGTAAACATCCAAATTCACACCTACAGCTGAATCCAAGGGCAGTCCACGTGCAACACGGAACAGTGACAGGATGAAGCAGGTCCCTCTGTGGCTTTGCCTGACATTTCTAGGTGCTGTAATTCAGTATGAAAACTAGATTCAAATAGTCAGCTGGAAGTTATACATCATCTCCAGAACCAGCATTCCATCGTGTTAATACTAAGCAGTTGCATCTCCTGGTTTCTGAAAGGTCTTCCTTTCCAGTGATGAAACCAGAGCAACTGGTCCAAGTCACTCTTGCTGCATATTGCTGTGGCTGAACTGATCCAGGCCATTGCTTCCCCAGGCTATGCTCTCCCTGACAGCAAACAGGCTTTTGCTGCTTTAAGCTTCCAGCTGTGAACATGATGTAAACATTGCTGATCCACCACAATTAGAATTTGTATTATTTTTGAGAGCTTTGCAGTTTCTACTTGTGTTCATTCTGAAGAGCGTCAAGCCCATTTCACCTCTTCTGTATCTTTGCTTTTACTCTTTGTTTCTTTTGAGACAATAAAAGCAGGAAATGTCTCATTACATATATGCTTTATGTTCTGTGCTCTAATGAGGTTAAGTGAAAAAGCAGTATTTTCTGTGGAAAGTTAGAAGTTTGTCAAAATCTCTTAAGCTGGTCATGAGAAGATATATGTTGCACTTCAGCCAAAGAAATTAATCACTTAGGTTTAAAATCTGAATAAAAGAATTTTTCTCACAACAGTTCACTGCTAATCCCACTTGAACTACAAGAGCAAATTACTTAATTGCCTTATAACTACTCCTAAGGAGCAGGCTCCCATGCCAAAGTGTTCCAAAAAGTGCCCTGTAAACTCCTCATGTAACTGTCATAGAGCAAAAAAGGAATATTCAAAGAGGAGAGTACCGCCCACTGGAGGAAAGATAATTGAGGAATCCTGCTGGTTTAAGCAAGCATTCATACAATCTACCCAGATGATCTGTCACAGTTTTAGTGTTCCTTTTTATTTTGGCAAGAATAAAACAACCATTGTGCAGGGCACAAACTGAGGACCATCAGAGCTTGTTTTCTGGTAGTGTGAGTGCTGGTTCCCAAACACAGGCAGCACACGGGGAGCCTTCCCTCAGCAGAGGGTGACAGTTCTTTGGCTATTGCCCAATTCAATGGACACCTGACACTTTGACATCTCTATCTTGCTGTCACCTTGGTAAAGAGGCCAATGAACGCAGGGAATAAGTACACAAACTATTCTTTCTAAGGGAAACAAATGAAACCCCCAGCTTGTCAAGGCCTTCTAGACCCTTCTTCCCCAGCCTGGTTCTAGGTCAGTCACTTTGCAGAGCACCAAGTCTCAAGGGATGAGCTCACCCTTTTACAAGGGCAGGTAGTGACAGGGCAATGGGGAATGTCTGTAACATGACATTTAAAATGAAATCAATTAAATATTGGGAAAAAATCCTTCACTGTGAAAGTGGAGAGACACTGGCATAGGGTTGCCCAGAGAAGGTGTGGATGCCTCACCCCTGAAAGTGTTCAAGGCCACGTTGGATGGGGCTGTGAACAAGCTGGTCCAGTGGAAGTTGTCCTTGCCCACGGCAGGGGGGCTTCAACTGGATAATCTTTAAAGTCCCTTCCAACCAAACCATTCTATGACCATTCAGTTCATAAATTCTTGTTCAAAGTCGAAATCAAGTTCATTCAGGTATCTGCTACTCAAGAAACTCAGATTCAGAAGTTGAGGCCTCCAGGTTCCCAAACTGTTGTGCTGTGGCATCTGTTCAGTTTTTATTGAAAAATAATAGGTATAAAAACCAGATACCCTAAGGAATCTCTCATTACTACATTAAAACCTGCTTTCACTGCATCTGTATTTTTCATATCATAACACACACCAGTTGCTCCTGAACACATTCATGGGTTATTCTTCTTTGAGGGCATGGGGCTCATTAGTACCTTAGGAACTGTACAAGCCTTTAAGAATTACTATTTTTGCTGCATCTGCTTCTGAGTTTTACCATTTAATCCAAAGTCATTAAATTCTTGCTGCGCACAGAACATTGTACAGCATTAGCTGCCTGCTGTTTACTCAAGTACTTGTGATAAAAACACAGTCATTCTATGTCAAACTACATTAGACTCTGGTTAAAAGAGCACAAAATTAAAACAAACAAAAAATACAAATAAAAACCCTCAAAAAAAACCCAAAACAACAAAATAAAAAAAGACCCCCCCAAAAAAGAAAAAAGGCAACAACAACAAAAACCCAACCAAAAGACCCCCAAACCAACAACAACAAGAAAAAAAATCACCAAACATATTCCCAGAGCCAAGTTCAAAGTGCACAGCTTACTGCTACTGGCTGGAGTTTTGATGTCAATTATGCCTGTAACAGCCCAGGCTAGAACAGCAAGGCAGGCTTCTCAGATGTTTATCTGAAGCACTCCTCTTTACAGGTTATTTCAATTGCTTGCCCTCATCAGTGAGTTTTTCAGCAGTTGTGTACCTTTGACACACACACAAAAAAGTTGGTAAAAAGCCAGAGGAAATCAAAACAGTCAAAACACCATGCAGAGAACCTGGACAGAAAGCTTCAGGTTGTCTTTGACCTCTTCCATGTCATTACAATTGCATTTTCTAGGTTCAAAATACAGTTCCTATTTAAACAGGAGAAAGAAAATCATCAAAATAACGTAGGCAGCGAGCACTTCTATCTGAAGCCCTGTTCTGGGGATGGGGTGCTAAATTGGGCACCGTGGTCTTTATAAAGCAGCGAGCAACGCCAGCTTGCAAGTGTTTCATAGGAAAACTGCAACATGATGAAAAGCATTAACCAAAAGATCCTCCCTGGCAGAAATGAAATCCCTTTTTCATCAAGCCCAACGCGTGGCTGCGCCTCCACCGCAAACCTTAAGTGCTGTGAACCGAGCAGTGCCTGGAAGCACGGGGGGCAAACTGTGCCCGTGGCCGCCTACGATGACAACAACCCCACTGAAACAAGTGACCGGACCCCGGCCACCCCGCTCCTGTGCTCCACACCCAGCGCAGAGCTGCCAGAGCAGAGCAGCACAAGCAATTACCAGTGGTCAACTTCCGCGCAGAAAGTACGTGCCTTGGCTTCACAGCTGTTTTCCAAGGCAGCCCAGCCCATCCCGCTGCTGCCCGGGAGCCCGGACCTTGGCAGCGGCGTCCCGCGGAGCCCCACTGCCGGGAAGGGCCGGGGTCGGGCTCGGAGCGCACTGCCCCCTCCCAGCCACCACCCCCCGGCAGCTGGCAAAGACCTGCTCGGAGCAGGGGGAAAGCCATCCAGCTTTAAGCAAAAGGAGGAGGGTGACGTGAGGATGCGCGCTCGAGGGGACTGCGAGGTCCGCGAAGGTGGGAAAAAGGCGGGACGGAAAGATAAACAGACGGATGGAAGGACGGATGGAAGGACGGGGCTCCCTTACCCGCCGCGCTCCCGCTGCCCCT